>JAMFQS010000011.1:0-320762 GCA_025503055.1 Sordariomycetes sp. B11D1
GGGGGGGGGGGAGGGGGGGGACTGGATCGTGTTTTCTTTCTTGTTTTGCGATTGGGAGTAGGGGGAGTCTAGGTTTTGGGGTGGAAAAGAACCGGCATGAATTGCGTTTACATGGCTGTGTCAGAACTACAGAAAATACAGCGCAGAAGCCTCATTCGGCAAAACTGCCCTCTTGTACGTCTCACCACTTGCACCGCTCCAGAATCCCCGGCTTGACGGGCAGGACCCCCGGCCTCCCGCACCTCTTGGCCCACTCCTCCCTCCACTCGAACAAGCTCCGCCGCGCCTCCACCGTCACGCACAGCCCCTCCAGCTCCGCGAATACGCGGCGCGCGCGCTCGTCCTGGTCGAGCGCCTCGTCGAGCCTCTGGTGCGAGTCTTGGCTGCCGCAGGAGCCTCTCCGGGGGCAGGCCGGGCGCTGAGCTGGCGGCGGAGAGGCGGCGGCGGGGGCCGGGGGCGGCGGCGGGGAGACGGTTAGGGGGGAGGTCCTTGTGTAGAGGTGCGTGTCCGAGAGGGAGGTGAAGCGGCCGGTCCAGTAGGCGGAGGACTGCGCCTCGTAGACGTGGTGGATGTCGCGCGGGCTCGGGGGACGGCGGAGGGCGAGAGCCATGGGGGAGGGGAGCGTTGGCGCCGTGCTTGCGGGGATGGAGGACGGGGCCGAGCCGCTGGGTGCGCGGATCGAAGGGGCGCGGGAGAGGGAAGCTTTCAGGCTCCGTGCTAGACGCCGCGCCTGTCCCGGAAGGGAAAGGCTCTCCCCGTTGGCGTCGACGTGCTTGCCCTCCTTGCGGTTATAGCTGTCTTGCTTGTGCCCGTCCGGGAAGGCCCCGGGGCACGCAGGGGCGACACGACGTCGCTTCGCGGGCGTGACGCGCTCGGCGGGCCGCCGGCCGGGCTTCTAGACCAGCCCGTCAAGGGCGCCGCGCGAGACGGAGAGTGGAAGCCGGCAGGGCTTGGTGGGCGAGGGGCCCTGTCGGCCGGGGACGGCGGGCTTGCGCTCAGGGTCCGAGCCCAGGCCGGGACTGAGGGTGTCCGTGTCGAGGGCGTTTTCTGCGCCGCGGAGGCGGGGCGGGGCTGTGATACGGGCTGGGAGCCGGAGCTTCGTCGGGGGGTCCGCGGTCTCGAGGCTCTTGTCGGGCGACCCAGACGCCCCGTCTAGTCCTCTGTGGGGTGGCCTGACCTCGCTGTCTACGTAAGGCGGCTCTTGAGTGGAGCACGCCCGACTTGTGGGGGCGAGTGGCGCTGGGCGCGGCTCGGGCCCTGTGGAGGAAGCATGCCGTCTGCCGCGCGCTCGTCGTGTGTGCGTTGCTGGCGAAGGGCCGGGCGTGGGGCTTCTCGGTTGCGCAGCGAGGGCAGGCCTGCCGCCATTCCGGCTCTCGGGAGGCTGGGCGGGGACGGTCTGGTGCTGCGCTGTCTGCGCTATGTTCTCGGACATGCTGGCCGGTGGCTGATGTAGCTTCGGGCGAGCAACTACTCCGTTCAGCCGTTGGCGGGAGACGGGACGCGTCGGGCCTTGAAGACGCGACGCTTTGGGACGACACTATGCCGGCGACAAAGCAGGTGCGCGAGTGAAGTCCGTCGCAAGTTGTTGCGTACCAACCCTCCTTTTACTCCAGGGTGACGTCAAGCACAGGCCCATGACCAGGCTCGTCTATTCATTGCTACGGAAACCCAACCAAGCCGTCTACACAATGGCCCACTACACCTCAACCACAAGCCTCCCACCCCGAGCAGGCCTCCACCTCCCACACTCGCCTCACAGCCTCGCCAGCCGCCCCCAGCTCTGTAATTGCTATTGTGATTCCCCTTCCTCCCACCCCTCCACCTTGAACCTCAGGACCTCGTCCCCGTCGCCCCTCTCCACCTCGTTCCCATTGCCGTCAAACAGCGCCCGTTCCCGGTACGTCACATTCCCCTCCCAATCCACCAGCACGACGGTCTGCCTCTGCGTCCCGTACATGCCCGTCGCGAACCCCATGCTATCCGCCGCGCTCTCCGCCGCCGATCCTTCCGTCTCGACGGGCGTCGAGCCTGCCGCCGGCCAGCCCGTCTTTCCCCGGGCCCTGTGCTCCTCCATCTCTTTCCTGTGGCCCTCGTCCCCGATGGGGGGTATGAAGATGGACTGCCTCAGCACGGGCACCGCGTCGGCGAGGCTGGCGTCGGGTTCCAGGGGCAGCGTGTCCGTGTCCAGCACCCCAAACAGCCGCTCCGTCAGCCCCTCCTCGCCCAGCCCCTCCTCCACGGCCGTCCGCACCGCCTCCGCGAGAAGGGCCTTGCCCGCCCGTAGCTTCGGCCACTCGTCGGCGTCCCCATACACCGCGTTCGACAGCGCCGCGACCTCGCCCCTCGAGCCGGCAACCCAGTGAACGTCCCCCGCGTGCTCGCTCCGGTTGGAGACGATGGCCAACGGCGCGATGCCCTGGCCCCTCCTGCGCAGCTTCCCGCAGAGCATGCTGAACCCCCCCACGGACCTCACCCCCGCCTCCACAAGCTTCCTGAGCGTCTCCTCCGCCGACTGCTCCTGCGGCGCGCCAAGCCAATACGTCACCATGCCCCCGCGGCTCCGTATCGCGTGTATGGGATGCGCGGGGTCCGCCGTCGGCGGCTCAGAGTAGTTCGTCAGGACGGCGACGCCCCCGTGCGCCGTCATGCCCATCCATGTTCCCTTTTCCGCGCGCTGGAGGTCCCGCGCCGAGAGGACGTCGTGGCCCGCGGGGTGGGCCCACCACGTCGGGCGGGAGGTGGGGCGGAGGATGAACTCGTCGCGGTTGTCGAGGAGGATGAGGGCGTAGTCCGGGTGGGATGTCGTCAAGAGCAGGATGCACATTGTGTTCTGCGTGTCCTTGTATTCGTGTCGTTTCAAGTTGTTGTTGTTGTTGTTGAGAAGAAGTCGGGACTTGTTGGTTGGGTGTCGCTCCCTTTTTCGGTGTGGTTGGTGGATTTCAGCTCTGACGTATTATCGCGGGCCTTGTTGCTCCACGCTTGGCTGATTATTATTCGTATGCAGGATATCGATAAATGCGTCTTCTGCGCTGGTTATGCTTTGGACAATGAATGCGTTTTCCCCCTTTTTCTGCGCCCCATTGGGTCTTGGGTTATCCCTCTTTATAGGTACGGCCGTCGGTCTGCATGAGCGCGTCCGGATCGGGGGGATTGGGCTCGACCCTGGTTCCGTCGCGGAATCAAGCCATCGTTGGGAGTGGGTGAGGCTTGGCGGACGCTTCCTGGTGCGCGGTCGGAGCCGCGTGTTTCGATGCCGGCTCGTTCCGGTGCGACGGCCTTTGGTGCGATGCTGAGCCTGCGGGCAGGAACCATGGGCTGAGTGAGGGGAAGATGCCGGGCATGGTTGCTGCCTTGGCGTCGGGGGCTGCCGTAGAGTCAGGCCCACCAGGTACAGCGGGCGGGGTCTGGCTTTGTCCGCATCGCTGCGTCATGCCCCTCTTTACCGGCGCCGCCCCGCTACGCGAGACCCCGCGAAAGTGCTAGTTTAGCGGACCCGCAGACGACGGAACCGCCATGACTCTTCGAACCCAAAACATATCTCCATCTCAAAACCTCAGTTCCATCAATGGGCGTGACACACCGCGTTTGCCATCTCCTGGGTCCTGAAAAGCAAAAACTCGGCCCAGCCAGCGGACGAAACGAGATTGGCAGGGTCACGCCAGTCCGCATACGATACGTCACCCAACGGCCCAGGGTGGCCCCGGACGACAGTCACGCGGTCTCGTCGGGCGCCGATGGCCGGACGAGACGGGGACGCTAGCCTATCGGGCGACCTCGACGCCGCGCTTCCATGGACACGGGAATCGGAATGCATGGCGCTCTATACCGGTGAGTTCAATAATCAAGCGACGAGCGGCTTTACTTGGCTTGACCTAGAGCTCGTCCTTGCTCGTGGCGTCCGCGGTACCGTCCGACTCCCGGCCCGCCGATCCATCGACGCTGTCACTGCCCATTATTCTCTCTTCTCCCATAGCCTCCTCCCTTAGCCTCGCCTCTCCCTCCTCCCCTAGTCTCCTCTCCTCTGCTTCCCTAACCTCCCTCGCGGCCTTCCCCTCCTCCGTCTCCCGTAGGACCTGCGCCATGACGGTGAACTCGATTCCCGGATCCCCGCCCTCGCGGTCCGGCTGCGTTACTTCGACCGTCCACGCGACGACGGCTCTGTCTGCAGGCGTGGCGGTGTAGCTTTCCAAGTTCGACAGCTCGGCTTCTACACGTTAGCCCCTCGCCAGGACCCGGAGGGCCAATAGTGGGAGAGTGAATAACGGAACTTACACTCGCAGTCGCTGCCCTCGGCAACCCACAGCGGCAAGATTACATACAACGCCCCCGCCGCAAACAGCACCACTAGATCCTCGTCCCCTTCCTCCTCGCCCAGCAACTTCACCTCCCTGGCCCCCTCCCCCTCATAAACCCCAAACAGATACCTTTCCTCATCCTCCGCGTCCGCCCCCTGCCTCTCCCGAATCCACCCCCTCACAAGCCGCGGGACGTCCCCCCACCGCATCTTCACCAGCTCCCGCGCCCCGGCCTTGTGGTCCATGCCCCCCCATGAACCTGGGTATGGCCGCCCACCGAAGAAGTAAGGGACAGCAGAGGACCAGGGCTCGAGGCCAAGCGGCGGGGGCTCCTTGATGTCCTGGACCATGTGCTGAGTCGCGGGGAAGGCGCGGGTGGCGGTGCAGGGCGCGGCGAAGCCTTCGGGAGTGGGCGAAGACTCAAAGGGGTTGCGCCAGGTGAAGGGGTCCACCACAGTCGCGATGTGGATCTGGGGGGTTGCGGAGGTGGGGAGAAGGAGTATCGCGAGGAATGAGAGGAGACGGGACATGGTGGCCATGGCTCGCTGTTGATGGGAGGCGGTAGGCGACAATCGTGGGTATGGTTCGAGCAGGTCGAGTTGCGAGGGGGCTGCTTCGGCACCGCGGGTGGACTTCACGAAGCGAATCGGGGCATGCGCCGCATTTCAACCCAGGGTGCAAGGGTCAACTTTGGAGCTACGGGCTACTAGCTTCGTGTCCAGTTTCCGAAAGCGGCCTTGAACCAATATTGATCCCGCGCCCCGCGGTGCCCGTGTAAGCGATCCGACGGTTATATTTACCCGGGCGGCCAATATCGGTGGTATCAAGTGCTTCTATAATTATCTACGGCCGCGGAATTGCTCCACTGAAAGACCCGTACGCTCTGGCCATGGCATGCCAGATGCTCTTCATTGCAGAGTGGCTACCTCTGCTCGGACGGGCCGTCTCCTCGGTCTTGCACCATGAGTTCCGGCCCTTGGTTGGGGTCCGGTGACAGTTCGGGTACATGAGGCCCGCCACGCTCCATCCTCGTCGAAATCCGTGAAACGCCCACGCCTGCTTCTCGAAATGCCATCCATATTTGCTGTCGCGAGCATGGCGCATCCCGTCTCGCCCGCCCAACATACTTGACCCGTCCCCTGAACCACGACGACTGTTTTCGACTGTGACGAAGACAACCAAACCACAACACACACACACACCCGCGCCGAAATGACAGGAGGTTCCCGGCCCGCCTCTGACGAGGCAGAGAGCCCACATTTCTAAACGAGACGGACGACACCAGGGCAAGCAAATCGGCACCACCGCAGCTCAATCCTCCATTCGGCTCTCGGCAACCAAGCCTTCCCAGCCCGTCGCCCGGAAATAGTGACTCACCGTACAAAGGGAGCCCAGCTAGGCGCCGGGAGGATATCGTCTCGCAAGGACGAGGCTCGACCGCAGGCAGTCCCATGTCCCCTTCCGACCCGACACCTGGCCAGAAGTCAATAGATAATTCCTTGTTCCGGGTGGGGATGCCCATCCAGCCCAAGCGATTAAGCTTTAGGCATCCGTCTAGACCGCCACGGTGTTCTTGCCGGCAACCGTCTCTGGAGACACCGTGATGCCATCGTGGCCTCTTCCCTTAGCGGGAGCTTGGTCATCTCCAGGCAGACAAATTGTTCGTAAAAAAATAAAATAAAACAAAGTAGATGGACGCCTCCCACACTCCCGCTATTGACGTTGTTCCCCAAAAATCCAGGACGTGTTCTCAGCTCTCGGCATTATTTTGCCCCGGTCGGGCGGCCAGAAACAAACAGGGTCTTGGACAGCCGGTGAGAGAGAAAAAAAAGTGCTTCTTCCAGGTCGCTCCCCATAGTCATACGCGGGTAAGCTGATGACAAGCCCGGCCGCTTTCCCTTCCCAACGGCTTCCCCCACGCCACATGCGTCTCACTGCTGACGTCAACGCCCCGGCATCCATCGGTACTTGGCAGTACCCCGCCCAGCTCCCCACTTCTGTGGCCCCCGTCCGAAACCCCATGCCGATAATCCCTTCCCACCTCCGAAATACCCGCCCGGGATAACCGGTAGTGCGCGCGTCGCGAGCTGCCCAACTACCCCGCGACCCCCCGCCCAAGCGCATCTTGCGACGGCCTAGTGGGGCAAGTACCACCCAAGTACCGACCAGCCCCGCCGCCTGGTCCGTTCGCGACTGTCCTCGTGCTCTGCCTTTCCCGCTCCTGCCCGCGCCATCCGCCGGACTGAACCTCGCTCTCCAAAACACCAGTCCGGGGAGACCTTCTTCCTCTCCCTCCACCACTTGCCATATCGGTATCGCGTCGAAATAGAGAAAAGACCGAGCGCCATAGCGCGGAACACAGAAATGTTTGACATCTTCGCGAAGCTCCTCTCGTGAGTTGCTTCCCACCCGCCCCCCCCCCCCCTCCCTGCGGGATCGCCCCGCCATTTCGCATCCCCACAAGGTCAACGGACGCGCCGCGATCGCACGGCGTGGGGACAAGTCGGGCGGAGGGGATAGGAGCTAACGCCCGCGCGTGCAGGTCCGTCGCCTCGTTCCTCCTGCCCATCTTCGCTTCCTACAAGGCCCTCAAGACGTCGGACCCCGCGCAGCTTATGCCATGGCTCATGTACTGGGTTGTCTTTGCCTGCGCGCTCCTCGTCGAGTCGTGGACTGAGTGGATTCTGTCCTGGTAAGCCCCCCTTGGCCCGGGGGGAACACCTCCGCCCCGGCGCACAGCTAACCCAGCATGTACAGGATCCCCTTCTACGCCTACCTCCGCCTCGGCTTCCTCCTCTACCTCGTCCTCCCCCAGACCCAAGGCGCCCGCCTCATCTACGAGACCCACGTCCACCCGTACCTCTCCCGAAACGAGGCCCACATCGAGGACCTCATCGCCACGGCCCACGACCGCCTCCGCTCCGCCGGCGTAGAGTACCTCCGCGCCGCGGCCTCCTACATCCGCACGCGCATCCTGGGCTTGCCGGCGGCGGAACCCGAGCCCGCGCAGAAGGAGGAGGAGAAGGGCGCGGGGGGGTACACCCAGTCCCTGCTCGCGCGCTTCAGCGTGCCCTCGGCGCGGTGGGCCGGCGCGGGAGCCGGAGCCGGGGACGTCTACAGCTTCTTTGCCAACGCGGTGGCGAACGCCGTCTCGGCGGGGACGAGCCACGACACCTCGGGCCTCATCCCCTCGGACCTCGAGGGCGCGGAGCGCGCAACCTTCATCGCGGCGCAGCGTGCCCGGCTCTCCTCCGTCCTTGCGGCGCTCGAATCGGAGGCCAAGAGCCTGGAGAGGGAGGAGACGATCCGCGGGTCGGCGGATAGGAGTTCCAACGGGGAGGAGGGCGAGAGGCCTACCAGCAGGCTGAGCTCCTGGAGCGGGATGAGCAAGAGCAAGAGTGACGTCGACTTTGAGAAGATTGATGCCGAGAGCGGGGGCGAGGAGGACGATGGGGGGGTGAGGAAGAGGAAGGGCGCCGGCAGTGGTGGTGGGAGTTGGATGCCGTTTAGGTGGGGGGTTGGGCCCGCAGAGGAGGAGCAGGGCCAGAGCTCGGGACTGGAGAAGTAAGCTCCCCCGACTCCTATCTGATCTCAGTTTTTTTTTTTTTTTTTTTTTTTTTTTAGGTGTTTAATTTAGATCCGGCGGGATTGTTTGGGATTTGTATTGTTCGGTTAGGTTGGTGTTTATGACTTTATACACGGATGGCCCTCGCTCGTACGCTTCTTCCACATGGACGCAACCACCCACACATATCTTACAGGGAAAAGGGATACTCCGGCACCGTCACCTTTCCCATCTCGGCCCTAAGCAGGCCTCGGACCCGCGAGCTTGAATGGGTACTCGACGCGATCATCCCTCTTGAGCCAGATCTTGACCTTCTTCTTGGTGAGCACGTGCTCCACCCACACCTCCTGCGCGTAGGCCTCCTTGTAGTTGCGCACGAAGCGCTTGTCCCACAGCTCGGCGGCTACCCCGAGGTCCTTGCAGCAGCGCATGAGGGCGTTGGACTTGCAGGCCTCGACGGCGCGCGGGATCTGCTCCTTGGAGAAGTAGTTGTTTTCGCCCTGGGCCTGGCTTACGAAGCTGCGCGTGTGTCGTCAGCATGTGTTCCAAGGTAAGGGCGGGGTATGGAGGGACGGGGGTGGAGGGGGGATCTTTACCGGCCCTGCACGATCAGCGCCCACTCCCTCGTGACAACCTTGTCCTCCACCACGGGCTCACCCCTGGGAACCATGCCCCAGCCCCCCGCCCCGAACGCCTCGAACAGGATGTTCCTGTACTTGATCTCCGGCAGGTACAAGATGCCATCGGGCTTTATCTCGACGTCCTCGGGGTCCAGCGGCCGCCGCAGGATGCTAGATATGTGCGCCGGGAAGGGCGCCGAGCCGACGCCCTGGTAGGATGTGGACCAGTCGGCGGGGTCCCGGGGCGGCGGGGGCGCGGCGGTGCGGACGGGGATGGGGCGGGGGGTTGGGCGGGGGCGGTGGAGGGAGGAGACCGGGGGGGAGGGCGTCGCGGGCTCGGGGGACGTTGAGGGGGCGGTCGAGGTCGAGGGCTGCGAGGCGGGCGTTGATTGCGCGCTGTTGTCGCCCCAGGCCTGGCTGGGCGGCGTGGTTGCGAAGGTGCGGGTGGCGGGGCGGAGGGCGTGGCGAGAGGCTCGCGCGAGGAGCGCCCCCTGCGCCATCAGGCGCGTCGTCGGGAGCGAGACCATGGTGGCTCGCTCGGTTGCTCCCGGGAGCTGGCGCGTCGGGTTTTTGCGCGCGGGTTGACGCGGCTCGGATGCGGAGCTCTTCAGGAACGCCAGACTGGGATGGAGAGTCAAGAGATGAGAAGTGTTCTATGTCGTGGCCTGGTTTGCGGCCCTCGTGAATGGGCAGGGGGGTGCTCTATCAAGATAGGATGATACATCTGTTTGTACACGCGAGCTGTCGCCGACTCGCCTCGTGCCATGTGAGGATTTCCAGCGGGTAAACGCCGGGAAATCACGCAGCTCCCGCAGCCGCCAACCACCCCCTGGAACGGAGTCGTGTTCCTGCAGGAACAGCCACCCGTCATCCACCGCCCGCCACCTGTCCCAAGGTGTCAGCTACTCCTCGTCGGCGTCCTTCATGTCCGTCCGCGTGTCGTTGCTGTGCCTCTGCCAGCAGTCCCGGAACGCCGTCATCTGCCATGCGTCAGTATGTCTGGAACCCGCCGAACCCCGGCATGGTTGGGAGGTCGAGCGGTAGTTTGTAGCTGTCTTGAGATGTCCGACGTACCTCGGCGGTGCAGGCGCGCCAGTCTTTGGTCTCGTGGAAGCAGTCGGTGAGCCTCTCGTTCTCGGCTGCGCCCGTCAGCCCTGCTCCCCGCTCGCGGTATACCGGGGCTACTGGGGGGAGGGATCGGGAGAGTGTACCTGCGCATCCGGTGCGGTTGATCCTCTCCTCCCTGCCGTCCGTCAGCTTTGTACCGAGAGGCACCGCGGCGTCTTGGTCCGGGCGTGCTCACCACTCGTCCGGCTCGTCCTCGTCCTGAGGCTGCCGGGCCTCCCCTGGCCTGGGCGGGTTCTCCTTGTCCGTCATCTTCCCGGTGTGTGAGACTGGGGGTTTTCTGGTGGTTCGTGCTGGGCTGAGCTCTTCCGGTTCCGGTGTGGTCCGATTCCCGATGTTGGTGTTGTGAGAGTCAGCGCAGATCGGGTCGCGCCGGCGATAATTTTAGCGGGGCTTAAATCCGCCCACTCACTCCCTCCTCGCCCCAACATTTCTTGTGAGTCCGGGAATCACACCCTCGCCTCACCTCACCTCACTTCACTTCACTTCACTTCACCCCACCCCGCCCCGCCCCGCCCCGCCCCGCACCCGCCAACATGTCCGTCTCACGGATGAACGTCCTGGTCTACACGGGTAAGCTCCCGCCCCAACCCCGCCCCAAAGCAACCCAATCGAAGCCTCCCTCCCGTCCTCTTCCCCCACGCCGCAGTCCCGCACCCGCCTCAGAGCTCATCTCACACCCCCAGGCAACGGCACGACGCTCGACTCCGTGAAACACGCCCTCCACACCCTCCGCCGCCTCCTGCCCCACAACGCAGTAACGCCCATCTCATCCTCCGCCCTCGCCTCCGAGCCCTGGCCCCACACCTGCTCTCTCCTCGTCTTCCCCGGCGGCGCAGACCTCGGCTTCTGTGCCGACCTCGACGGGGCCGGGAACCGCCGTATCAAGGAGTATGTCCGCCGCGGGGGAAAGTACCTGGGCTTTTGTGCGGGAGGTTACTACGGGAGTGCGAGGTGCGAGTTTGAGGTGGGGAATGGGCCGCTGGAGGTTGTCGGGGCGAGGGAGCTGGGGTTTTTCCCTGGGACGTGTAGAGGCGGTGCCTTTGGGGGATTTGCGTATGGGAGTGAGGTCGGGGCAAAGGCTGCGAGGGTAGGCGTCGCGGAGGGGCTGCTGGGGGAGGGAGAGGGAGAGACGGCCATCTACTACAACGGCGGCGGAGTCTTTGTCGACGCGGCGTCGCAGGAAATGCGCAGGCTGGGCGTCGAGGTCCTCGCTTCGTACAAGGACGAGCTGAACGTAGAACCCGGCGAGGGCAGCGCCGCCGTGGTCTACTGCAAAGTCGGCGACGGCGCCGCCATCCTCACGGGCCCCCACCCAGAGTGAGTCCCGTCTCACGTCCCCAAGCCCACCATCCCATGCTAACATCTGCAGATTCGCTCCCGTCAACCTGAGACCCCAACCCCACGTCCCCGGCTACGACACCCTCTTACATGCCCTAGAAGAAAACAACGCGTCTCGCGTTTCCTTCATCCGCGCGTGTCTGGCGAAGCTGGGCCTCCCCGTCGCCGACGAGCCCTGCGCCATCCCCTCGCTATCAAACATGCACCTCTCTGGCCTGGAGCCATCTTCTGTCTCCGAAATGCTAGCGGACTGGGAGGAGGCTATTGAGAGGGAGGAAGGCGAGGAGTACATCCGCGCCGAGACGGATACATTTATGCTTGAAAAGAGGGGGTCTAGATGGGACGGCCCTCGGGGTGGGAATGACGCAGAGGAGGAAGGGGAGCAGCAGGGCATCGTGGACTACGAAAAGGTGGTCAAGAGGATCGTGCCCCACGAGGAGGCGTGGCCCGACGTCAAGGAAACGCCCTCCTTCCAGCACAACGCCTTTTACTCGAGTCTTCGCGAGTTTAGGGCCGTCGACAGGGCGGAGAGCTGGGGCGATCAGCTCATGTACGCCGAGGTCCTCACGAGCACTAACACCGTGCTGGAGAAGTATGTCACCATCACCTCTCACCCACGTTTCCCTTGCCCCCTCTCCCCTACTCACTCACCCTCGATTATCTCCAGCAATGAAGCTGTAGGCTAACACCCCCAGGAACCCCAAGCTCCTCTCAAAGCTCCCAACAGGCTTCACGCTCGCCGCGACAACCCAGGTCGCAGGCCGCGGCCGCGGCTCAAACGTCTGGCTCGCCCCCGAGGGCTGCCTCATCATGTCCACCGTCATCAACCATCCCGCCCACCTCGCCGCCTCGCGGCCCGTCGTCTTCATCCAGTACCTCGCCGCCATTGCGTGCGTGGAGGCCGTCAAGGGGTACGGGCCGGGGTGTCGGGGGTTGCCCGTGCGGTTGAAGTGGCCCAATGACATCTGTGAGTGCTTTCCCCCTTCCTTTCCTATCAGACCCCTTCACCTCCTCTCCTCCCTAAACATCCCCCCCAAGTAAAAGTGGGTGGAGTGAACACGAGTAGAGCGTGCGCTGACGACTTCAGACGCCCGCGACCCCCAGAACCCCTCATCCTACGTCAAGATCGGCGGCATCCTCGCAAACTGCTCCTACACCTCGGGTACCTACCAAATCGTCCTCGGCATAGGCCTAAACACAAACAACCCCCGCCCCACGACTTCCCTGTCCTCCCTCCTCCCCGCCACCTCTCCCCCTCTCCTCTTAGAACGCCTCCTCGCCCGCCTCATAACCCGCCTCGAGGTCCTCTACGCCGAGTTCCTCCGCTCTGGATTCACTAGGTCGATGGAGGAGCGGTACTACGAGTACTGGCTGCACTCGGGGCAAATGGTCCGGTTGGAGGAGGGGGGAGTGAGGGCCAAAGTGCTGGGGATTACGAGGGACTGGGGGATGCTGAGGGTTGAGGAGGTTGACGAGTGGGGGGCGGGCACGGGCAAGGTTTGGGCCTTGCAAAGTGATGAGAATAGCTTTGACTACTGGAAGGGCTTGGTGAGGAGAAAGGTTTAGGGGGTGGTCTGGGGGTCATGTCACACATCCCCACGAGCCACCATAGACCACAGAAGCCATCCAATATATACCAGACACCCCTTGCGCTCTGCCAAAAACAAAAGCAAGGCAGCGTAGTTCAGTGGTAGAGCAAAAGCGTCTGTTACAATAGCGAGTCTTTTCAGAAGAGTGTTTGATTTCATACAGCGCTTAGGTTGTGGGTCCGAATCCCACCTCTGCTATTATTATCATTATCATTATTATCATTATTATTATTATCTTTATTATTATTATCTTTATTATTATTGCTACGGACACGGTCCATGATCTCTGGAACGCGAATCTGGGCTCGATTGAGAGCTAAGAGCTCCCACTTTCGTCATGCTTCGGGGTTCCTCGTTGCGTATAAAGCATTAGAAGGAGTCGTGTTGGTGGTTACGGTGTTGATTGTGCACAACCGTCGGATTTGCTTACTTGTGTAGGCAGCTATATTTGAGCGGCACCCCAACGGGGCAGCCAATGGAGTCTGTAACTGTAGACCACCCAAGGCCAAGGGAGTCAGTGACCTCTGTGGATGGGAGCCTACATATGGGGAGAACAGGCCTTTAGGCGTAGTGTCGCGAGGGCAGGGTTTCAAGCTAAGCAAGGGTCGCATAAGTGACGATGATAGATGCCCAACTCCGGTCTTGAAGTTTATACCCTTCTGCAAGAGAAGTCTGATGTGAAGATGAGCCGTTACTGTATCAAACCGCTACTCCACGCCCTATGTCGATATTTGAACAATGCCACGAAGCGATGGAGGGTCAGGCGCCTCCGCACAAAGATGTTGCATGTGTAACCTACTAACACCGATGTATCCTACAACGCTTACAGTCCGTTACAGGGTGCCATCCTTGGTATGACAGGAGTCAACAGTGATAAATAGTAGGACTAGGTCCTTCATAAATCTGTATATAACATAGTACTCCGCTATAAGACGTTATCTAGCCACCCGCCACTGCCCTTTTAACTTCCTCCTTTCCATGGACAAAGTCATGACGATCCCCGTCCTCGCAGTGTACTTCTCCCCCAGCTCCCCCTCAGGAATCAGCTCCGCATCCCCATTCGCCCTGAGCGCCTCCTCAAGCGTACACAGCCCCGCCCTCTCAAACCCAAGCCCGCCGTACAACCTCAGCGTCGCGACGTTCTCCGGCTTAACCATGATTCTCATCACCACCCTCGGCGCCCCCGTCCCCTCCCTCTCACGGAGGAACTCAAACGCCCCTTCACATAGCCGCGAGCCCAGCTTCTTCCCTCTGTGGCTTGGGAGAGTGTAAAGGCTCAGCATCTGCCACTTCTCCATCTCCTCATCGGACGCCGGCTCAGGCTGCCCCGAGCCAGGAGGGGGCAGGAACTCCGAGGCCGAGACGGGGCCCCGCAGCGTGACCTGCCCGACCCACTCTTCCCCCGCACCCTCGGAGACAGCAACGCACGCGAATGTCTCCTTCCCCGGGTCCTGCAGGCGGGACGCCCACACTTCGTCAGAGAAGTGCGACTCGGTCTCTAGAGTCGAGGAGAAGGCAGTGGGCGACTGGCGCAGCGCCTCGAGGCGGAGGGCCTTGTACTTGGCCGCCAAGGCGGCGAGGTCGGGGCCCTCGCGGTCCACCTTTATAAAGGTGTATTCCATACCGTCGTCCTTGTGGGCTAGGTAGCCAGGGCGGAGTCTCAAAGGTAGTTTGGAAGGTGGAATGCGGTATCTGGCGTGAAGGTGCGAGTGATTGCCTGGAGAGCACCGGCCAGAGTTGAGATAGGGGGCTTAGATTGGTGGACTAAGAACGGGATAAGCCCCTAGTGAAAAACTAAAGTGGGGGACAAGCAGGTGTTCTGTTTGTAATCGCCGACGACAGAGTCATCCCCCTTCCTCGAGCCCCTCCGGTTAGGGCCTACCCGCTTGTAGCTCATATTCAGATATAGTCATTTCAAAGAGCCTCCCACACGAGACCATCGCCGTTCCTACCCACCCCAGCTCGCCCCACTCTCAGAGGCCGGGGGAGCGGGGACACGGGGGCTGAAAAACACAAGGTAGAGACAGCTGGCGGCGGATAAGCGGCACCGCCACAAAAGAAAGTCGCCGAGGACAACGCTACAACTGCCTCCCTCACCTCGAGCGCAAGATCATGTTCTGGGCCATGCCGGAAATAGAGAGTGTTTGCGTCCCGGAAAATGCCTGACGGCGCGCTGGCATCGTAAAGCCTCCCCCCGTTAATATCCGCGGCGCCACGGGCCCCAGCCCTGGGTCAGACCTCTCCACCAGACGCCCGCGTTCTACGACTCCTACACCCACCGGGGGCAATGACTTGTCTACAGAGTCTCATCCGTGCCCCCGGAGACCATGCGCAGCACCGTAACCAGGACTCCTCTCTATCGGCTGCGCGCCGAGAAAACACAGAGCCGCGAACGCCAGCATCAAGACTCGCAATATCACCAAGGCACCCTCAGCGGAAAAGAACAAAGAAGTTCGACTCATATCTGGCAAAAGAAGAAAAAAAATGCGTGCTACCTTCTAATAAACAGAAACGAAGAAATCAACAAAGACCATCATCCCTCGTCGCAGAAGAAGAATAACAAGAAGAAGAGAAACGAAGAAAAAAAATCTACACATGACGGAACACCGGTTCATCTCGTTCGTGCCTGTAACCCCCCCCCGCCCCCCACGTATAAATGAAGTTAAAGGGGCAGCCGTCCAACGTAGCGAAAAGGGCCTTCCCCTCGCGCCATTCTCGTTCCTTCCCCGCAGGCCGCGGGTGGCCCCATCGACGATGGGCGGCGCGACGGCCATGAATCCTGACGGGAGTGCCGAGTAAACGTCCCGTCTTGGCCTGAGCGCGTAGGGGTAGTGCAGTGCACTGACGGGAGCTGGGTGGGCAGGCGGCGAACCGTGGATGGCAAAGGGCATCCCATCAGCACTCGCAGACCTTCCAACGACGCGAAGCTTCTCAGGAGCCAATTGGAGCCGGCCTCATTTGACTGAGGTGACAGACGGGCAGGGCTCTCAGTTCGCAAAGATCCTCAGCTTGTTATCGACGCCCCCCGTCGCAATAACACACCGGATCTGCACCTCGGGCGCCGCCTTCTTCCTCGGCGTCCCATTACTCTCCCCATTCTCCACCGCCTCCTTCACGATCCCCGGCGCCCACCTCAGACACGACACGAACCTCTCGTGCGCGTCCGCCAATACCTTGACGCACTTTCCGTCCTGCTGCAGGTCCCAGCACCGCAGGCTCTTGTCGTCCGACACGGAGAGGAGGTACCGGCCGCCGGGGTGGAACTCGAGCGCGCGCACCCAGTTGTCATGCCCCACGAGGGTAAGGAGGCAGGTCCCACGGGCATCCCAAATACGAATCGTCTTGTCGCGCGACCCCGTCGCCATAAACTCCGCACCGCTAGTCGGCGGCGGCGGCCTCTTCATCCCCGCAAGCGGCGCAAGGTGCTGATACGCAGACGGTGGCGCAAGTGCGCAACACTCGTTAAAATGCTCGTGCCCAATCATCGTAGCCTTGTGGTCGGGTGTCGACGCAGAAATATCCCACAGCCGCCCCGTCCTGTCGTCGCCCGTCGAGAAGAGGAACCGCCCGTCGAAGGAGGGGACCACGTCGCGTACCCACGACGAGTGGCCCGAGATGGTCTTGAGACAGAAGCCCGTCGTGACGTCCCATATCCTCAGCGTCGCGTCGCGGCTCGCGCTGACGAGCAGGTTCCCACCCGACGAGGCGCCCTCCGCGCCGCCAGAGGGGATAAATCTTACGGCGCTAACACTATGATCGTGCCCCAGCAGTGTCCTTATATTCTTGTACTCATCTGCGGGATCCCATAGCTTGATCGTCAGGTCAGAACTACAGCTCGCAAGGAGCACGGCCCCCCTCGGACCCCCATAATCGAGGTCCAGCACTGCGCGCGTGTGCCCCTTTGCCGTGCGCTCAAGCTCTCCCAGCTCCCAGTCCCAGATCTTGATGCTGTAGTCGTCGGAGCCGGTGGCGACGGAGGAGTAGACGGGGTGGAAGGCGACGCAGTTTATGGGGAGGCGGTGCGACTCTAGCGTGTGGCGGGCGGGGGAGCGGGGCAGCCACGAGGCGGGGTCCTGGTTGCGGCGGGAGAGGGATGTCGGGGTGGCGTTGTCGAGCTCGGACTGGAGGGCGGCGTTTCGGGATTCGAGGTCCATTATCTAGGGGAGGGGACGTCAGGAGTGCTCTACGCTTGCCATACCCAATGGTCGAGTGGGCGGGTAAAAGGAGAGATGTACCTTCTTCTGCAACCGGACGATTCCCGTCCACTTCTTCTCCAGCAGCGACTCGTACTTCTTGGCGGTGCCCGTGTCGAACGCATCCTCGCCGAGCCCGAGCTCTTCGCGCAGCGCGGCGGCGGTGTTAGGGAGGTTATTCGCCGAGAGGTAGGCTATCATGGACTTGTGACTGCAGGATAATGGCAAGGTTAGCCGCGGTGCTCCATCTCCGTGTCTGAGCTGCAGCCCGTGCGGCCTACGTACAGCTCCTCGGCTTGCCGGGTCGTCAAGGTGGTGGCCATGGCGCAGGTGCCTCAGCGATGCCCGAAGGCCCAGGGGAGGGGTTTGGTCGTCAACCGCAGTGAAGCGGCGGTCCAGTGTCTCGCGTCTGGACACTGGGAGGCGAGGGTGTGTCCGTCGGCTCGCGGGCGTTGGTGCGCTCAGTTGGGTCTCGGCAGGGGGCTCGCACTTTGTTTGGGTGTCGGTGGGTCGTCGTCGCTGCGGGGATACGAGGGGCGAGGACGGGGTTGCGCGTCGCTCTAGTCGTTAGGGAGCGGAATGGGCGATGCGCGACGAGTGTGAGTAGGAAGGCAAAGAAGTTCACGGCTGGTAGGTCCTCTGGACGACGCGCGGGGGACGAGCTGCTTCGTCGGCTTCGGGCCAATATTATCGTGAAATTCGGTGGCAGCGGCGACCCTGACATTATGCGGCGGTCAGCGGTATCCTGGCGGAACCTCGGCAAAACACGACAGCACCCCGCCGACCCCACCAATGTTTCAAGCCTTCGTGTGTGTCATCGCGCGTGGGGACCCGGCTTGAGTGCTGCGCTAAGCCCTATTAGGCGACGCCATAATGCTTCGCCGTCTTTATCACCACCACACCTCGCTGTGTCTCGTGCCGCCTGAAAGGTGATGTAGAATAGAGGAAGGCAGGGGTCTGTTACAAAGTCGGTGTGATGTTTGTGGGAACATTCTATGGAAGGAGGGACGTGTAAGTCTCCAGAGTCACACTTTTATTATTCTCTTTGTATACAGTGGAAGTAGCTTTTGAGTGGCTGCCGATGTCAACTATCCGTGCTTCGTAAGAACTTATCCGGACTATCGCGGTCAAAAGGTGCCATTCTTCGCTGCAGTTATCTGGCCCCCCACGCATGGCGAAAAGCAAAGAAGACTTCGACACTGGACTTTATATCTACTATACGTCTACCATACCTTGCGTTTGTACAACTATATGGCTGTCACAATCTCACCGGCCCCTTCGGAAACGCTCAGTGGTCACTTCGTCCCGGAAGAACGTCCTGCCCACCCGGCAACTCTCACGCTCAAAGACCCACCTCCAAATCGCCAGGCGCGCCCCAAGGTCCTCGTGTCGCGCTTCGTGGTCGGGATAGCCCCCTTCCGGGAGCTGAGCGAGGCCGAGACGAAAAAGCGCGTTCAAGTTCTGGCAAATGTCGGGGCCCGAGTAGCCGTCGAGGCAGTAGTACAGGACGAACAGCCACGCTCGGTAGTTTGGGTTGATGTGCATACCGTCTACTTTGGCCGTAAATTTAGCCTTCGTCTCTCCCGACAGTGCCACCTTGTTGCGACTCTTGGTCGTGGTTGCTCTCTGACTGCATCTCCAAGTCGCTATCATCGCCCACTACATCCAGCAGCGCCTTGTTTTGAATCTCAGCGTCACTGCTGTCGTCAGTGATATCCGACTGCATGCCCTGCATCTCCGCATCTCCGCAATCGTCGATGACCACCGGTTGCTCATCTATGTCATTATTTCTTGCAACCACCGGCCGTGGCTCCGTTTCATCCCAGTCCATCGCAAAGCCAAGCGACTCACTCATCACATCGGGGATTCGGTTTTGGGAATGTTGCACCTTGGCCCTGGATGCGTTTCCGGTAAACATTCGCATCGGCGAATATTCCAGGACATCCCACAGCCTATAAACACACAGTCAAGAGGGTCCCCCCTCTGATACCCCCTATTCCACTCCCCCGCAACGACATCCCTATCTACAAAAATAATATCCATAGTGTTTTTGTACCACCCTTCTGGTCCCCCCTCAAAACTCCCTCCACATGCATGGCCGGAATCATCCTCAAATAGCAGCCCGTCAAAATCAGCCACAGGACTTCCTTCACTCGCATACTAACTTCCCAAGACGACGCCAACAGCGCGTGAGACCCACACAGCTTCTCTAGCTTCAAAATCAGGTGCTCCGGCAGTGCCTCGCCGACACAATTAGCCCCCCCGAGACGTCCGGGCCCGACCTCGTGGAGACTGGCCAGCATGCCAGCGAGACAAATATTCTCAAGCTCCTGGATGCGGTGTGCCGCCACGAGAACGCTCCGGGGTCCAGGAGGTGCCGGCCAACCCTTTCATCAGAGGTGAGGACTTGTCCAATTCCGGGAAGACGTATGTAAACTCGCTATGGTCGTAGAAATAGCGGTGCATACTGATAAAGGCCAAGAGAGCCTCCTAACGCGAAGTGTAGGGGCTTGCCCTAGAGCCAAGAGAAGCAATAATGGCCACCCCGCGCGGGTACTGCCAGAGCTCCTCGGGGATAGTGATATCGACGAATACGTTAATTATCCGGGAGGGATTTTGGTCAAAAGGGATGCGCCGTAGGGTGAGGCACAGATGATGCTACACACGGAGGTCATAACCGACATGGCCTCTATAATCAGAAGCATTATCTCCGGGGAAGGGACCGCATTGCAGAGACGCAAAGCTTGGAGTGGATACGGCCGTGATATCTTGATACTGAGTGGGGAGTGACTCCGTTGACATACAGTTGCTGAAAGCTTGGTTTGTAAAGTCCAATACTTTATGGTCACAACTAAGGCAGGTTTTATTATAGAGAAAAGAGTGAATGCAAGTTCGAACTCCTGAGGTAGGTATATGACGAGAGTTAGATGGTGTCATTGTGGAAGTATGTTGAGTATTGCAGGATTGCGAAGGGAGTCTCTTTCACTGCCACGGCCCTTGTGTTCAACGAACATGGATTCATACAATACTTCGTTTAAGCACTCTCCTTGCCCGACGGGGTTCTGTTTACAAGTATGTACCACACTCATTTTGGCAATCCATTACCATGCATCCTAGATGGAATATATCCAAGTCAACTGTTTGACGACCAAGGGAGATATGGTTGTTCTTTAGCTGTCTTAACTGAGTTGTTGCTGTGGAGGGTCTGCCAAAGACGTTGACACCACCCAATTTTCACAAGATATTTCATTCAACCATACATACACACATGTGTGCGACAATTCAGACGCAATCCCCACAAGCCAGAGTGCCGTTTTGCCTAGGGACCTATTCCTAGGACCATTCACTGTATCGGTACACACGCCACCGGGATATGAGTCGGTAGAGATGCCGGACAGCGCCGTACAAGATACGTATTACAAGAAGCACCTTAGAGCACGCGTACTCACCCGACACGCACTCCGCTCGCAGGATTTCAACCTTTCACTTAGTGTGATATGTCAAAGTGTGCCTAGTTGTAAGCCAAACGTAAAGGGCAAACAGTCAAAACTATTAATCGTGCCGGCATGAAACCCTATCAAGTCATTGTTTATTCATAACTTCCGAATCTATTTCTTTCTTCTACTTTCTACACTCACCCGTTTTTGGCCTGCCTCTAGATGGAGAGCTCGGCAGTCTCCGCCTTGTCAAGGTACTCCTTGTACTTCTCCAGCTTCTTCGCAACGTCCGCACAGAACCTCTCCACAATGACACCGGACCTGCCAACGTAAAGCTTGGGGTCCAGCATCTCGTCCAGGTCGGCGTGCACAGGCTTAAAGTACTCCGTGTTCCTGATCCTCTGGATGAGGTCGTTGGGCTTGCCCTCGCCCTTGACGACGGCGGCGGCCTGGTGGGAGAGGACGCGGATCTCCTCGTGGGCGTCCTGGCGGCTGGCGCCGCGCTCGACCATCTTCATGATGATGTTCTCGGTGGCGATGAAGGGGAGCTCCTGGTCGAGGTGGGAGCGGATGACCTCGGGGTAGACGACAAGGCCGTTGGTGACGTTGTCGAGGGCGATGGCGATGGCGTCGCTAGTGGAGTGTAAGTGCCTGAACGTCGTGAGGGCGGGGAAGTGGGTGGGCTTACGCAAGGAGGAACATCTCGGGGATGTCGATGCGGCGGATGGCCGAGTCATCGAGCGTGCGCTCGAACCACTGGCTGGACTATGTCGGGGGTTAACTTGTTTACTCGCAATGGATGGTAAGGGCGACTTACGAAGGTCTCGGCGAAGTTGGTGCTGATGGTGCCGAGCTTACGGCCGAGACTGGCAATGCGCTCGCTCCTCACTACGGGTACATGTCAGTAACACCATACTGTAGGTAAGGAAAGGTCGTACTTACTGGGGTTGCGCTTGAACGCCATGGCAGAAGAGCCGATTTGGGCTAGAAAGATACTGTCAGCAGGGGCCTATAGTGCAAGACGAAGGGGGCAGTACTCTTCTCGAAGGGCTCCTCGACCTCCTTCAGGTGCGCAAGGTGGCGGATGTCGCCGGCGATGCGCTGGGCAGTGGAGCCGAGGGCGGAGAGGGCGTTGGCGATGCGCAGGTCGACCTTGCGGGTGTAGGTCTGGGTGGAGACGGGGTAGACGCCGCGGAAGCCGGCTTTCTGTCATATGTGTTAGACTTACCAGAGCTTTAAGTACGAGTTGTACGGGGTTTCTGGTGATAAGGGCAAGGTAACACGCCGAACCGCGTGTACAGGCGCATGTTGAATACTTACCTCACACAGCTTCTCGTTCAACCGGTCAATCTTCTCGCCGTCTCCGTGGAAGATCTCCATGAAGGACGCCTGAGTACCGGTGGTGCCCTGGGCGCCACGGAGGAGCAGCGCCTCCCGGACCAGCTCGATATCCTCGAGGTCCATGACCAGGTCCTGCGTCCACTGCGCCGCGCGCTTGCCGACGGTAATAGGCTGCGCGACCTGGTGGTGAGTGTACCCCAGGGTCGGCAAGTCCTTGTACTGCATCGCAAACTGCGACAGGTTGCTGATAACCTTGGCGAGCTTGGGCAGGATGAGATCAAGGCCCTGCTTCATGAAGATGAGCTCGCTAGGGAGACGTCAGTATGCATCTACCGAGGTCGGGTGGCGGGTGGACTCGGGGGGGGGGGGGGAGAGCTGCTCCTCTCACGTGTTGTCCGTCACGAAGCAAGAGGTCGCGCCGAAGTGGATGATGCCGGCGGCCTTGGGGGCATCAACGCCGAAAGCGTGCACGGCAGCCATGACGTCGTGGCGGCGGATCTTCTCCTCCTCGCGGGTGACGTCGAAGGACTTGTCCGACGGCCGGAGGTTGGCCCTCATCTGATCGAGGGCCTCATCGGTGATCTGCCACGGGTCAGCGGACACCCCACTCAGATTGGTGCTCTGGGGTCATAGGATGAGAGGGGGAGGACTCACCTGCGTGATGCCGAGCTCCTTCTCGGCCTCAGCGAGCCACGTCCACAGCTGGCGCCAGGTCCCGGTGCGCGAGCGCGCACTGAACAGGCTCAGCATCTCCTTGGAGGCGTAGCGCCCCGCGAGGGGGGTCTGGTAGGAGTCGTAGTTGGACATGGTGACGGTTCCCTGACTGCTGTGTAGTCCGGGTGCTCGGGGTGCTCAATGCTTGGTGGCCGTCTTTTTTCTCTTTGAGCAGGGGTGAAGAAGGCGGGGGAGGGGTAGAATTTGAGGTCGGAAAATTGGAGACTGGGTTTGGTGGGGCCGAGATCGCTGCCCCGTTTCAAGGTTAAACCCGGGTGTCGGCCCGGGTATCAGGCCATCCACGGGCGATGTAGGGATTTTTCGGAAGGCTAGACTCCAGGCTTGCAGCGGCCTAGCCCCTGGAACACATTGACGACCATCTTGCCTGTAGGGGATCTTCGTATTTCGTCTCATGTCAATGTGCCTTGATCGAAGTTCTGGACTTTCAAAGTTTGGTGGAAAGTCCATCACAAAACTTAGTAGGTGCAAATGGGAGGCCATTCCTCCATGGCGTAGAGAGATAGTGAGGACTTTGTTCGCACAAGGCTGGAACCACGGGGAGAACACTGGGAATAGTTTAAGGCTTGTTGAGATAGTAGGCGGTCTGGGTTGTAAGTGCCAAGGGTCGCTGAGAGCAATACGGAGACTTCCGAATTCTAAGAACAAGGTTTCAATTTGGCACGTCCCCAACCCCATTTCGGAAACCTCGATTCAACCACATTCCATGCGTATAGATACCCGAAAGTCTCAAAATCACGGCACCATGGAAGAAATGAGCCCATCTCCGTGTGTATATTTCAAATACCTAGTGGAGGTTCGCTACGCGAAGAAACTGGGTTGGACTCTTGGCTTTCTCGCACAAGGGTTGATGCGACGGAACTTTACGGATCCCTCCAATGCACCTCTACGTGACGAAAGAGCATGGGATTCCTCGAGATCCTCCAAAGATCGGTGGAGATTCCCAGAACACTTGAATGAGTTTACATAAACTAAGAATTTGTAGTTCTCGCGATGCTTCATAGTCAATCACTGCAATCTGCATATCTCGACATTCTCTGCGCAGAAAATGAATTTTCAGCATACGAAGACTCCCGAGTCCAGAGGAATCTCCTGGCCGCCTCTCAAGTCTCAAAGTGAGTTTTGAAACTCCCTGGTGCTTTCGGACCGTATGTAATGTGAGAGATCTCGATAATTCCTTTGGGAATCGCAGTGCGTAGAGAGAGAGGAAGGGGCGCCCGGGGGGAGGGGGGGGGGCTCTTAATTCCCTAAAATGGCATCTTGAATCTCATGCAAGCCTTCATGAGTGATATCTCAGAATCTCCGAGCCTCCACTTATCAAACAAACGTAAGAGCCTCTCGAGAACCTCTGTTCGTAAGACGTAAACAATCAAATGTTTTAAAGGCCCCATCCATAGGTATCTCGACGGACTCCGGAATGAGTCTGGCCTTGGCCTCTTCGAGTGTTCCTACACGAATAGGGAAATGTATAATGTTTTTATGGACTTCTCTCTGTACGTAGACAGCAGCCTGGGATTCCGTTTAAAGTGACCGAGTGAAAGGAATAGCTATACTGCCGTAGGAACTGCCGGTAGAAAGGGGATTCCCGTACGTCTCGTGAGTCTCCGTCGACCAGTGTTCCCGCCCTCCTCGGCGGCGCCTGGAGAGTCATAAACTTCTATATGAAATTTTAGCCGACAGAATAATCTTGTGAAGTTAGGTTCAGTTTTCTACGGGCTTATGACCTGCCCTAGTAGCGTTAAAGATACCTAGTGAAGTAAGGTACACATTTCAAATCGTGAGATCTCGCAAGAATGATGCTGTATAAGACCGTTTTCCGCGATTCACCTGAAATGTGGCTCCAAATTTTGTTACCGATGAGATTCCGAGTCAACTTGACTACGGAGACTTGAATGTTTGCGAAGCGTTCGGTCTAGAGATTTGGGAGGAAGACATGGAATCCTTGATACAAGACTTTATATATTTACACAGTCAAATGAAAATGGAACGACCAACTGTCTTAAAACACATACATAATACATCTTCATTCTCCGATGGTATACTTTCTTCTTCTTTTTCTCAAGTTAAACGCTCATCTGATCGACGGTGATCATGACGAACAACGAGCCTTTGTCGACGGATGAAACAGCACAGCCCGAGACAGAAGGTGGTCACGATAGACCACCTGCCCCCGGAGCTGATGCAAACAGTCCTACTCTTCTTAGACTCGGTCCAAGCGCTAAATTCACTCATCCGGGCGTGCCCCCGCGCTTACTGGATGTTCAGAGCACACCGCCACAGGATTCTCAGAGCCGTGCTGCAAAATGCGATATATCCCGAGACCCTCCGCGACCTCCTCTTCACAGACGCAGTCAAAGCCCCGCGGTTAGACCCCCTTTTTCCATCTGTTGGACTGATGGGTATCAACTACGCTATCAGTCCGCAAGGCCGCCAACTGAGGCGGGCCATCCGTCCATGGATACAACGGTATTTTGTTGGAGAGCCCCCTGAGTATCCAATCGACACGCCCGGCATCGTCCGGCTCCTCCAGATACTCGCCGTCGTGAGCCGCTTCGCAGACCTGTACGCCCGCTACGCCGCGCACCTTCTTGTCGGCCCCAGACCCCCGACAATCAGCGCGACACCCCAAACCTTCCCTACCGGCTTTCTGCCGTTGACCCACGCCGAAAAGAGGCGATTTCACCGGGCCTTCCTCCGCTACGAGCTATACGCCCGCCTTTTTCCGCGTGACCCCGTCTCTCCGGACCCCCCGGACCCTCCGCCCCCAGGCCAGCGACCCTGCCGTATGTCTATATTCACCGCACATGAGCAGTACCGGCTCTTCATACAGAGGCTGGACACATGGACGGTCGAGGAGTTGAGCTGCGTGCACAACTTCTTCTTTTCCCTCGTCAGGGAGTGGATGGCAGAGGTGGAGGACCAGGTTGTGCGTGCTGTGCGCTCGGCACCCGGGGCGTTCAGCATCAGGGACAGGGGCACTAGATATGATGTGCAGGACCAGCACCACGATGGGGAGCCAACTGACATGGTTCGATACAAAGACAAGTGCTCAAACTCTGACACGAGTGAAAACAGTACCATCGTGAACACCGTGGGCTTCAGCGTAACAATAAGGGGTGGTTCTAGCGAGAGCCTCTTCCACCGCGTCGACGAAGACACCAGACCCCGCCACCACAGTAAGCTCGCCTCTTACGGACTCGCCTTTCTTCAACACCTTCACGACGCGGCTCCGGAGGCCCGCAGGGAGATGATGCGCCGCGAGGGTATCTGCGGAAGGGACTTCCTCCCCGAAGCCCTCAACTTTGATCCGGATCCCCCGGGGATTGTGCCCCCCTACGTCGCAGCCTCCAGCAGCCCAAGCCGCTTGAGAACCGCAGCCCGCTACTGGTCCTCCAGCTGCCGTTTTTGGCTCTTCGGCGTGAGGTCCTACCGCCGGATCTACGACTACAACGAGGCATATGCTTACAACCCCTCGCGGGAGAGGGCGTACATCTTCTGGGACGAGGAGAGGCTCAAGGACCCGGTGGTTGAGAGGAGTCTACGGGTTGCCGCCCGCCTCTCGGCCGAGGAGGTTATGGAGCGGACGAGTCTGGGGCCAACTGTTGAAGAGCGGGTATGGGACATCCGGCTGCCGAGGAAGGAAAGGAAGAGGATACGGGAAAGATTTGGGTTTTACGAGAATGGAGGATTGGACACTATTTATGAAGAGGAAGAGAGTGAGCCGGAGCTACCTGGGCTCTGATGGAGAAAAAAGGGGAGGGGGGGGGGGAAGTCCCGACGGCCGGATGACTTTTCCAGAGTTGCCAGTTCTTGCATTCACACGCGGTTCATCTTACTCATAATCTTGCCATTCCATTCCTCGCGCTCTAAAACTTTGGCGATCACGCAAGCGTTGACTAGTATTTCTCGATTCAATAAGAGTGAGCGTTTCGAATTTGGAGCAAGACTTGTCCCCTAGAATCACCAGCAGATGTAAGCTACTGAAGACCAATCAATCATGAATGCCGTTCCACGTTTATTTGTGGTCCAGGAAGAAGTCTTGGCGCCGTGTAGTTATCAACTCACCACCTTTGACGGGAATGCCGGTAGAGAACAGCAAGAGCAAATGTTCCCGTCTCACTTATGGCGATATCCTACCACCGCGACTCCTTGTCCGTGTTCATGGTCTCATAAATGTCCTCCGCCCTTCTCTTAAGGTGCACCGTCACGCTATCGCGGCTGCTATCCCCCAAGCAGCATGAAAAGATGAGAAACAGGAAGATGAGGACGACGGAGAAGCAGACCGCGATAGTAAGGACGAGCATCATTGGGTGCGATATAACCCGCGCAGCAAACAGGGCAAGTAGCATCCAGAACCCAACTCCTAGGGTCGCCTTGTCGTCAATGTCGCCGAGGTTGACGGAGGCGGGTATGTATCGCCCTACTTCGTGGTTTATGACCCCGATGAAGACGCCGATACAAGTTACCGAGATGATCTCGTCGACGAGCCCGATGATGAAGACGAAGAGTGCAAACCCGGAGCCGCATATCAAAGAAACGACAAGGGCGGACACATTGAGGATTGTTGAGAAGATGAGGAGGGCAAATAATGCGGTCGACAGACGGCCGGTGAAGGCATGGTCGACGTTTGCCTGGTTGAGTGTGTCGGTGCATTCCTCGAGGACCGCGGCCTGGGACTGGGTTACGTTCGCTGCTGCAATGTCCGCTTCGAAGAGGGCGGTCCAGCCAAGCTTTGGATGGTGACTCTCGCACGTCACGGTGTCTCTAATCTCCCTACAAGAACTTTGCAGGATGGTCGCTGTCATGGCCGGCATCAAATCCGGCACCCATCGGGGGCGGCTTACCCGCGAAACCGATGCGGTATACATCTGCCGTGACCCCCCTAGTGGCATCAGCGCACTCGTCTCCGACTATCTTTCCGAGGAGGCTTCGATCGATGTTGAGAAGGCTGTGGTTGCTCTCCGATGGAGAGCGGTAGCTTGCGAGGATGCAGATCGTGATGGCCAGGATGCCTTTTGAACTGTTAACTGACAATCCTGGGGTCCGAGGATTGTTTAAAGAAAAACATGGACATACCGATATTACACACAAAAAGCCAGATATGAGACAGTTTCGGCGGCCAAATGTTCGACAGCAGCCCCATGTTGGCCGTCCGAAATCTCCGCTTGGGATTGTTGCCGGTGTGTTGACAGAGTGTCCGCCGGCCAGTGGAATTCAGTGCCAGTCCAGGGGAGAATAATGGCGGGAGTGGAAATCAAGAGGCCAAGCGTGTATTGAACGAAGCCAGAGACTCCGGATAGGCCATATATATAGATAGCTCTACGATCACCATGTCATTCCGCCTTGCCCTGCCGCTACATGATCATCCCTGAGAGCGACATCCCCCCATTTCCCAGAAGGCACCGGCGATTGGTGTTCAAACATAAGCTAAACTGAGAAAGAAAATACAATAAATAGATAATTGTAATTGCCGCCCATGTATGTGCCGGCACGGCGTCAATCCGTCTCATCGGCAGCCTGGGCTGGGAATGGCCCCTTCCGATTCGCCGGGCGCCGGATGTGGCGTCGGATATTGGATTGACTGCCGCACGCTGGGGTCAGCCGCTTGGACTCGACCTGTGGCATGGTCCTGTTATCCGACTTAACTCTCATCAGTGCCTCACCCCGCTAAAATGCAAGTCGTTGTCGTGGGGTGGCCTCGTATCGGCCGGCCGACTCACGATGCCAGCCAACCACGCATCATGCATCTCAGGGGTACTACTTCCAAGAAGAAGTTAAGGTATTCTGCATGAGCTCGCCAAAGCGCCTTTTCATTGTAGGACGATATTCCCACGAGCAATTATGATTGGTTTGAAGAAGCGTCGTGGATCTACTGCAGAAGCTACATCCGCGAGGGTACTGCTGAAGAAGATTAAGCGTTGGACAGGGGCCGGGGAGACATGAGTAATAGTGCGAAACTTGGCTCCAGGAGGCAGTAAAGCTTCCATACAGAGATCTATAACTGGCTTAGTAAAATGCTAGCATATTATAGTAGGTAGGAAAGCAGCGTCTGCCTAGGGGACGTCATAAGGTCTGGGATGGGCTCATGTATTGTATGTATATGTATGTATTACATGCACGTGTTCCTCAGTTTACACATCACAGCCTTGCATATGCGGGTCAGAGAGCTCTGCACCTCTCAACTCGAGGCATTTCCAACATCAAGATCCTCCGTCCTCGACTTGCTGTTGGGGTCCAGGTACGGCCTTTCACCAATACCAACAGCCCGGTGGCCGAATCGCTCGCCAAGACCCTCGTAGTCAAAGGTGGCGGAGTGGAATGCGCTGCGGTTGTCCCAAATGGCTATTCGTAGCATGTCAGCTCAACCCCTAGTTTTCTCTTCATGTCGAGAATCTTCTAGCTACAGAGGGCAACAAAAGACACAGCTGGGAATGAACCTACCAATATCGTTTTCATTCCTCCACTTGAACCTGACTTGGAGGTCATGGTTCTCCGTAATGACGGACTTGAACTTCTTCAGCAGCTCGTCCGACTCGCCCGGTGAAAGCTCGTTGATATACTTTGGGAACGGTCCAATGGCGAAGATGCTCTTCCACCCCGTAACGGGGTTAGTCCGTACCACAGGGTGAACTGCCGATAGCTCCCCGCCAACATTCAGAGGACTCCCACGCGGCTTCTCATAGAGCTTCACCTCTTCCGGATTCCGCTCTACAGCCTTCAAGAAGCCATCGCCGGTAAACGTAGCAGTAAGCCCCTCGAAAAACTCCTGGTACTTTTTCGAAAACCGATCATAAATCTCGTAGCCCGAAGCCCAGAGCGTATCACCTCCAGAACTAGGCAGCTGCGTCAGCCGCAGCGACGTGTAATCCGCCGGTACGGGCTCGAACTGGATGTCCGAGTGCCACTGCGCGGCGTCGTACCGGCGGTCCCCGGCATCGCGCCCGTCGCGCTTGAAGAGCTTCTTGCGGGCCAATGAGCTGATGGTGCTAATCTCGGCGTCGTCGGCGCCAAACTCGTTAGTGCTGTTGAGGATGGGGTGGATGTGCAGCGTCGATGTTTCGGGCTTTCCGGCGGAGAGTCCGAGCCGCTGGACGAGCTGCTTTTGGAGGTCGTCGGTGAGGTTGTCTTGAGCCCGGAAAAAGACGACGCCGCGTTGTGAGACTTTTGGGTGCATGTCAGAACATCATCGCGTGACGAGTGAAAGGGGAGTGAAGTATGCTCAAACGTACTCGTGATGGCGAGGTCTCGAAGTAACTCATCAGCATTTGGGGCATTCAAAATGTCATCAACAATGTTGATGCTGGGAAATTCGCGGCCGATGACAGGCGTTGTCTCCTCGAATGCAAAGCCATCCAGGCTTCCGCTGTTCTTCAATGGCACGGGATAGGACGATCCCGGAGTAGCCCCCTTGCCCTTGTGTACAGGCAGTGTTCCAGTAGGAGCATCCGAGGTAATACTGGGGACCATTATGCCTATGTATAGCCCAATATATGACGACGTATGTGAGTTAGAAGGTAGCAATATGTGAGATAAGTCGAATAACGTAGTACAACCACAACGGACAACGAGGATAGGAACCTCTTTTTTTATATTCCACCAATGTCCGCGATTTCCATTCCAATTCCGCGTCCATAGCTATCCCATGGTCCGATAAGCGGAAGTTGGATGGCGTGGGGGAGGGGAGAAGTGAATCACGCAATCGCGATCAGAATAAACGCAAGGGTCAACGGCGTGGAGTTACATCTGGCCCCACGGGGACTAGAGTAATCGAGAGTATCAAGCCTTGGAGATGAGTAAATAAGAACCTGAACAGACTCCATGTTGTGTAATCAATATTACCCCGCCTCCATGACGCGAGAATCCCGCACGAAGCATCACCTCAGGGATGTGGACCAGCGCTGGAGATTTAAGCCGAATACCCGCCTTGGCCATACATGTTATCATGGTCTTCCCCAAATGAGAACGGTAAAGAATTTTCGTGTCATTGATTGGTGTCACGGGCTTATTTCCGGGGATGTTGATGAATGAGTACGTGCGAGATCGGGTCAACTATGGGGGTGAAGTTAGAGATGTAGCATGCGTTGATTTCAGGATGATGTGGCGGTATCATAGATCTGAAGAATAGACTTCCGAGATAGGTGACGGTTTACTATGACTGAACGTATCCCCGCTTCAGTAGGCCACTTACCCAATATGGGCTTTCCTACATATTTAGAGGTCCAGAATCAATATATTAGATTTAGTAATGAGTATGCGATCCCAACCGTTCGTATGGATGGCTAGCGTTCCGCCATAAACTAGTCTGGATCCTCCCCTACAGCCTCCTACCATCCTACTGTATCCGGCAACGAGCAATACCTATGTGGATCCTCCCGCGGGTTGAGGGTTGGCGTTGCTTCGAATTGATCACGGATCCAAAATCATTCTTCGTTCGGGGATTCGATATGTCGTGTATTACTACTGGTTTCTAAGCGTAGACCTTATACAAGGAAATGATGCTCGCAGCTGAAGTCCTAGAAAAGCTCGTCCTCCTTGACAAGAATATCCGCGTCGACCTCCTCAAGGTTTCGAAGACCCGCCAGGTGGAGGTTCAACAAGACATCGCCTGACATGGCCCTGAGTATATGCTTAACCCCCTCCTCTCCGCCTAATGCCAAGCCATACGCATATGGACGACCGACAAGCACGCAATTCGCCCCAAGCGCAATAGCCTTGATAATGTCTGCTCCACATCGAATCCCGCTGTCGAATAAGATGTCAAGCCTGTCTCCGACAGCGGCAGCAATCTTTGGCAGCACCCCCAAGCTGCTGGCCCCCCCGTCATGCTGGCGCCCCCCGTGGTTGCTCACCACAATGCCCTGCACCCCGGCCTCAACGCACTTCTGCGCATCCGAAACGCTCTGGATACCCTTCAACACGATCGGCCCGTCCCAGTGCTCCTTTAGAAAGGCGAGGTCCTCCCAAGACTTAGAGTGACCTGGAAAGATGACGCTGGACCACTCTCGTGAGGCCGTGCCTATTACGTCGAGGCCGAGCGTGTCACGGGAGGTACCAATCTCGTAACCGTGCTCCTCTTTGAACTTCTTCTGGTAGACTGGGTCGGTGAGGCCGATCTCGACGCCAATTTGATCCGGGTGCAGGAACGGATTGTACCCGTTATCGAGGTCGCTAGGCCTCCACCCCAGCACGTAGGTGTCAAGAGTGACAAACAACGCCGTATAACCATTCTCCTTTGCGCGCTTCAGCAGAGAGATGGTGATATCATCGTGCTTGCGGCTGGGCCAGTAGAGCTGGAACCACCTAGGAGAACCCGCGCCATTCTCCGCCGCGACATCCTCGATGCTAGTGCTGCTGGCTGAACTGAGTATGTACGGCACCCCCACCGACGCCGCTGCCCGTGCCGTGGCGGGCTCGGCCTGCTCATTGAAAATCTTTTGGACGCCAATCGGCGCGATCGCAATGGGCACGGGGATCTTCTCGCCCAGGACCGTTGTGCTAGTGTCGCTAAGTAGCTCTGTCCTCTCAGAGTCTCTATGAGATGGCACTAGCCGCCTAGGAACGATGGACCACCGGTTGAATGCAGCGAGGTTCTTCTCATACGTGGACCCGAGGCCGCAGTTGCCGTGGAGGTAACCCCAGGAATTTGCAGATAGGCACTTCTTGGCGAGAGCCTCCCATTCTTTCGGTTGGAAGCTGAACGGTGGACGGGTGGAGGAGGTTGTCCCGGCCTTGAAAACCGACTGCTCGTAGCGGATCGAGTCGGGGAGCGCCGGGGGCGGAACCTTTTTATCGGAGTCGGGCTTGGGGGCGTGTGTCATTTTTTGACGTTATAATATGGAATTTCGGAGTCCCGAACAGGACGCCAAAAGGCAAAAGGGGGCAAGGTCCATCCTGGGACAAGGGTTTATTCGAAACCTTGCTTCTTATAAACGCCGTCCCCCTTCCCGAGCTAGCCGTGTTACAGAACACACGACAGCATTATTACATCAACTGGCGGGACTTAGACGGAAAGCAAAAGGGATTACGTCACGGCGGTCGTTTGTCGTCACTCGAGAACAGTCTAAACAGCCCGCCTTACTATCCGCCCTTTGGGGGCGGGCGCATATCCTTAGTGTGGCTGCTTATATCCACACTACTAAAATCACCACCTCCAGACGTGGACATCGCCCGGCATGGGCCGAAAAGCGCCTTGCAACTGAACGATTCCACATGATGCCCGGCAGATGCGTTTGGCCCCAAACGTAATTACAGACACGCAGACCTGGTTACCCGTCACGAATGGATCATCGCGTAAAAGACAATGGACGACAAAAAGGACCTTTGTGAGGAACCAAGGTAGAAAAAAAAGACGCGCTCCCTCGCCGGGAATTGAACCCGGGGCGCCGCGGTGAAAACGCGGAATGTTAACCACTACACTACAAGGGACGGTATGCTTAATATTCGTGCAGTTAGCGCCTATCAAGCAGTCAGCGGCCCTCTGTGCACCACACCTTGGGGAAGCGGACCTCGTGGCATGCTTGTATGCGACCCCTTCGTTGTTCCCCATTGTCCTTCACATAACATAGAATTATTATCGTGATTTGTAACGAGAATATTAGAGCGCCTATACTAATTTGATTATTCATGCCCGTCCCTTGGTAGTTTCTTCTACCTGCGGGTTCGCCCATAGTGCGGCTCTACACACGGCCCTTGTAGATACCCCCAATAGGCTCTATATTCGCGGATGAGATCCACCTGAGCGACCTCACAACGTGGAGAATGTGAGTCCGCGGTTAGTCAATATAAACATGTATATATATATATATATATATATGTATGTATATTCCATTCAGTTCCGGCTGTTTTGATAGGCCTGTTCTTTTGTAAAAGGCGACAATAAATTGCGTGATGAGAAAGTCAGATGTCCTAGCCACGTACTCTATCTCCGACACTGCTTCCGTCTCGCTTACTAGACGCCTAGCCTTTGCGTTTCTCTTCATCTAGAATCGGACAGTTACAGTTCACAACAGGCTTTCGGGAACCATCATTGTGGCATGAGGATACTATACCACGTCACGTATGGGCCCGTTGAGCGGGTGGGTTATGCGCTGAGGAAACACATGCATCGCCCAGCACCAGTTCCAAAGAAGTAAGTCATAAGCTCTAACAGGGCCAGCAGATATGTTATCCTTGCTCGTAGCGAACCATACTAGACTAGATACCGCGCAATTGACGTGAAATCCCTCGTCTATCCCGGCATCCCAGGCAACACAACATCCTCAAACACGCCCCTCAGCTCATCCTGCTCCCCGAGCAAGAAACACTCGGGCGGGTTCACACCATTCGTATCCGGCTCCACAACCCCGTCGCCATCCTCGTTCCCCTTCTCATACAGGATGGCGTTCTGCAAGTCGACGGTCAACTCCGTGTCCCCCCAGTTATGCGGCGCAAAAATCACACTAGAGTGCGCCTCGGACATGAGCGTGTTGGGGATATCCTCCGCGCGCGTGTAGTGGTGCATGCCCAGATTCACCCACGCCACAAGATCCTCCTGCACGAGGCTCTCCCCGTCAAAGAACTTCCAGAACTCGACAAGAGGGGCGTACGGCACGTTCTGGCTCAGCGACGCTGTTGCACCGGGCTCAGTGTCATGCTGCCTCGTCACTGCAAAAGCCTGCTTGGCGAACTGCGCTGACTTGAGGAAGAAGGGAGAGTGTGAAGAGGGGAGGTAGACGTTGCTTAGGCCAGGCATGATCCGGTACCCGCGGGGCTCGCCCCACTCGTTGCAGTGGTCTTTGTTTATGACGGTGTACATTGACTGCCCATTCGCTGGGACTGGGAGGATCCCTTCGTCTTCTGTCTGGAGCTCTGTGAAATCATACTGCGGGACCTCCAATTCGCCGAATTCTGGAAACCATGGCTGGGCGGCCTTCTTTATGACTATGTCTGTCTTGCGAAAGGTGTTTTCTGCGCCGAGGAGGTCAAAGTCGGCTTTGAAATTCATGACATGAGTGTGCAGGGTTCCGGAGATGGCCTCTTGGATACGCGGACCAAATTTTCCCTCGTCTTCGGGGCGGTAGTAGGTTGCGTGGACGTAGCCCGAGGCGTGGACGTCTACTTTGATGGTCCCGTCAACGTAAAAGCCCTGTAGATGGAGGTGTTAGCCAGTCTGACGTTGGAAGTAAGAATGGAAGTCGAGCCGCACATAGTCGAAGAGGTAGTCATAATTTCCTGCTGTGGTAATTTGCCGAACAACTAGCTTTGACCCCTTTGTAGACTGTTCATAGATTGGATCCGTGTGCCGCGTGATGGGCACCCTGATATCAGTCTCGAAGATGCAGATCGTACTCTTTCGAGTTACCACTTCCGTTCCCACGTTCAACGTAGAGTTCCAGTACGTTGCGTGATACGGACAGTCATAGCCGGGTATGAGGCGACCCGTACGCTCGCCCATGAAGGTGGAGCGGTCCGAGTAAGCGGTGCTGGCTTGATAGGGATTGTTGCCCGAGTACTGGGAAATTGCATCTGCGGCATATTGAAGTCAATGGATGTGGAAGAACAATACAGACTGTGAACCACATACCCTGCAACGAGAGCTCGTACATGATCTGCTCGTCGTTGAACTTGATGTTGTAGAACTGGATTCCGACATCCCGGTCGAAGCGGGTGTAGAATGACCAACCTAGGTACTCGACGTACTTATTTCCATCGTCCACTTTGTACCTATTACCTTCAGTCTCGGTGATTGTCGGTGCCATGCGGTCCTCCATCTCGCGGGGGCTTCCCTTCCTCTTCTTTCGGATCCAGGTCTCGTCCGTCGGCAACAGCGGTCGCTTCTCCACCTCGCCCCACTCGTAAGCCTCGCGGAACTCTTCCATGGAGCGGTATATAACGTTGTCATACACTAACATGGTCATCTTGTAAAGCGATGGGTCTGTCCCGGAGAAGTCCCACAAGATATACAGGTCCGTCGGCTGCAAGGAAATAGCAAGGCCGTTACGCCTCCAGCTCGACCAGGCAACTGACTGAGTGCCGTCTCGGGAGTTTGGGCTGTTGAACATGTAGGTCATGGTGCTCCTCCCGTCATCTTTCCCATAGAACGCCATGCCGAGCAAATCGTTCGTAATGTCGGCTATTTCTGTCATGTACTTTACGATGCAGACCTCCCTAGCGGCACTTGATACCGAGTCCTTGAGTCGGCCGTCAATGCCGATTCTCGGGCTGTTGACTCCATTGTAGAAGTAATAAAGGGGCTCGATGGTAGTATCCGTGGACACGGGAAGCGGACCGGCCTAAAATTGTTAGAAATGCCAACAATAGTGTTTTTGAAACCACAGAACTCACAAAGTACTCAGTAATCACGGGTTCTGTCTTTGCACCTTCCACGAGGACTACACGAGCGTATCGCGGGACCGGCGTCCCATCCTCAAAGTGCGCGAGCACGTCCGTCTTATTAGGTTTCAGGCTCTCGATGTGCCAGATGTAATTGTCCGAGACGGTGAGGTTGCGGGTCCATGGATCTGTGAGGTTAAGGTCGCGCTCGGGCGAGTAAAGCCAGCCCACCAAAGCTTCGAGCTCGTATTTGGACAGCGGGCTGAAGGGCGTGGAGATGCTGGCCTCTGTGGCTTCGATTTCGGGGACCGGACAGGAGGCGGTACCGTTGTCGTCACTGCTGGATCCCCACGGCCAAGGAAACCCCCAGCCTACTACCAGCGGGACCAGCAGGGCTAGAATGCTGGGGTTGACTGGAAACATAATTGGATGGTCCTACAAGTACTAGGGCTAGAGTGCTTGCGCGAATCCGCCCTTTATTTGGATTCGAAGATGTGATTCCAGTGCTGGTTAGGTTGCGTTTGCTTGAGCTTTCTAGTTGTTTGAGCCTTTGACCCATGAGACATTTCGACTTAGTAGCATCGGGTCCCTCCGAGACAAGATGTCCAAGAAATCGTCCCTTGTCCCATTACCACCGCTTTTTCTAGTCGGCCTTGTTTTGTTTCTTGACATAGTGGCACCCACTATGTAGCCTCGAAATGGGAATGACCAGTCGACATAGTTTGCCGCTGGGCTTCTCGTCGATGGAGCATTTTCAAGGAGGCGCAAGGGATGAATCCTGGATCTCATTCTCGTCACAATATCCTCAAGGCAACCGTGAACAATGATGAAAAGCCAGTGCGCTGGTGGCTCGCGAGCCGTGTACGACCTGGAGCACACGCGTCACCCCTTGACAGTAGATGACCTGGCTCCCGTAAATCGTCATGGGATGGTCGATGATGAACGCCAGCTACGCCCATAGGCGCGGCCCGCAATCGTCCGTTAACAACGGATGAAGGAAACCAGAGTCAAACAAGGTATTGAGAGCAGAAGCTAAAACATTGGGAGAATTTTAACTGGGAATTCAAAGAGAGAAAAATATTTCGCACGGGAGGGAGTCCCACGGCAGTTGTCTATTAGCCTAGTGATCTTCGTGGCTCCCCTGTAGCGCCTTTGCGTAGCAAACCCAGTGACGGCCTTCCCGTCTCCCTTCTCCCATCATGCGAGGCCGAGACCCCGGATTCTGCGGGATCATCCTTCCACTGCGGGGAACTGTTCGCCCTGGTCCCACTACGAGATGTTAGCAACACAAACAACGTCATTTCGCCTCCGACAAGCACACATGGGAGTGGGAGGTACAAGGAAACACGAGAAAGTGAGAATGACCTAGAGATACTTACGTGCTCAACAATGCACCCGTCCTTCCACCGGAACCGGTCGACAACCTGGCCGAACGAGCTCTGGTAGTTGACCCAACTCATGTCGCCCTCGAAGTGCGTCCTCAAAAGGGTCAGCTGTTGACTGCCCCAGAATGGGCCGAGGATATCTAAGGCTTCTTCGAAGCCGTCTTGGGCCATTGGGTTGTGGTTCTAATCCGTCCGTGAGCTGACTGCACGAGGACACTATGGCTGGGGAACTGGAGAATGGATGTTTGCGGCGGTGCGCCTTGTCCCACGGAGGTAGCACGTGTGAGGAGCGGAGAAACCCACGATGTAGTCATTCGCGATATACTTGAACGCCTCCGACAGGTCCGCCCCATTGATAAACGCCTGGACAAACAAGTCGAACCGCGCCTCGGTCTCTTCCTCCGTAGGCGGGGGATCCATCGCCTCGCACAGCGGCGGTGTGACGATGCCCTGACGCGCAGCGATGACTCTGCTGGGGTGCTCAACCGTTGTTCCTGTCCCGCTGGGAGCCGCGAGGCCGGCAAGCGGGGCCAGGATAAAAAGTCCAGCTGTTAAGAGGCGCATCTCGAGTTCGTATTGTCTGCGTGTTTCTGCGGTGTCCTTCTCCAGTGCCGCGCTGCAGTATGGGAAGCCTCGGGGCTGGAGGATAGAGGCCTTGTTTAGACTATCTAGGATGCCACCTTTATAAGCTTGGGCATATCCCGGGAGCGACTGTGCGGGGTGCGTGCCGTTCCCATATTGGAGTCGGTATTTATCCTGCCATAAATTACACCCGGAGAGTGGGAACCACTCCGGCAGATCATAGTCAATCTACAATCCCACGTTAAGCATCCCATGAGACGGCCGGACGACGGGATGGGGGGCAATTTCGGCCAACCAGGTTTCAATGCCGTGAATATCTACCCCCATGTAAGTAGTGTCAGGCATAAAATTATGTGATGCTGTATCAGGATCGGGTGATTACGCGCCAAGCGGAATGGAGAGAGGCGACGAATTGTTTGCAGGCCATGTCACCTTCGACCTGTCAATACGACTCGGCAACTGAGAGTCGGTGTCGGTTTTTAGTATCAGGCAGCATAGAAATATGTGGATAGAAGCTGAACCGTGCTTTGAACCATTGTGCCTCGTCTCGTCGTAACGTCATGAGTGGCCCCGCCCTCGACGGCCTGTGTCTCACACAGCCCCCGACTGTGGAATAGATGACACCCAAGAATCGAGACTGTGACTTCACGTCACTCGGGCTGGTCTTCCGGCAGCGGTTTCTGGCCGTAGACAACATAACTATAGTCAGTCAGTACCAGTTCAAGCCGAAACACCATAGGAACTCACAAAGGCCAGTAAGCATGCATCCTCATGTCCCTCAAATCCTTCCTCAACATTGCCGAGAACACCACAATCTCCTCCTCCGACCACCCCAACCCCTTCTGGAACAGCCTCATCGTCATCCCCTCCAAGTTCCCCAGTAGATTATGCTGCTCCCACGCCCCGATAAGCTTCAGCCTGTTATCCTTTGCCCATGGCCCACACGGCATCTTGAAGACTTCCTGCGTGACGCGCCGGAAGCCGCGCTCTTGGAACCATTGCTTCCAGCGCATGGGGTCGTCGACGGGGGTGCCGAACTTGGCCGTTGCCGTGGCGAGATTGTCGGACATTGCCTGGAGATAGGAGGTGGGTGGCACGGTGGCGTCGTCACATTGGAGGACGCCGGTTACGCATTGGAATTCGAGCCAGCCGCCTGGCTTGAGGTGGCTGTTGTTATCAGTGCGGTGTTCGATCGGAGTGTACGCGGCCGAGGGTGGGGCCGTGGTAGGGCCGGCCCGGAAGGGACGGGAAGGGTCACGAGGAAGGACGTCTTACTCGTAGGCCTGATCTATAAGCCTAGGGAAATCGCGAATCGAGGCGATGAGGTCCCGCGAGAAGATGAAATCTGCCGTGCCTTTTTTCCAGGTCCAGTCCTGCTCGATGTCGTCGAGTTCGAACATACAATTGGGGGGGACCCTGTGAACTCACGGTGAGAAGGACAGTGACAAAGGCCCGGGGGGGTGGGGGGGAGGGGGAGTGGGCGTCTTACCACTCTGGCTGTGTTGGGGCAATATCAACACCGACGACCTGATAATGTCGTGTTAGCTAGAAGTAAGCATACCAGCGTACGCGCGTGGGGGCACAGACCTGTGCGCCAGGATACTCTTCCGCCATGTCTATGCACCATATCCCTACTACCCGTTAACATCGCCAAAGATTAGGTAAAAGGAAGAGATATGGGCTAGTTACCAGTGCCGCAGCCTAGGTCGAGAACTCGCTGAGGGTCTTCGGATATAGGAGCCAAGAACAGCTTCTTGTCCAGTAGCGCCGAGTACTTGACATGGCACAGGTCGATCCTGTCCAGCTCCCTGTCATCCATTGGAAAGCCATATTCTGCGACGCATCAGCCCCACAGTGAGACGAGCAAGGTCATGTCCAATTCGTACCCTCTTTTCCGTAAGCCGCGTATGTCCGCTGGCCCTCTCCCACCACGCCGTTTATTATTGTCTCGCTGATGGAGGTTAACGACGAGCGGGAGGTGGCAACTTCGGCGCCCTGGCGCTCACGTCAGTCTGCCGATCCCATCGATTCGGCTAGGGTGTGGCGAGTGAAACACCCATTCAGATGCTCAACCATTGAATGTATGGGCGATTGCGCCAAGGGTGCAATACCTCGTCTTCCGTTGTCTGAGCAGCCAGAGCATCCACCTGGGAGACATCATCAGTAACCATAGGCTTGTGCGCAGCTGCCGGAAACAGCCAAAATACTTCCAGCCACCTGGACGCCCTCCCACCAATCGGGTCGTGTTCACAGACAGGGGACTTGTCCACGCAGTAAAGGGGACGCACGTGGTTTGTGCAGAGAAAACGCATGATGGAGGGGCGGACTGATGAAGAAGAAGAAGGGAGTGGAGCGGGAAAGACGGAACGCTCCCGCCAAGCTAGGGGCAACCACCATCAGCATGTCAGGGACGCACCTCGTCAGCCGCAATGTGCGCCGCGCCTGGGCTGGCCATCCTGTTGTTGAGCTGCTTCCCCGCAAGAAGACGTCAAGCGCCGATCGATGCCCGCTGAGCAGCTGTGCCGCGGACTAGCGCGCAGGAGTGAAGCTCGAAATAGGAAATACGCTTGCAAGGAACGCTTACCAGGGCCGCGGAAGCGAGGAGGGGAAATACAAAAGCGCGCATCCCGGAGACGGCGGGGACTCCGATAACTATAATATAGCGGACAGGTTCACCTGTGCCACCCAGAAACGCCCTTCCACCAACTCTTACGACCCGGTCGTGTCCCTCAGCGCCGATGTGGCGCCCTCTGCCTCCCGCCAGTCCCCGTCCAATCACCAGTAGAGCGGGGCTTGTGACCTGGTTGTACATCTGTGCTTTGTGAGATGTGAGGGAGCGCCGTGTAAATTTCCATCACAGCGGAGTCTTGAAGAAAGGACGCCACGCGCGAGTGCAACAGGAACCCACACCGCAGACGCAACAATTGGCCCAGAGTGAATTGCCTGCCATAGACCTCTGAGACGGACACGTAGACAAAAGATCCTTACTTGACAGGATCCACTTGGTGCGCAACACCACTTAGGACATGCTACCCCAGCGTAGCATTGTGGGCCGGTGTGAAAAGAAAACTGCCCTCGGCCCCAAACCCTCACAGAAGACGGGTCGACTATCCCGTGGATCGAAACAGCCTGTAGGGTTGGGCAATGTTATCCCTTCCATGAGTGAGTCAGGCCATGATGCTGTATGAGTAGACAAGACGCCACCTACCGCAAAAGCGCATGCACGGGCTCGGTGAAGCAGTCTTGGGCGCACATTATCCCTTGTCCAGCTCGGCTCCGGCACATCGGCCACGGTGATATACTTACACTCCCAGCCCCCTCAGCCATGGCCCCTCCCAATACCACGGGCCTGGAGCAATATGTTGCGCCACCCTTCTCCTCGTCCCGGCTGAAGAGGACACCCCATCTGCAGTCAATCCCTCCCACATAACTTATTAAACTTCCGTCCGGCTCGTCACGCCACAAAACGCCTCTTTCCCGTTCTCTCGGGTCGGGACATTGAGACCAACCAAACCCACCCCGCACCACATTTGCCTAGCTCAGCGCTCCAAGGCCCCGGGAGCCGGATATATCTCGTGTTCCCCTGCATCGACTTCCACCTTCACTCCACTCCGCCACTCCTCGCCCATCAACCTCTCCATACCCACCCCATTACCCTGACCCCACCGCCGAAACCTTTCTCCCCTTTATCACCGGGAAGAAGAGCAACAGAAATGGCACCCGACGTCAGCGCAGCCCTGGCAGAAGCCAAAGCCCTCGTCGCCTCCCTCGAGTCTTTCGACGGCTCCGCAGCCGAGCACCTCTCCCTCCTCAAGCAGACGGACCGCGTGCGCTCATCCCTCGAGGAGCCCTACGACACGGCCACGCGCTGGCTCGAGAACATGAGCACGGCCGGAGCGCTATACCTCCTCGTGCGCATCGGCGCCATCGAGAAGATTGCCTCTCGCCCCGATGGTATCAAGGCCGGTACGCTCGCGGAGGAATGTAACGCCGATGTTTCGATCATCACGCGCGCAATGCGCATCCTCGTCGCCAACGGGATTGGTGTAGAAGTGGGACTAGACGAGTACGCCCCCAATGCCCTATGCCAAGTGTTCCAGCCTCTTGCCCTCGGCTCTTTTGCCTGCGTTTGCGTGGACTTTATGCGCTGTTGGGGCGCCCTCCCCGACTATGTCCGCACCCACGAACCACAGGAGCTCTACGACCTGAAGAAGAGCCCCTTTGCATTCATGGCGGGCCACGAGGGCAAGACCTACTACGACGTTCTGGACCTGGACCCGCAGCAGCGGGACCTGTGGAACCTTACCCTGCAGAACATGGAGAAGAACTTTCCGATTGTCGACATGTTCGACTTCCGCACCATGAAGGAGACGGTCCAGAGGGAGCCTGTGCGGCCGTTCATTGTTGACGTTGGGGGCGGGAGGGGGCAGGCTTTGCGGGCGATCAAGGAGCACTGTGGTGGGGAGTTTTGGGGGAAAGTGATCTTGCAGGATCTGCCGATTGTTATTGACTCTCTGAAACAAGAGGAGCTGCCAGACATTGAGCCGATGAAGTACGACATTTTCACACCGCAGCCGGTGAAGAGTATGTTTGCGCCCCTTCCCCTCCGCTCGTGCTCCTCTTCTTGTATCCTCTCAAGCCCCCGTCACCCGCACGGCAGCTGCTGTGAAACACTTTCGCAGTCCACAGAATCCTTAAAGACACGGAACACTGATCTGAACTCGTACAGACGCCCACATCTACTTCATGCGCCGCCTCCTCCACGACTTCTACGACCCCGTCTGCGTCACCATCCTCCGCAACACCGCCTCCGCCATGGGCCCCACCTCGCGCCTCCTCGTCTGCGACATGCTGGTGCCGGACCGCGTCGAGGCCGGGGGCTCCCTGGACCTCTACTGGCTTGATTTCTGCCTGCTGACGATTAGCGGGAAAGAGCGTAAGATGGACGAGTTTAGGAGGATATTCGAGGAGGCGGGGCTAGAGATTGTGGCGGTTCATCCGTCGAGGATTGGAAGGACGGTTGTGGTCGAGGGGAGGCTCAAGGGGTGAGCAGTGCCTGGAAAACCGTTTTCGAGGACACGGACTTGTAATTGGACGTGAACATATGGTTGCCTTTAAATCAGGGACCTTTTGAGTTAAATCCGTACCGAGAGGAGTGAAACAACACATCCAATAATTCTGGGCTCCTGTACCGTGCCCCCGCCCTGGGGAGCCGGAGATACTCAGGTGGCAGCTCTGCCACTAACCCGGATACATTAGTCTCCTTCGGCCGCCCGGGCCTTCACGGGCTCGACCTTTTTGAAGATGCCAGAAGAGAAGTGATCCCAGCATCGGCCAGCAGCCTATGTCCATTTCGCCTCGAGTACGTCCAACGCCTGATGGACACGAACGACGAGCTGCAGGTTCAAATGGTGCAGAGTTACGGACCCTCCTCTGGTGACTTCTGCCCCGAGGCGCTGGAGTATGCACAATCTCAGGACCCATGGCCTACTCGAGCCCGCGCCGACCTTTTGCTAGTTAACGCGCCTGAAGGGCCTAACCCGGGCTGCTCGCTCCTCGGCGTATTCGGCCACCGGGTGTGCGGCGCCGCGTACAGCCAGCGAAGAGTTATTGAGTACCATCCGCTGCGCGAGATGGGCTACGTCTTCTGGGACTACGATGGTATGAAGAGCGAGACGGCGAGGGCAAGCCCCGACCTCGCCAATGCCGCAACAGCGTGCACTAATGGTGAATTGCTCCTTGAGACTAGTTTGGAGTGGTGGCGGCGGAATACCCTGGGCGTGGAGGCGAGGTTGAGGCGCGTGGTGCTTGCCCAGAGGGGAAAGGAGGACTGCGAAGATGTTTGTGTACCGCGGCTGGGTCGAGAGCGACAGTTAGTAGGCAGCGAGGGTTCAAGGGGGTTCGCACCTCGACGTCTGTTTCTTTGTGTGCGAGGCCCATCTAGCGTCTATTCTTCCTTTGGCTGTAGACTCTTGGGAACAGCACCTGTTTCGAGAACGGTGAGTGGATCCAGCGCTATTATGCCTTCCAGGTGCTTCGGCCCTCTCTGGCGCGGAGGAGGACTATCCATTGGGTATCATCTGGGCGCTGGGTGCTGCAAGGACCTTTGTGACAATGCGGTCCTCAATGCTGTCCATTATGGCGCCGACGAGGCTCACAAGGTAGTTGTAAACACTGCTAATCTCCTCCATCACCCAGGACTACAGCCTCTGGGTGGAGAGCACGCATGGGGAGTCGGCCGGAGTAAGGGACTGATCCGGTGGCCCCGGCTCGTGCGGGAATACTCGGCAGTAGAGCTCGTCGCGGGACAAGGCCCTCTGGAGCATGGCCCACTCCATGGGCGACGGTGGGACAATCTTGTCCGGGAAATGTGGCTCATCCGGGTAGGGTGCGCGGAGCAGGCCGGTTGCTCTCCTGAAACATCCGTTCGCCGAGCGGGGCGCCACGGTCTGCAGCCGCGCAAGTCTAATGACGCCAGCTACGTCGGTTGTTATGTCAGGTTTCGCGTCCGAGAAGTAGTTTTGAAAGGAAGGTCTTGCAGTCGATAGGTCGCACACTTTCGTCCTGACGCCGTGGACGACGGCTTGGCGGGAGGCATAGTGGACGGCCAGAGCTTCACGGAGGGGCTCCCGGTTGAATGCCGCTCATCCGTACCGACAACAGTATTGGGTGTTTATTGCCGAGGAATGTGTGGGCCAGGCTCGGGAGGCCGAGATGAGCGAGTAGAGGCCTTGAGGCAAGTCCAGATTTTCCTGGATAGGATCAATAGCTCTTGCGCGGGCGTGTCCAAGGAGGACATCGCGAGAGTGGGGAAATCCAGGGTTAACGGGGCATCCGGTGAGTCGAGACTTCGATGGATGCTTTCCATGTGGAGTGGGATTGTACTCTAGTAGATGACAGGAAACGGAATAAAGGGTGCCCGAGGTTGGCTGTGGCCGGGACGGTAGGCAAAAGGGGCTGCCTAGATTTCTGGCTCAAGGTGACTGGGAGAGCCCGCGCCTTAGGTTACAAGCATCTTAGGAGCCCCTTCCGGGGACAGCAATGTATCGAAACCCACGAGGACCAATAATACTCATTGGACGCCAGGGCTACAGGACGCGAGTCCAGTATGGAGAAGGAAACCTCGGGCAAGCCGAGTCAGGTATGCGCCACGAGCCAAGCCCGAGGTCGGAACCCCCGAGAGCCGACAATCTAGCCTACTCGTCGTCGCCCTCGGGCACACTATCAAACCACTTGGGGTACCCAAACTCCCTTGTTATCCTCTCCTTCGCGCTCCCCGGCATCATGACCCCTTCGAGCCTCTCTTCGACGCTCGCCCTGTTACGCCAGCCCGTCGAGTCTAGAGTCTCACGGGATACATCCCTCGCCTCCTCGAGGCTCACCGCCGCATCCCCGGCCTCGATCCTCGCCGAGTCCCAGAAGACGTACCCCCTCTCCCGCAGCGGATTGGACGCAAAGTCGCCGACATGGCTGTGGATCTGGTCGTATAATCGCCTGCCAGGACGCCTAAAGAGTCGGTACCCGACGCTCGCCTGTGCAGGATCATCGCTGCCGGGCCCCTCCCCGCATACGCGCAATAAGTCGGGGTCGACGTGATGCGAAGGCGAGTGCCTGAGGGCTTCTCCTAGGAAGTGCGTCGGGTAGGACACGTGCTCCTGTATCATGTTCCTTCGGAGCTCAACGTCGCCGCCGACGAGCTGACTGACGGCTTCCAGGCCCATCGCCGCGAGGTTGCTAACATTCGACTCTAAGAAGCGGTGCCTACCCTTCTCGAAGATGTCGAGGCCCCAGGACTCTAGGTCATCGAATGGCACTAGCCTCTGCCTACAGCAGGCGGGCCACCACTCGTCGTTCCCGTGGCAGCAGTCGGAAACGGCAGGGATTGTTGGCATCGGAGCGGGGTCTGCGGATCCGTTTCCGTCCAGCTCACACCTCCTAGCCAATCTGGCCTCGAATCGGTTCTTGAAAGCCGCTTTCGTGGGACCAGGCGCGGACGGGCGGCGCCCGGAGGATGTCTGAACGCCTGGCGTCGAAAGGACGGCCTGGACGAGGCGGTCCTCAAGGTCCTCCAAGGCATGACGGGAAATGCTCGTGAGGTAGTCGTGGACGCAGTTCACTTCCTCCGCCTCCCAGGGCTCGAGTCTTGCGATGAAGAGCCGGAACTGGTCGTCGCTCGCAGGGAATGACCTAGTGCTATACCAGTCTGGGTCTACGGGGAAGAGCCGGCAGTAGAGCTCATGGCGGAAAAAGGCCCTCTGGAGCCTGGTCAACTCTGAATGAGACAGTGGGGAAACACCGTCTCGGAGGTTGGAACTTGGCGGAATTGGAGATTTGGTGGTGCGTAGAAGACGTATCGCGCGCTCAAAGTACTCGTTCGCGAAGCGAGACACTATGGTCTGGAGGCGACAGAGCGTGACGAGATCCGGAATGTCGGTCGGCAGATGGAGCGGAGCATCGGAGAAGTACCTGTCCAGGAAGAGCTCCAGGGGACTCGGAGGCGCGTCGCGGTAGCGCCACGTTCGCTTGCGCTGTCGGGGACGAGTTGCTGCTGGCGGCGGGGCGTGAGAGATGGCGACGGCATGCCTCAGAGCGTCGGGCTGGATCCCGTTGACGACGACCGACGAGAGTATCCGGGCCCGGTCCATGGAAAAGGCGCGTAGGCATGGCGGCGACGCCGAGATCAAGGAGTGGAGGTCTGATGGAGAATCCACCATGCGCTGGATCAGAATCAGGAGCTCCGGCGGGAGGCTGGCGAGGGTAGCCATGATGATTCCGTAGATGGCGCTGAGATTGACAAAAGCTGACACGAACGGACAGGACGTCGAAGGACGGTCATGTTCGGCGGGTGCCTAAATGAGTGCGAGAAAGAGGGTCATTCGCAATTTAAACACTGTGCTTGCCGGGTGACGCCGCTTATAGAGGGGAATGAGCGCCCGTATGGGAACGAAGGGCACCTTTCGTATCGCCCAACTGCTGCCCTTCTACGGTGCTCCCTGGTTCGAAGTGGGCGTGTGAACAGGGAATCGGTAGCCTTCGGACCTCAGCTTCTACAGCTGAACCACATCCCCGTCCCCGTGCTAGTTGCCCATGTTGGCTGGAAAAGGGGCCGCATGATTCCCCGAGCCGAGGAGAAGGGGACTGGGTACGATATACGTTTGTGTTAGTCGTGTCTGATGGAGGTGCTTTCCCGTCTGGATCGCTCGCAGGTTGCAAAACTTAAAAAAGTGGTAGGGAGAAGGTGAGAAACTGTTGCCCAATAATCTGGGATTTTGGTGGATGCGGTTGCTGCTTCCTAGAATTCGACAGGGATCATGGGCACTCATATCGCGCAGGTCTTAGCGACTCCAAGACGAACGCGACCCCGACTAGGCGATAGACAAAGCCAGCACCTACCCCGACTACTACTGACTACGACGCTACTTGACTGCCTTTGAGCTGCCGGACCTGGAACTCAAGTATGGGACAAGCTTGCCTGATCAGGGAGCCCCCGAAGCTCGGAGCATGTGCCAAGGTCGAAGCCCGAGGAATGCGAGTATAGGCCACTGAGGCCCATCAAGGTCTCAGGCCCGCGCGGGCGTAGCTGCCCTGCGCGTCTCCACCACGCAACGCACTCCGCACGCACGCAAGGCCGGTAGCCTCTACGGCACCGATTCTCTGAAGGCTGTCGCGGGCCATGGCATCGGTCCGGGAGGATGCAGGGATGGCCACATCGCCCATGAAGAGGAGGCAGGGGAGCACTGCGACGAGCACAAGAGCGTGGCGGAACTCCTCGGACGGTGGTCGAGAACGTCTCAGGTGCAGTGCGGCCAATTTTCGCAGCGTCTTTGTTTTGCGGCAATGGCACGTTTCGGCGGGGGAGGAGGACTGCTACAAGTTAGCAGGCCCTAGCCCGGCCTTCCGTTCGTTGGCGGACTTACCTAGAGCGCGAGAACGGGAATGAGCGCAGGCATACAAGGGCCGCGAGCAGGTGGTAGGAGGAGCGATGGAGCGTGGGAATCTGCTTTCGGAAACTCCTTGATCGGCCTCGTCAGTGATATCCGTGGATAATTTCTGGACTGTTTGTTCGTTTTGACCGAGGCTTCACGTTACTAGGAAAGCCCTTTTGTTACCGAGCTGTAGGCGCATCGGTCCCCCTAACAAGTGACTTCGCGACGTGGGCTCTCCCAGTCCGGCCTCAACCCCAAAGTGGAATACTCACCTTGACCCTCAGGGCCCATCTATTCAGTACACCTCCACCGCCAATCAAGATCTCCGCCACCACTCTGTGCAGCCCTATGCCGATCAGAGCTGCCCCACAGCACCCCTGGACAACTGCCGGAAAAAGGATATTGGCCCCACGCTTAGCGCGCATGAATGGCGCCGTCCCCGGGACCCACAGTGTCCGCTGCGCGCCACTCAGCGGCGAGGAACCGAGCCAAGAGCGTAATACGAGGGCGCCGAGAGCGCTGACCAAAGGATTTTGCACTCCCGAGCGCCGATCCCCGAATGTTGGACTTTGCAACCACGGACATGGGGAGGCCTCGTCAGATGTCTCTCGGTTGTGGCCCGCTTCCCGCCGCAACGACACCACGCGAACATGCGACTTAGTCGACTTGCAGCCCTGTGGCTCGCGGCGCCGGCGCTGGGCGCTTACGTCCAGTGGCAGCCGTGCCGCGGCGCCGAGTCCGCCAGGATGATGGGGTCCATACCGCCCGAGAGCCTGCGCGCGAGCGTCTCCCTCCAGGACACGGGCAACTCGAGCCTGGAGTTCCAGGTCAGCACGACCGTGGGCGGGGAGGCCTGCTCCCTGGGCCGTGACATCTCGCATCTACGCGTCAGCTTTGAGATGCTCGGAGGGGGCAGCGAGGAGCACGTCGTGCCGGACGTTACTTGCGCTCTCTCGAGGTGGGCGGCTGGACGGAGCTCGCTGCAGGTCAGCGGCGCTGCCAACGTCGGCTTCCTGCACGCGCTATCCACATTCTACGTCGCCATCCACTTCGACTCTCGTGGCGCGGAGGTCGGGTGCCTATCGGCGGAAATCACGCCCGTCCCGGCAAAAAGCATCACATCCGCCCTCCGTTACGCGCCCCTGGCGCTCTTCGTCTTCGTCCTCCTCGTCGCGCTCCTACGAACCCTCTACGACGTCCCCGTGGCGCTCCCGACCGAAGACGACGACAGCTCCATAAGCACAACCCCCGCCCGCGCCCTCCTCCCCGGCCTCGGCGGCCTCCTCACACACCTCCAGTACGTTTTCCTGACCGCGAGCCTCACCCTCCGCTACCCGGGCTTCTACCGGCCCGCCGCGAGCAGCCTGAACTGGTTCTCCCTCTTCAGCGGCTCGGGCCCCGTCACGCACTCGAGGACGTACAGCGGGGTCGCCGACGGCATCTACGAGGTGAACGGGACGTACGGCGGCACGTTTGGGCTGGAGCACATGGCGCAGACTGTGGGGGCGCCCATGACGATGGATCTGTGGGTCAACATGGCCATCATCGTGGGTATCATGTGCGTTGGGCTAGCGATCCTTGTTGAAGTGGTGCGGCTTTTAAGTCGGCGCTACGGGGGGTCGTCAGATGCGGGTAGCGATATCGAGGGGGCGGGGATGAGGCATACTGCCGGCCAGGTCCTCCGGGCGATACTATCTTACTTCCTCCTCCCCATCGTCGCGCTCTCAACGTACCAGTTCGACCACGCCGTCATACTCCCCGCGTACCATACCGCCCTCGCAGCGGGTCTCCTCGGTCTCACGGCTCTGGCCTTCATGTGGCTCCTCACTGAGATCCCGACGCGGAATCTCGGCATGCTCATTCTCGACGGGTCAAACCAGTACAAGCCCCTCGAGAACCCGACCTTCCGCGGCGGGGAGTCTAGCTTTGTGCTAGTGCTCTTCGTGCTGACATTCATACGCGCCGTCGCGATCGGGGGGTTGCAGGTTGCACCTGTAGCACAAATCGTCGTGCTTGCGGTGAGCGAGGTCGTGGCACTGGTGTGTATCGCGGGGTTCCGGGCGTATGGGCTCTTCTCTGTCGGGGTATCGTGCACTCTGGTGAGACTTGTTAGCGTGTTGCTCATGATTGCGTTTCTCCCTGGCGTTGCTTCCTTGGAGGCGAAGAGCCTTGTGGGGTATATGCTCATACTATTGCACGGCGCGACGCTGGTGTTCGCCTTCCTCGTACCGGCAATGTACCATTTCGCCAGGATTTGCGTTCGCCATGCTAATGCCGATAGACCTGATGTAAGGACCTGAAATCCTGCACAACCCAGCGGATATACTAATGCGGCTATATCAGGCATACGGCCTCCGCGAGCTTCGCCGCCGGGAGGTATCCAACGACCGTGGCCCGAGCCGCCAACCAAGCCTAGAAAACAGACTCTCGGAACCAGCGCCCCAAGATGGGTCCCTGAACCCTGTCCGTCAGTCATACAGCCCGAGCCTGGGCGAGCAAGCCCGCTTCTACCGCGCCCCGAGGTCCCCGAAGCCCCCATCATACCGCAGCACCACCACACTCCGTCCCTCCACGGAACCCTACACGAACCCGCCGCGCTCATCCCACGCCACGGAGTCGAGTGTTTCCTCGTCCGAGTCCTCGTATGACTCGTCGAAGCAAGAAGGCGGGTTCCAAAGGGTGCCACTCGGCCCGCGGTGGGACGACTACTCCTTCCGCGAGGCGGATCTATATTACCAGTCTCGGACCCCCCGGAGAGACTGGGGGAGTGCGGGACATGCGCGGGAGGGCTCCTCCGCTACGTCGTTTTCGGCCAGAGCTTGGGAGAGGGTTACTGGGAGGACGAGGCCTGAATCGGGTTTTCAGGTTGCGAGGACGGGACCTCGGTCCTCTAGCAGTGACAAGAGCGAGACTGGGTAGGACTAGAACGAGGCCAGGATGCTATAGCCTTTCGGCACTCATTAATACTCAACACTTTACACGTTGAATGATTTTTGTTTATATCTTTTTTCATTTGATTCGCAATTCATGATAAGAGTAGCTTCTGGTAGGAGGCTGTTTCACTGTGCTTCTCATGAAAGATTGCACCTTCACCCAAGCTCCTTGAGCTTCGACATCCACCATACAGCACCGTCGCCTCTTAACCCACCCCTAAAATTCCGTCTCCACATTCCTGAGACTATGCGCATACTTCTCCAGATGCAACAGCACATCTGAAACCTCGTCCTCCCTGATGTCATACATCAGGTCCTCCTCCCCCTCGATCGGCTCCTCCTTGATCGTCACCTCGTCCTCGGCGGGCTTCTTCTCCGCCGCACCCTTGGTGTCGGGCTTAAAGGCCTCCTGGATGCCTGAGCTGTGGCCAATAAGGAGGAACTGCGTTTTCGGGTAGTCGAGGTGGCGGGGCTGCGTGGGGATCCAGCGGCGGGACTGGAAGTCGTCCATGATTCTGGGGGTTGTCAGCTGTTTCCTCTGGACATCTTCGGGGAAATAAGGAATGGGGCGTACTCTTGCGGGTACTCTGCTCCTCCCTGTATCCCCGTCCCTTTGGGAGCAGGGTAGACCGGATTCCTGGTACTAATGGTAAAGTACCCCCTGTCCTTGAGCCCAAGCTCAACCTGCACCTCCCCCAGCTCCTTCGGCTCCGTCAACACGTACACCAAGTTCGCCGCCCGGTCTGCCTTGGTAATCGCGTACATACCCTCCCCCGCCTGGATCGCATCCGGAACATGCCTATGCCCCGTCGTCTTCGTCTCGTACTCCCGCCCCTCTACATCTTCTCCCGTGGCTTTATACCACGGCTCATTCCCCTTTTCCACGAATCCAATCCAGCGCTGCCGGCCAGAGGTTGGGAGGACCTTTTTTGGGACGATGCAGAGCCGGCTCTGCCCGTCTCGGGCGGGAGGTTTGTCGCCGTCTGTGGGGCGGAGGACGAAGAAGGAGCGCGCAATGTCGGCAATTGATTTGGGCTCTTCGACCGAGACGCGAGGTCGGGTGAAGAAGTAGATCAGGCCCTTTTCCTGGACCGTCGCGGTCTCGTCGCCGGGGGATGCGTCTGTTTCTTTGGTCTCTGGCTTGGCCTCGGCTTGTTTTGACGCGGGCTTCTTCTCGTCCTTTTCCGGGGCTGCCCCAGTCGCCTTTGACTCTGGTTCGTCCCTGCGCGGGCGTGTTAGTTCGGCGTTCAAGCGCCACCGCGCATCGAGACGGCTGGGAGGCGCACCTCTTGACCGGCTCCCCATTCTTGTCGTCCCTCTCTGCCGCCTGCTTCTGGTGTTTAGGCGGCGGTGACTTGTTCGATTCGGGCGGGACCTCCCGCTTGGAGCCGGCGCCGGCGTCGGTCGAGCCCGGGAGCGCGGTGCGCTTGCTGTCTTTTGAGCGAGTCGTTACCATTTTGGACTGCGGCGACAGTGTCGTGATTGCGATTGCTCTCGAGGACGGCCGGACAGAATAGCGCTAGGGAATCAAAGGAAATGCGGGAAAAGAAAAACTGGAGCCCTTGGAAGCTGGAACTCAATTGAGTCTCCCGTGACGGTAACATGGAAGTGACGTTGTCATGACTGACGCTCGACTGGTTGCAATGACGTCATGACTGCAACTCGCGCAGGGGAACCATGGAGGAATGCTCAGAGACAAGGCCTAAAGGCCTGGATTTGGAACACGGCAAAGAGATGCACAATAATAACGATGCCAACTTAAGACTATCCGGTATCCATCGCTAAGCATAACCCATAACTCATGCCAGTCGTGTCGTGCAGCTCCAGAGCGTCTCGCCCAGCACTAACACCAGTCTCCTTTCACGCACTCTTATCCTCGCCCTCTTGCCCCCGGCCGCCTTCCAGCGCATTCCCAAGGAGCCCCCCCGCACCCTTGACACCAGAGACAGCAGCGCCGCCGGCTTCCTTCACCCCCGCGGCCGCCGACCCCGCGACAGCCTTTCCCCCCTCCGCAATGTTGTCAACCGGGATCGTCGCGCCGGGCGCGCCGGGCACATAACTCCCGTCCTCGTCCTTTCCTCCCCTCTCAGCCCTGTTAGCCCCCTCTTTCGACGCCACGTCTCCGACCGGCTGTAACAGACCGCCTTGGCCCAGCTGGCTAGCCGCGAGGCTGTTTACGCCGTCTTGGACATTGTCGACCTGCTCCACGCCCGTGACCTTTGTCTTGTCAAGGTTTTCTGCGTGAAACGTTAGAAACCGCGGCCTGGGACCTTCATCTTCCGGCAGGGGCTTTGGCTGGACTTACCCCTGGTGGTGTAGCTCGCCTTGTTGTCACTTGTGAACCAGCGGAGGTAGACGTCCTCGAGCCACGGAACCCACTTCTCGTACTGAGTATTGTATGTATCCTTGGCCCACTCCATTATTTATCGATGATTCAAAACCGTGTTGTTGACTTTAGGGTTGTTTATTCTGCGGATCGTCTTGTCAAGGAGGATCAGTTGATTTGACGCCGGGGGCTAGCATCGAGTAACGGCCCGAATTTATATATCTGTATCCCAGAAGGGAGGGAGACGGTGTTGTGGGTCTCGGTGAACATACGTCATGTCTGACGAAAGGCCCCAGTGCAGGGAAGCTGGAGCGCAGGCCTGGACCGTTCGAGGTGGTGTGGAGCAAACGTCATCGACCCTCCGCGACTCTAGGTACGTACTTCACGAAACTGAACAACGGCAGATGTCATTGGCTGCAACTCTCCCATATATCGCTCCTCCCGAACCCGAACCTGCTACTCCCTGTCCGTGGCGCCCACCTCGTCCCCCTCGCTACTTACCTCGTCCTCCTCCTCGCACCGCCGCACAGCCTCCGCACTAGCGCTACGCCGCTCCATCTTGCCCTCCCCGTCCCCCTCCTCCCCCTCATCATCAGAGAATGACATGGGTTGGATCATCTTCTTCGCGTGGGCAGCGGCTGTGGCGACTGGGCCCCTTGTAGTGGGCGAGCCAGGCCTTGAGGGTATGACGGGGCCTCAGGCGGTTGCTGCGCGGCCCAGATAGGAGGCTCTCGCTGGACGCTACCGAGTAGTTGCGATGAAATTGCGTTGCTGCATCACGGTCTCTCCTTGGTCCCAGGTCACCGAGACCAACCTGGTTGCGGCAATGCGGCACAGGCGCATCCAAAGTACACGGGACTCAAAGTGTAAAATCTCCCAGAAGTATGTACGGCCCTTCCACTGGGACTTCGTCCCTTCTTGTGGACGGCTCGTAAATGTTGAAAGAAACAAGGTCTGATGCGGTTGGGGCCCATCTTATGCATACATGTTACCAAGTCGGCGTCAAACTTTGTCGCTACTAAATGCTCGAAATCCACATCACCCCAGCTTCCTTAATCGCGGCACTTCTCACTCCCTCCAACACCCCCAACTCGACAATAACACGAAGACCGTATCGAAACGTCCGCCCCCGCCCTCGCAACGTCCAGCAACCGCCCAATGATGCCCGCCTCCCCCGTCCTCCCCAGCCTAACAAGACACTCGTGATACCCATGAAGCGCCCACACATTCTTCGGATGCTGATGCGCCCTGACCAAGGCTCCCCCGAGCCCAAGGTCCTCCTCGTAGATGGCCGCCGCGTCTTCTACGTGACCCTGTTCGAGCAGGAGCGCGGCGTAGGGGTGCCGCGCGGGCATCATCCAGCTCCAGGGCTCGCCGTAGACCAGCGCGTCGTCGCGTTCTACGGCGAGTCGGAGGCTAGCGAACGCTTCTTCAAAGTTCCCGCGGCGGTATTCTAGTTCGCCGTCGAGCATCGCCGTCGCTACCTGGAGCGTGACGATGGACTTGTTGGGAAAGTCGAGTCTTGACTCGGGGACGCGTTTCGCGGCTTCGCGAAAGAGGCCCCGCTCTTCATCTGCTTGCTCCAGGTCCCCTAATACGCCGAGCGCGATGGCCCTTCCGTAATGTCTCGACGCTGTAGTCACGCAGTAGAGCTCCGTGTTCTCTGGAATAGATGACTTTTCAAGCTCCTCCCACATTCCGAATCGGATGTAGACGTGGGTCCGGACGGATAGAAAGAACTCGATCCAGTCCGCCATAGGCGGCGACTTCATAAGTAGCATATCCTCCGTGATCCCATTCTCCATTCGCGACGTCGCGTCTAGCGCAATCTTCGACTGGCCGGCGAGCATAGCGGCGTAGATGAGCGAGTGTAGGTTGTGTAACCGATAGAACGAATAGAAAATCTTCGTCTTCTCTCTCGCAAAGTACTTGTCGTCGGCGATGGAAGCCCTCATATTCGCGTCAATGGCCTGCCGGTAGTCCCCTATCAGCACGTCAATGTGACTAGGCATATGCTGCATGTGCCCCGCGTCGGGGATCAGGCCCCGCAGGCAATCAGCAACCGGTATCGCGACCTCGGGCGTGTTGGACATCTCCATGAGGTGGATATACATGTGCAAAAGACCAGGGTGCTTCTTCGCGCGCGGAAGCTTTAGCCCGCGATCGAGGGTGTCCTTCACCTCATGCACGGGACTCGACGGGGCGGGCCTCCCCGTCCTCGCTTCGAATAGCTTCCACGGCGTGAGGTTCATCAGGGCGTCGGCCGTCAGGGCGATGACGTCGAGGTGCTCGCTGCCGTATTGGCTGTGCACGCGCCTCATGGCCTGCGCGTACGCCGCCCCCGACTTTTCGAAGCTGTCGGGCACCTCGCGCGTCGGGAACCGGAACTGGATCGCGTTGATGAGACCCTGTTCCAGCGGCGTCGCGTTGAAAGACTGTGCTTTGGCCAACTTCGCAAGCTCATGCGTCCTCCGCACCGTCGCCTCCAGGTCCTGCGAATCGAACGCCCTCCACGGCTTGTTATAGTTGGGCCCGTACGCGAACGCCGCGCCCCAGTATCCCATCGCACACGACGGATCATGAGCTACCACCTGCTCGAAGCATGCGGCCGCCTCGTCGTGGTTGAACGAGTATGCCCATATCACGCCACGGTTGAACCACGTCTGCGCCTGCGCGCTGCCGGTGCTGATGCGCCACTCGTGGTCGCCGAGGTTGAAGTAGGGTCTCGAGGCGGGGACCTTGGCTGCGCCGGAGAGGCTGACGGTCATTTTCTTTTGATATGGATGTGAAGGATGAAGAGAGTAGTTGAGTGCATGCGATTTTGTTGAGGTGACGAGACTGATGAGTGGCCTGGTGTACGTTAACCGCTTTTATGCGGGCTGACACATCTGGGGCGACCAATACATCCATCTGGTTCGTCGTCGTGGCTGAACCTTGCGACACGCATCCCGATATGCTCTAGATGCCCGAGTACATGACAGGGACGGGAGATCGGCAAGGGATAGCCATTCTTAGAGATGTACTGCTGTGGCTATATGGTCTATTGGCTCAACGTGCTCCTACACTTTTACTATACGGATCTGCATTTCTCCAAGGCCACCGAGAGCGAGGGGCATTGCCATCCATGTCTAGCCAAGTGAACCGCGAACACTCTCGCCTAAATGCGGCTTTACAACGTCCCCAGATTACACAACCAAGGGCACGGGATAAGTTTGATTTGAGAAGTCCATCGAGATGTTTATTGCTTTTTGTAGCGTTTCCAAGGCAGCCGTGTGCTATTCCTTCAAACCACTGCATCTCGGATGCCCACATGCAAGATTATGGTAGTGAAGGACAAATGAGATGCGAGCGGCGATCAAGGTCACTCATTTGTTCTACGAAAATTATCGAGAAATTCAACTCTGTCCCTACGCTAGGCGCTGTTGGACGTGTATTACCACGGACCGTATAAATTCCGGGGGCTTCTCTTCTTGTTCAGGCACCACCGAGACTCCGCCGCAATGAGAGATGTTATTCGCCTGCCTAGTTATAGCGGAAGGAGGTCATGGCTCTACAACACCCCTTGGGACAATGCGGGGATAGTAGGAAAAACGACCGATATCCGCAGCGTCTAGTTATGGAAGGAAGCTCAGGAGGTCAGGCATAAACGTAGTCCGTGTCCCGTAAGGACCCCAGCTCCCGCGGCTAAAAGTTCTACGAAATTCCGGTATTTAAGGCGTCTTCTATAAAACAATATAAGGCGGTTATTAGGGATATTATAGGACCTATAGGGGCGGTTAACGTTTCTCCTACCATGAGAAACGTGGGTTATACCGTCTCTTTGATATAGAGAACGCTAAAAATATAGGTAGCTTCCTATTCATAGGCTATTTATTTAGATAATATGTATAGATATATATTGAAGGGAATTCTGCTGAGAAGCACATAGCCTCCTATAGGTCATATATCGTAGATATGATGCCTATACTCTATACTTAACTACCTTCTAAAGGCACTAAATTTACGTTAGTGTGATAGCAGGCGGCCCTACAGTTTGGAGTCGGGTCCTTTCTGGGAGCTTCTTGACGATACGAGAGACACTACGAAGGCGGAAGTGGCACCACCTAGCTCTGCTCAGGTGTTCCTCGAGAAGCAGGATAAGCTTCAATCCGGAAACGATGAAGGCGCGTACGCGGTTAGGACTCCGTTCGAGGCTGGCAGCGGAACCACTGCAGCTCCCATGACGAGCTTCTACCTCGCCATGACTTTGCATTCTGAGTGGCAGGACCTCATGTGGAGAGAACTGTAGAGGGCCTCTGGCGACTAGATAGCGGAGTTTGAGGACATCCCCAAGCTTCCGACAATCCGTGCCGTCATGAACAAGGCTCTTCGATGGTGGCCAGGGAAGCCGCGAGGCGTTCCCTACCAAATAAACGAGACAACATATATAACGGTGTGTTCATAAGATCCGGCACAATGGTACACGCCAAAAAATGGGCCATCTACCGAGAGGACGCTCTGCCCGAGCGCTTCAATCCGGGTCGATAGTTCTCTGCAGGCTATCCAACATACTAGGAGCTACTCACAAAGTTCCCCTTCCTGCAGAACCTTTCCAAATTCGGCATTGGACTGCGGATCTGCCCCGGCATGAACATTGCCGAACGCTCGCTCTGCATCCTGACGGCCAGGATTTCGTAAGACTGTGACTTTTCCAGAAGCGCGGGCCCGGCGGTGAGGGGATTGAGGTGCCATCTTACGATTACGCCAGTGGGTTCAAAACGCAGCCGAAGCCCTTCAGATTCTAGACCAGCGCTCGAAGTGGGGAGCCGCGGGTCTCGGAGGAGCAGGCCTGGACGGAAGCCGAGACGGCCGAGGAGAGCACAATATTTCTTGTACTGCAGTAGCTAGATGCTCCTAGAAAATGTTATAAGGTGTGCTGGGGTGAGTAATCAAGGTGGCATAGGTATTCCGCAAGGGTCAGAGGCTTGCATAAATGCCAAGGTGAACAAGGAGCCGGGGGTTGTCAGCGCCCCGCTGCATGTGAGCGTCAGGTGGAGTGGCATTGGGTAGCTGTTGGTTGCACTGGCAGACGCGGCAACGAATCTATAAACCCGGTGAGGTCAACCCGGGCCTTCCTCGTCCCAATTCGACAAAGCCCCATTGGCGTAGGAGGGACTGTTGTACCGTCTTATCCTAGAAAGTATAGCCTCTCGTGTTGGTTTTTAAAACCAGCATGAAACGTGCTTCGGCCTCCATTCCCCATGGGAATATACCAGCCCATGGACACCTCTCCTCAAGGTCGTCTCGAATACGAGCTAGATGAGGTTATCATTCTTGGAGAAACTCCAGAAGAATTTAATGGTATTCGGTACCGGATACTAATAGACCCTCATGTTTGCCTGCAAGAGGGCATTCCGTTTGTGGATGGCGTTGGACACATCTGTGCCTTTCGCATCCAGGACGGTCAAATCTACATGAAAATGAGATGCGTCTACAATGAGGTATTGCTCCTCCGGCGAAAAGCCGGCCGTCGTCTCTTTGGCCGCTATAGAAACGCCTTCGACAGCTATCCGTGCGTTTGGTGCACGAATATCGCCACTGCCAACACGAACATCGCCTACTGGGGCGGTGACCTCCTCGTCTTGGCAGAGAGGGGCCTCCCGCACGCTCTTGACCCAGGCGCCTTGGAGACAAGGGTGCCGGGATCCGTACTAGATATCATCTGGGCCAAAATAACATCTTCAAGTGTCTTCTGGAATACTCATGTTGAAGGCGTATTCCGGGGTTAGCAGACATGGCCGAGGCTAAGGGACCATTATATGCTGCTTACACGGCAACGTACTATCGAGGCTGTAAAGGGTGGGAAAAAGCATGGCCCATGTCCATGTCCAGACTCTGTCTTCCGGGCCACCCTGTGCATGAAAGAGTTTCTCAGCCTTCTCAAAGGCGTTTGAGAGAAGTTACCAAGTTCTATCGAGAGGCTATATGGGGGGTGGTGGGGGGGTGAAGCTCCCAGCTCTCCATACGAGCTCCCCGACGTGGAGACGGCCTGTCTCTACCAAGCGATAGCCTAGCCTGGCGGAAACGTCCTCGCCCGCTTATCTAAGCCAGACACGTTTGATGGACTGCCCTCGTGAGCCCCCGCTTGCGGGCCTCCGTGGCCCCAAAGACGATCCCCTGTCCCACTGTTACGTAATTGCCAAGACAGCCGACACCGGCCACGTCGGTAGATCAGATTGATAAGATAATCCCTCCCGAATGTCTCCCCTCCTTATCTGATTTTTCCCCCCCAACCCCACCGATCAAACGCCGCCCCGAAGATGCTCGACCACCCGTGGCGCTACGCCCGCCTTATATTTTGCCTCGCCGCGCTCCCGCATGTCCGCGCCGACGGCATCTGGTCGGGCGGCCCGTGCCTGAGCGCGTGCCAGCTATGGCTCAGCCTCGTCAGCTTCGCGGATACGCCCCCTGGCCTGCCGTTCCTCGAGAAGCGGTGCGCGGGGGGGATGGCGGCCACGTCGCTGTTTCTCTGCGCGGACATGTACTGCCCGGACGAGGACCCCGTCGAGGGGCTGCGGCCGCTGAACGAGTCGTGTCGGACGATCAACTCGACACTGCCGCCGGTGCAAGTGATTGCCGAGTACACGGAGGAGGACTGGGAGGGGTTCAAGAGGGTGGATGCGGTCAGCGAGGACGGAAGCGACCTCTACGACGAGGTTGTCCTGCCGTCAGCGTCGCTCCATACCCTGGCCCAGCATACGCTGGTAGGTCCTCTGGACGCACTGTTGCAGTAGGCATGGCGTTGACGTCTGTGATTAGAGCGCGGTGGACTACGTACAAAGGCACCATGACGGCTACGGGTGAGTCTGCTCAGACGTTACGGTACCGTATAGTGTCTCACGTTTCTCTTACCTAGGCGACTGATGTTCTGGTTCTGGGTGGGCGTCGTCCTCACCGGAATAGTGCGACACGCGTTGCAAGGCCTTATTCCCGCCGGCACGAGGCCCGACCCCGGCCAATACCTCGATCGCGAAACCCTGATATTGAAGGAGAAGCCGCAGGGAGTCGAATATCCCTGGCTGTACATCAAACGATTTGTTACGCTCCCGGCGACGTTCGGCTACCGGTGTCTCCAGAACGTGGGGTGGTGCACGATACCCCCAAGAGTCGAATCCCTCGCTATCCTCGCCTTCTTTCTCCTCAACGTCGCGTGTACTGTCCAGGGGTACATGGTCTTCACGGGAAACCTCTAGTACGTCCTGATCCTGCCATACCTCCTGCGACCCGGATCGCCACGCCCAGAAGGACGAGCTAACAGCCTTAGCTTTCCACCCACCTCGAAGCAGATATTCCGCTACGTATCCGATCGCGCGGGCATCCTCTCGTGGGCTAGCTTCCCCGTCATATGGCTCTTTGGAATGCGCAATAACCTTCTGATGGGTCTGACGGGATGGGACTTTGGGACGTTTAACAACTTCCACCGCTGGATTGCAAGGATTGCCACACTACAGGCGGTGGTGCACTCTATAGGCTACACCGTCATTGTTTGGAGAGGTGTGTCTGTCAATAAGCATACTGGACTCATGGTGCTAATCTTCTAAAGTCGGCGGATGGCCGTACTTTGCTGCATATTTCAACCAGCTGTTCTGGTGGACAGGCGAAGTGGTATGTCCCGATCGATCCATCCGTCGGGGACCCGCTAATATCTCCAGGCGACGGTGGCAATGTGTGCGTTGTTGGGAGCTTCGGTCTTCTGGCTAAGACGGAATCTATACGAGGCGTTCCTTATTATCCACATAGTCCTGTCTATCATTGTGCTGGTAACAATGCTCCTGTATGTTTGCGCCGCCTCGAACCACACGCATGTGCAGTGCTAACTGAGGCAGTCACGTCTCGATATTCCTCGGAGAATATGACTCCCCCTTCTGGATCTGCACGTTCATCTGGCTTGCAGACCGCCTCCTACGCACTGTCCGCGTCCTGGCATATAACCCGTGGTTCTGGAACACACGCGCAAAGTTGACATATAGCGCAACATCGAACACGGTACGCCTGGTGGTCCCGTGTACGAACAGCGCGTACAGGCCGAAGCCGGGGACGTACTACTACGTCTACGTCCTCAACGACTCGAGGCCATGGGAGAGTCATCCCTTTACCATGGCATACGCATCGCCCGGGAATAACCCTGCCGACATGGAGACCGTGTCTCTGCTCCAGGGGAGCACCCCGGCGTCTCCAGCCGAGTATTCAGCTCCTTGCATGACTTTTCTGATACGACCCTACGACGGCTTCACCTCCCGACTAAAAGCCCTCGCAAAGACAAACTCATCCCCGCGCGTGCTAGTCGAGGGTCCGTATGGGATGACCCATCCGCTGGAGACATTCGACGACGTCCTGTTCATTGTCGGTGGCAGCGGCATCGCGGCCCCACTTGCCTACCTCGCAGATTTAAACGCGTCGTCCCGGGTTAGGTCGGTGAGAATAGTGTGGTCGCTTAGGGAAGTGAGTTTTGCAGATGACGTGCTTAGGTGTGACATGACCGCCGCGTTCCGGGAAGGCAAGGTCGTTGTCGACATGTTCCTCACGCGAGGACTTGGTGACCAGGGGAGCGCGGGTGTGGTGGGATGGCCGAAGGAGGTGAACGTTGTTGTGGGGAGACCGGATGTCACCGCCGAGATACAGTCCTCGGCACAGGGAGCTGTGGGGGGTAGGCTTGCGGTGGTGGCATGTGGGCCAGCGAGGATGGCGGATGATTCGAGGGCGGCTGTGGTCGGAGTATTGGGAGAGGGGTTCCATCGCGTTGAGTACTTCCAGGAGGCGTTTAACTGGTGAGCATTTTACATATATAGACACATAGAGCTTGCATGGGAGACATGATCAGCGTATCGGCTTTGCAGCACTATGTCACGAAGTTTAGACCTTTCGCATCCTTTTCCATGAATGTGACATGAATACCAGCCGATAGTTGAACTGCAAGATGCCAAGTCTGGCGTCTCGGTTTAGCCACAAGATCCCCATCATTAATGAAAAAGCTGTATCTGACGATATTTGGGTAGTACGGGAAATTATGTTTAACGACTATACATTAAAGCGCGTTCTTTCATGCCATCTCACAAACATTCTCCATGCCACCTAGCAAAGCAGTCATGCTTAGATTTTCCCAATACCCGTGGCGAGCTTCGCTGCAGTCTTCACAAGGAAGAGAGGCGACAGCTTGTACTTGTACGGGGCTTCCGTAAAACCGCCCACCTGCGTGATGTTGACGCCCGCAGAACCCCAGTCGTTCCCTGTTAAGCTGTCAGTGACTTATTCCAAATTTCTTCACAACCATCCGATTATTGACTTACTAGCACCAAGGTTCGCAAACCCATCAAGCTCCTCATCACCACACACGCACGTATTCGGCGAATCCTCAGGGATGACAAGCCCATACGTACTCAGCGCCTCGCTTGTGTTCCCTCTAAACACATTTCCTTCGACCAACATCTGGTTATCCGATCGCGAGTGAAGCGCCTGGTAATAAAAGTCCTCGTAGTAGTTGTTGTATACGTGCTGGTGCCCGAAGCGCCCCGCGGGCCCGCGGGTGCCGCACTGCTCGTAGCGGTTGTGGTGAAGCGTGACGTGCAGGTGGCCGAAGTCAATGTCGCGGAAAGTGTCGTCGTTGCCGATTAGGTTGGTCTTGTAGTGGTTGTGGAAATAGTTCCAGGAGACAGTGATCCAGTCCGAGGCGCGGATAATGTCGACGGCACCATCCTGGCCAACGGTTAGCATCTGAAACACCAGATTCTAGAGGTGACCCGGATTGTCTTACGTAGTGATCGGGGCCCGTGGAGATGTCAGAGGTAAACTCGTTGTGATCAACCCACACACGCGTCGAGTTCCGGATCGTGATGCAGTCGTCGTCGGTGATCTTGCTGATCTTGATGTTGCGGATAATGACGTTGTCCGCGTCCCGGACGTTAAGGCCCTTCTCATGGATGTGCGCCGATCTCCCGACTCCGATAATAGACTTGTCCGACTTGATATTTAGACGCTCGGAAAGGGTGATGTCGCCCTTGATGTAAATGATGGCGGGCCCATCGCTCGTGGCTGCGGCCACGAACTCATCTGCCGTCGAGACGACGACCTTCTTGCCGCCCTGGCCGCCGGTGGTAACGCCGATAGGGTTGTCCCTTGCGTAGCCCTCGATTTCGAACGACGAGCCTGTAAGCTTTGCGACGAGGGACCCGAGGCTCCAGTCACCTAGCGGTGAGGCCACCGCAAAAGCCGCGAGCTGGCAAAAGAGGATATTCTTCAGAAGCATCATGAACTAGGTCCAATTGGCAGGTCAGCTAGGTTAATGCTGTCCGAGGCGACGAGGTTGCTGGGTATTTTCGACGAAACCGCATTGTTCCTCTGGTATAAGTAGTCCCCGGACCCTTGCTCACCGCGCTCCGGTCAAGCTTACCTCGAGTGCGGGGACCCCGGATTCGGCCGCGCACCGCAGATCCCCCAGGTTTTCCCACACTCGAATTCGTCACCCCACAGGGCTACCATGTCTACGAGAGGTCGTAGCGGTGCGCGGAGGAATTCGTATCCACGTATTGTGTAAAGGCGTTGAAGAGCGTTTCTGCATGGCCCGGCAGCGCATGCCCTTGGGTCGTTCTGAATGGTGGAAATGATTTATCCGCGTATGTTGGTTGAGGTTGTATCCATACCCTCGGGTATGTACTTACTTATCCTAAGAGAGCCGGTGAAGCGAGAGAGCTTCTGAGTGATGGAAATGACGATACTAAGGAATACAGTGCGGGCATATCAATGAGGCTTCTGTCGTCTGAAGGAAAAACTGGCATCCATATCCGGGGATATCGTGTGGATGCCCCGTCAGCAAATCGTTTAGTATACCTGAATGTCGTGCGGGGAACTTCGAGAATCTGAGGGATATTCAGTTCCGAATGTCGGTGTCTTTTCGAGCCCAGAGTGACTTCTGCGTAGATAGGGACTCCGACCAATGATAATAAAATCACAACAAGTTACACACCGAGTTTTGATGACGTGCGTGATACTAATCTACTGAAATTGTAGGTCGAAGTTTTGGCACGGGGGATCCAAAAGACTGATCGTACCCAAACGGCAACGCAGTGCCTGTATCATAATCCCTGTTGTAAATGTACTCACGCACTCTCTATCAAAGTTGCGCGGGGCAGCTACACCCGCGCGACCATGGGACTCTACCGAGCCCTATTTACCCACGCCCTACTTATCATGCTTCGACCTCGCCATATGCTTCAAACTCGCGGTTTACTCTTCAGACTCATCTGCCTCTCCTATTCAAACCTTGATTAGTCGGCAGGAAGGTGGTTAAATAGTATCGTAGTGTCGCGGGCTATATCCTCTGTTTGGCTCTTCATATAGGTATACCTATACAAGCATATACGAGTGTACGCTCTTACTTTAGTTAGAGGAGTCTTTTATTCCCCTCCTATAGTACGTCTTACAGTCCCCTAACCCCTTCTTCCATTGTTCCTCATCCCCATCCCCTAGAGGTTGGGGGGATGTCTCGTTTATATAATGAACATACGTGTGGAATACCCCTGTCTCTGAGAATATGATAATTTCGCCCCCTTTCGAACGCGAGAGATTTCTGAAATAGAAAATGACACAAATACAGTAGAAGGAAACCAAGTGACGTTACACTGGACAGAGACAGATAAATGGGGCGAGGTATCACTCCTGGATTACTTATGGCAGCGTGATTCATGGATTCCTTCCTTTCTATACGGGCCCAAGTATGCCACGGTATGGATGAGGTAGACAGAAATCATATCAACTCCACCCTTTAATAGCACTGCTTTATGTTTAGGGCCTCCGATGGCATCAATATCGCTACTAGTCAACTCGTTTGCATCAGGGGAGGAAATGAAAGAAATTAACTTTGCCACTCGTTGGAGAAAAAAGGATTAGTAAATCAAACACTTCCGTTTCATCCGCTCTTAAAAGGTCACTTTAGACCCGCCTTCCACTTTAGCACCACTTGTGTAAATGATTCCGCACAATGCCTGTTCGTCCCGGGGATTGGTTATATCAAAAAGTTCAAAGTTATATAAGACTTCCGGGGCCTTAAATGTATCATCTTTGACACATTTTTCGCCAGATACGGCCATGTACCCAACCAGATGAGACCGTACTTCCATACTTAGCACTTCCCCGCGCTTTGGACACCTTCTCTTTAATAAAAAGACGCGTACTCTGCATGGCACTCGTTTTGGTTATAATGTTGTACCTATCTCGGCGGTTTTTTAGACGAACCAAATGGCTTGTAAAGGTCCATATTACAGGTCTAGCACTGTCAAAAGTCATCTATTATAGCAAGTGCTAGTCTACCTACTTTATGTTCGACGCCAGATGCCGACTCTATTCGGATATAACGAAGGTAAACCATGTCCTGTCCTTGAAATAATGCCGAATAGAAACCTCTAATATACAAGCACCCAAAACGGATCCGCTTGTAAAGGATATATATCGTAGTCCCGACGGAGCGTCGACGTTTAATCACAACCATAGAATGGCGAAGCGCTATAAGATGAAGCTGGTACGTAGGGGCATCTCACCATTCTAGCTCTTGCCTTGTGGTGACAAGTCACCCGGTCCCTCGACCTGAGTGGAAGGGCCGCTTGAAAGAGGGAATAGTTCCGTAGGGCTGATCTATCGCGTGTCTACGAACTATATCCCGTCAATTTCACGGCCCCCCCTTCGTGTATAGAGAACCTCATTTCTCGTGGAAGACTCCCGGCCCCCACCATGGCCATGAACTAATTTGATGTGACTCCGTGGTAGCTATCCGCGGTCCCCGGCAGGCCCCACCCGGCCGTTGGTGGGTAGTTTTCTTGACGCCGTGATATGCATCGCTAGCGCGTCCCTACTGGAACACCGACTTCTTCCTATGAATCCCTGGCGAGCCTGTCCGTGATGCAATTTCACCTGAGTCGGTGAACGCAGTATTTTGGTCACTAAGAAAGGGATACCTTGAGTCCGAGGACGTGTAATTACTGTCAAAATGATGCAATCGCTTGCCTCACCAGACTGATGGACACGCACGGATGGAGATAAAAAGCTGCTCCACGACTCGCGAGCTTTCCGAATTATGAGACTGTAACGACGTAGCGGATCCAACCTGGAGCTGTGGGTGACCTGGCGTCAGGCCTCCGCTATTTCAACGTGGCCCGACTAACACGCCTGCGGGTCTATGCTCGAGTACGGAATCTAGTCTCGACGTAAATTGTTCAGACGAGCACATCGGAAATAAGGGGCTACATATGCAAGTCGTCGTAGGAAGAGAATCCAGTGGGGCCGCTCTTTTTCTTGAGATAGTGACCTCGCAAATATCCTCAGAGAACTGGGCATTTTCCGCTACTGTGGAGCAATCATAGTAAATATCACGGTTACATCGGACTTCTCGATAGTCCCATTTAATGATTCTACTTTCACTGTTTGCTTCACGTCATGCGCGCACTGCGCCATACTCTCCCCTCAAATCTTATTGTTGGTGCAAGGGCACAACGTAATTTGGTCACGACGTGGGATTGTCCCGCTTCTTTTTTTTTCTTTTTTTTTAATTCAGCAGCTTGATTCGTTGACTTGCGAACAATCGTTCGAGGAGCGGGGTCAATACGACAGGCAAGGCCGTCCTGGCGCCATCCCACATCTGGTTACTGCCATCAACCAGTGAGTGTCCGCCACCCATCGTATTCCTGGCCCCTGACCGGGACTGGGTCCGATAGGTTAGTTAGACGGCAGCTCGGTCTCCACACTCGATGCGATGTGACCTGTTAGGTAGAACATGGTCAGCCAAGGGAATGGGTTTTATACGACAACCCATCGCATTCCTTCATTTCTTGCACCTTCGAGGATTCAGAGAGAATTCCGCCAGCATGACAAGATCACAGTCCCATTTGCCCACTGCGGCGGCAGAGGAAGAGCGCGCTTCTGTGAAGAGCAGGTCGCGGTCCCATTCTCCGGATGCAGCAGAACAGGAGCAAGACGTTGCCCTTGTAAGGGATCGCCAGGCGTTGTGGTATGAACCTATCATTTTCGGGCCTGACACTGCGCCAGGAAGCCGACGACGGAAATGACACGGACTCAGCCTTATCAATCGTACGTATCTAACTCCTGTGGTGTTATTGTGTCAGACGGAGCGACAGTGTCGCATCTTACTCGTGTCGAGGATTTCATGGAACTGACGAGAGATTGGGAAAATTAGCCTGCGCCCTCTCTGGAGTCGCTGCGATCCTCTGTACGGGAACATCAGATGGAGAATGGCCGCACCTACCACTCGATGAGTTCAGGAAGTGAGTTAGCCCAGAGTTGACCAGTCACACTGAACTCAGAAAGTGGCCCAGAGCAGGCCTTCCGAAAACTGTTGATTCGAATGCTGACTCTTTAATATAGAATACGCCTTCCCTAACGATAGCGGCGAGATCGAACGTCTAGGTATGTCATACCTACTCATATCGCAATTTGGAGTCCCCTAACTATTAGCTTCCAGAAATCCAGTATAACCTGTGGCTCCTGACCCTCAATGGCGAGCCAGGATTGTGCCCGAAATTGAGTACTGCTAAGCGGGTGCTTGATGCCGGGACTGGACCCGGACTATGGGCTATCGACTACGCCGACAAGCACCCTGACGCAGAGGTACGCTATAATGAATCTGCTGTATTGTACTTTCTAACATGTCACCAAGGTCATCGGTGTCGATCTCAGTCCTATCCAACCATCGCTGTTAGTATACCCTTAGCCCTTCCGTGCTGCGTAATATGTTGACCTCGGCCTAAAAGTGTGCCTCCTAACTGCACATTTGAGCTAGACGACCTCGAAAAAGATTGGACTTGGTCGAAACCTTTTGACTTCATTATGAGCCGCGCAATGACGGGATGTTTTTCCGATTATGATGCCTACATACAGAAGGCGTATAAGTAAGTGCATCTGTTTTATAGTGTATCATATCCCTTTGCTCTGTAATAGGAATCTTCTGCCTAGACACAAAGCTAACCGAGCTCCTAGTGCTCTTGAGCCCGGCGGATACCTCGAGCTTCAGGATCTCCATACACCCTTCGGCTGTGATGACGGTACCTTGACTGAAGATACCCCTACATACCGTTTTGGGATCGTCGCTATTGAGTCTAGCCAAGCCCTTGGGCGGCCTCTCGATGTCCCTCCAATGCACAAACATCGGATGAGAAAAGCAGGCTTTGTCGACATTGTTGAGCGGCAGTTCAAGTGGCCGATCGGCACCTGGCCCAAAGACAAATACTATAAGGAGATTGGGTACTGGTGTCATGCGAACTTGGACTTTGGGCTTGAAGGGCTGATGATGGCCCTGTTGACGAGAGGCCTGGGGTGGACAAAGGATGAGGTTATGGTTTTCTGCGCCGATGTAAGGCGAGGTCTAAAGGACCCACGAGTTCACGCCTATATCCCCATGTGAGTCTTGTGATTGGGGAACCTGCTGGTGTGCGGACTCACCGCTAACGAGATCAAGTTATGTTGTGTATGGGAGGAAACCGGAAGCGGAGTCGGTGCCAGCTGCTGAGGTGCCGGCAGAATAGTCGTTTGGTAGCAGTTGAAGGTTATGTGTGTGTTGCTCCAGAAGTCGGGAATTCAGCGTGCACTTTAATGCTATAAGCAATACGCTATAAATCAGTAACTTGGCAACCTGACCTCCTGAGCATATCGTGCACAGATCGATACGGGGCTTTCTTTCGTATGAACTCTACTATTGTATTCTTGAACAGTCCGAAAACCTGAGCCGTACCGGCATGTTTCAAGGTAACGTCTAATGAATAATCTCTGTATACGCTGTTATAAGTGGTCTGCTTTGGTTGTAAGTTCAAAGATTGTAAAGAAAAAAAATGTCATGCCCTCTTAGATTCAATAGTGAAGCTTAATTGGAGTCGAACGGGCTAGTACATGTGCAAGTGTTCTTGAATTAATACTTTAGTACTATCTTTTGGCAATAATTACGTGCACCTACAGGTCCTTCGCACATCTGGATCTTTTACCATAGACCGTGATGTCTTTGAGGTTTGCCAGCAAATCTCCCCGTCTAATTTCGGCCGGGCCCGACCACGACTACGTATCTAGTGGCTTGGAAATGAGGCCCATTGTGACCACTTCCCTGCATTATCAACGCGGGATTGCGTGCCATTTGCAGAAATGCGAGGTATCCATCTCCATCTGCAGCTGCCTGAAGCTCAGGCGTTTTCCTACCGAAAGCTGTAGTAATCGGTAAGACAATATCCATTGATATCAGGCAGTAGCGATTTGCGTGGTTCCTTTCTTGTTTGACCGCTGCAGTCTCGCCCCAGCTGAGTATCGAGGACCTTTGTTCTTAAACTCACAGGCCAAAGTTGTAGTAGGCATTGAATCTTGTTGTTATCCATGCACGCGTTGCTATTGGGTTTCTCGTCATCCATACCCCCCTTAAACCAGCATGCCTACCCTTACGTCGATACTAAGCGTGAATAACGAGCATAGCATAGTTTCTAGTATGTCCTGACATTAATAGCTAGTCCGTACCATATATCTTGCTCCATTTTATCGTCTATCTTTACTCGTAACGCTCGCACTCACTCTCGCTTTTGCCATCGCCCTCGCCTTGGCATCAGATCCCCGGTCTAGGTAGTTCGAGAGTCTCTGCCCTAAGAATGATCAGAAGACTTATTGCTGCTACGAACCTGAGAAGGAGACTGGCCTATATTGTGATGTTCATGAGCGTACCTCCTCTACTAGGCTACCGATACACGGGGCTAAAGCTTTTTTTCATAGTCCCTAGGTTGTTCATTAGGACATCGGCCGATTCCAGACTAGCCTGTGAGTCAATAGGTGTGGATTCGAAGTGCGTTCTAGTCACAGCGAGTCTAACCTTTTGTGGAGTGACACTGCGTCCCCGAATTATTTGGTTCATACAAGGGTATAGACTGTCTCTTCATCAAGTGTATAGTAAATCAACCTTACATATTTATATTATTGCAGGATGAACTAAGAGTATATATGAAATACGTTCTTCTGCCTTTAGGTTCTCGCTCCCCTTGGATGATACACACAAAAATAGAATGAAGCCCACGTTAGCTCTTGTTTTTGTCACCCCCCTCGCTATCCCGTCGGACCTCATGCCCCGTCAGGACCGTATCTGTCCCAAGGAGGGCCAGAAACCATTCTGCTCCTACATGCGCTTGGATGACCTTGAATGTAGCCTTTGTAAATTATAAAATCTCCAGATACCATCTTTTCTAGGCTGGGCATACGCAGTGCTAATTCACCGGATAGTCCATGACGGGGTTGTCGATTTGCTAGATCGCTTCGTGGCGCTCTCTGCGTTTAAGGACAGGGATACAGAGTGCTGCACTGTTACTGTGAGTCAGGGGCTTTTGTATCATCAATATCTTTCCTTGGGACTTCTCTTCCGTTCATAATTCACGAAACTATTTCGTGCAGACAGCGAACTCACTTGTTTTTGAATCGTAGATGGGGACCGCCTCGGAGTGTGACGACCCGATTTCCGATGAGAGGGGGTAAATGGTCGATGACTATAAAATGGGGCACTTTATGAGACCAGTAATGTCAACATTGGCTCATTGAAGTATTCATGGCGGCTTCCGTGGTTGCCATGGTTGCCATCGTGGTAGCTTGCGATGCCGCCGATTGGACTTCGAGCTTCACAATGTACATAGCGTACCCAATTTTAATCATGCTTACTGGATTGTTTTCGCGGGCTGTCCCGTTACTCCGGATCTTGTCTTTGGTAACAAGATTTAGGCCATGCAGACCGGAATGGGGGGCCGAGCCAAAAGGACAGTCTCTGAACCGACCGACTTATACACTACGTAGCTAAAAATGAATGTAGAAACCGTTATGCCGTACCATCGCGAGTCTAGTCTATTGCGCTAAATCTTTAGTCCCCACTGGTGTGTTCAGAGCATCTCGTTGGTCTCGAAAGTCCTCCTGCCCCACTTGGGCAGTCTACTAGTCGTGTATGACTCCGGGGTAGCTACCCGCAGTGTCCGCAGCCCCCACTTCTCACGGCTGTTGGTGATTTCCCCCCCTCATTTCAGAGCCTGCATGACCGGTTGTCTCCTGCAGCGCCAGCACTTCCAAGGAGCTCCTGGCGACCCCTTGTCGTGTAGTTGCCCACCCTGTACCAACTTCAGGTAACTTCACCTGGCTCGAATGCTCTTAACCTCCTCGGCCCTCTAGTAGCGGACCCACGACCCCGAGAGCATTGAGACGCTCAAGGTGATGCAATAGCGTCCAAATCAAGACAATTATGCGATATTGGAAGGAAATAAAACCCAGTTCTCAACCCGAAACTTATCCAAGTCACTTTTCCCCAGACGTTGCGGGAATCCTGGCGCCAGGCCCCATTGAATTTACTGTTCGGAAATGATCACACTTACAGGTCCACGCTAAAGTCCAAACGTCGCCTCGAATGGTAACATCAATACTAGAGCACGCCGGTAAGGAGGGGGAATATGAGTAAGCCTTCGGAGGAGATGACCTAGCCATGCTATAATTCTCGTCAAGACTTGAAACAAGTGTTAGGTTACCACGCAGATACTCCTAACGTCCAGATCCCGTGACCCTCCTCAAAGACGGCCTTGATATCAGAGTTACATCGGATTTTACAATATCCTCATTTAACGCTTCCGGTTCTATTGTGAGATGCTGGCACTAATGAGTAACACCTAGTTAAAAACGGCGGGATTTTATCAAGAATAAACATCTTACTTATGACAATCGTCTAGGTCGGACTTCATGTTTCTGAAGTCGAGCACACTTCCCAAATCGCGGTCCTGCCTTGAGCCCACATGCAAGAAGCTTTGTAATCTGGAATCTTAAATCACCATAGTTATTCCCCAACTTGGGCCATATAGCTGTATCGGCAGCTCATGGTAGCTCCCAACTTCATGTGAAAGGGTGGACAAATTGCTACTTGATAGAGTTGCCTTGATGGAATCATACTCAATTGCAAACGTATCCTTGCGGTACATAAGCAGCTGTGCGTAGGAACGAAGCACCTGTATCATCCAACGTACTCTTGACACATGTATCGTGATTTTTGTTAACCGTATAGCAAGGGAATCATGTTCTACAAAGAATGGAGGCTGTCCCTGGCCCCAATACTCAATCGTCCACGGATAGAAGCGGGGTTAATGCGACAGGACAGGCCGTCCTCTGTCGTAGCGCCATCCAAAATCTGGTTGGATCGACCAGAAAGCAGCGGCCCATGATGCCCGCCGAATCCATCGTCTCCCCTGGTCCTGACCGGGACCCATAGGCTAGTTTTATAGCAGTTAGAGCTCTAAACACGATGCGACCTGTTAGATACAAGATGGGTGGCCAAATATATAGGTTTCATGCGATAATCCACCGCACCCCTTCATTTCTCGATCCTCCTAAGTTTCACAGGAATTTTCGCCTAGCATGATGAGATCATGGTCATAGTCGCTGACTGCGGTGGAAACACGGCCGGAACACGATCCTGTGGAGTCCGGTCGCGGTCCCAGTCGTCCATTGCAGCGGATGAGCAACAAGGAATCTCTGCACTTATAAGTGACTGGCGGCTAGTGGGGCATGGCTGGTTATCCCAAGACTGACACTTTGCTAGGAGGCAGAAGACTACACCGATGGGGACTTACCTCTCTTGATTGTATGACTTAGCTTTCCTTGTAATTACGAGTGCCCACAATGGACGACGACAATGCTCAGGACTTTACTTCAAGTACTGTGTCTAACTGATGGTTACGGAATGTGAATTAGCCGGCACCGCCCCTTGCCTCGTTATGATCTTCGGTGCTCCAACATCCGATAGAGATTGGCCGGACTTACCTCTCCATGAGCTCGGGAAGTAAGTAATTATTGTTTTTGATATCCCAGACACCAATAAATTTCATGCTGTAGGACTGCACGCGTTTTCTTTTGTGTCGTGCTAATCCCAATACGTAGTGTATGCTTATCCCAATGATGAGGCCAAGGTTGAACGTCTCGGTACATTGGACTGTGCCCCCTCATGCCCCGTAAATTTTGAGGCTTCTGTCTAGAGATCCAACACAACCTGTAGCTCCTAGCCCTCAAAGGTGCCCTGACATCTTGCCCCAAGGCTGACGGCGCAAAGCGTGTGCTTGACGCTAGGACTGGAAGTGGAATATGGGCTCTCAAATACGCCGACACCCCAGGTGTAATGAGTCAACTACATCATAGTAGACTCTCCTACCAGGTCATTGGCGTCGACCTAAGGCATATCCCGAAACCTTCATCAGCAAGGCCTACGAGTAAGTGAGCATCCATCCTTGTTTAAAGGGCGTCTATAAATTGGAAAACCATATGAAAATACTCTGTCGTATCAAGGTGCTCAGGTTCTCGAGAATCTTCTGAGTGTAGCTAGCCAAGGGGCACAGTGACGTACCGGCTATCCACAGGTGCCCATGACCAGTTAGTCCGAGATGTAGAAACTCCTTGCATACGCTTACCATTGTCCTCGTAAGCATTAACTGTATCGATCCTGTGAAATACAGGCCTAATCCTCCAAAATATATCCAATTCCATCATACCGTCAGCGCACGGGGATTTGCAGTTGAATGGCAGCGGGCCGCGCCGTCCGCGTCGGCCGGGTCCGGCCACGACAACAGATGGCCTCGGGTATGACTTGCAAGGTGGTCATGCCGCTGCAATTTCCGAGATAAGGGGAATGTACAGGGTGCTAAGACTAGAGGTATCTACATATATCCGACCAGTAGAGCCGCCCAGCTTTAGCTTTAGTTGCGCAATACTCTAGAAATCAATCAAGACGTCCCAGTGGGCACCGCCTTTCCCATTTCTCTAATCAGGTTTGTTATTTTTGTCTACGCTATTGCAGAAGCAAAATAGTATGTCGGCTGTACCCATCGTGACACGGGTTAATGCCGTCCGAAGGGCGGACCGCAAAAACAAAAAAAAAAAAAAAAAAATTGTCAGGCCATTCACCTTCCTACGCGGCAACGAAATCAGACGAAACCAGGATAGCTGCAGGCCGATTCTAATCGTGACCGACAATTTCGGTATAGCTCCCGGAGCGCCCCGATGATGATAGCTAGTCCTAGGCACGTGTCTTGTTCTCCCACGTCGTCTATCTCTGCCTGCAACTCGGTTGTCGCTTCGCATTGGGACGTCAGCGGTGGGTCAGCGCAATAGCGGCAGCGCATCCGCAGTAGTCTTGATCCCGCTTGTATGGTGGTTAGGATGGCTAAATACGTATGCGCAGAGTCTTATCTTGCGTTCCCCAGGATTCTGCGGGGCTATTTGTGGGGCCGTAACTTGGCGATGCCAACCTGTTACTTCGGCGCATGCGCTCGCCTGGAATGGACATGGCAAAAAATACGGCGCCAAACAGCTTGCCTGCCTCTTCCTGTGATAATCGAGCAGCGGGTGAAAGTGCTGCAGCCTCAAGGGCGGGGATGGCAAGCGTTTGCTTCATCTCTCAGGTTTGGCAAAATCGGGTAGCAATCCACACGTCGCTGCTAGCGTCGGCCTCTATCTGCGTAGTGGGTTCCCTTTATCGCATCCTGGTAGCATGGGCGATAGCTTATCGCGCGTTTCTATTGCGTACAATATCACGACAGTCCGATTCCGGGCAAGCCCTGGCGGCCATAGTTACCACCAAGTTGCCAACTGAGCGTGGGAGAGTATACTACGCCCTACGCCCGCTAGATTCCCGGGCACAACCTAGTAAAGTCACCGCTTGTGAACAAGCCTCGGTCTTTTTGGTCTCTTCTATGTGGTTATGGAACCGGATCCCAAACGTCCTTTAGAGTCATCCTTTCAATTTTTATCAATTTACAGAGATACACTCCACACCCCCATGATCAGTAACCAGCTTCGTTTCCCAGGTGAACTCTAACCTGCGACGGTACGCCGTCACTCGATGTGGCGTATTCCGGTACCTCCCCGCCACCATCACCATCCATCCAAGATAAGTACTGTGCCCCGGCTTATCTTGCGTCATCGCCCAAACTAGTGGCTGCAGTATTCGAGCAATGATACCGGGCCCCCCGTTCCCCGCAAATGGCACCCGCATATCTTGGCTTTGTCCTGGCTCGAGCACCCCGAAGCGGATAGTGCCCGGTGCACGGGATAAGGTTCCGTAGCCAGGCTGCTGTTCACGCACCGCTCAGGCAGGGTTTAAAAAACATGTTTCCCCCTCCCCAGGACGCAGGTAGAAACTCAATCGGTCCCTCACACCTGGCGTCAACTTCTTGTCCCTTGTCCTTCTTGACGTCACCGGTCACTGCGTCAATATGGACGAAGACCAAGGGCCATCGCAGATTGTTCCTCCCCACCGGCGACGATGGTCACTCCGCCGCCTCGCGACCGGCGCGCGGCGCCTATTCCTGACGAGGGACGGGCTGATCGGTACATACGACTACGGCTTCCTGTTCACGCCTAACCTCCCCTTTATGAAGCGAGGCCAGCGTACATCGCCGTTCTTTGGGCTCAACGACCGGATGCCCCTCTTCCTGGCCCTGCTCCTCGGATTCCAGCATGCGCTCGCAATGTTGGCGGGGATCATCACCCCGCCGCTCATAATGGGGGGCTCAGCAGGAGTGAACTTGCCGCTTGAGTTGCAGCAGTACCTCGTCTCCACGGCACTCATCGTGTCGGGTATCCTGTCCATGATACAGATTACGAGGTTCCACATCTACAAGACGCCCTATTATATAGGGACGGGCCTGATTTCCGTCGTGGGAATCTCGTTTACGATCATCCCGGTGGCGCAGGGGTATGTGGCAAACTCTGGCTGCTGGCAGGGTGTCTTGCGTTCCTGGCTAACCTATGCTACGATACTAGTGCCTTTGAGCAGATGTACGCCAACGGGTTTTGTCCAACTGCCGACGATGGGACTCGGTTAGCGTGTCCAGACGCATATGGAGCTCGTGAGTAGTTCCTGAAACACCATTACCGAACCTACCATGGTGCTGACTATGAATAATAGTACTCGGGACGTCTGCCTGCTGCGCCCTCCTCGAAATGCTCATAGCATTCATCCCGCCCCGTATCCTCCTCCGCGTCGTGCCCCCCATCGTCACGGGTCCCACTATAATGCTCATAGGTGTCAAGCTCATCGAAAGCGGCTTCAAGGATTGGGCGGGCGGGTCGGGAGAGTGTTTCCAGCCCACGAAGGACTTCTTCAGGCTATGTCCCGACGTCAATGCGCCTAATGCGCTGCCGTGGGGATCGGCGCAGTTTTTGGGATTGGGGTTCTCGGTGTTTTTGACCATCCTCCTCTGCGAGCGGTTTGGCGCGGTATGTTTCTACCATCTGGCTGATGTGCATATATGCGGTTGGGCTAACGTTGTTGCAGCCCATCATGAAGAGCTGTAGCGTCGTCGTCGGTCTCCTAGTAGGATGTATCATCGCTGCCGCGACGGGCTATTTTGACAACGCGGGCATCACCCAAGCCCCTGCGGCCTCCTTCATCTGGGTCCACACCTTCAAGCTGACAGTCTACGGCCCGCTCGTCCTTCCCACCCTCGCTCTGTTCATCATCATCGCGTGCGAGGCAATTGGCGACATTACGGCTTCGTGCGACGTCTCCAAAGTCGAGACCGAAGGCCCGCTGTACGAGAGCCGTGTTCAGGGTGGCGTCTTGGCCGACGGGTTAAATGGGATGCTGGCGGCGCTGATGACAATTACACCCATGAGCTGCTTTGCGCAGAATAACGGTGTCATTGCGCTCACTAGGTGTGCGAATCGCACGGTGGGGTATTGTTGCTGCTTCTTCCTCATCATCATGGGGATATTCGCAAAGTTTGCTGCCAGTCTTGTTGCGATACCGTCCGCAGTGCTGGGCGGTATGACGACGTTTTTGTTCACTGCAGTCGCGGTATCAGGTGTGGCAGTGATTGCGAAAGGAGTGCCCTTCACTCGACGGAATCGGTTTGTTCTGACGGCGGGTCTTGCGATGGGATACGGGGCAACGCTTGTGCCGACGTACTTTGACCGCGTCTTTACATATGATGGCGACAACACGAGTCTGAGGGGCTTTATGGACGCCATTGAGGTTATTATGCAGTCCGGGTTTGTTGTTACGGCAGTTATGTGCATGATATTGAACCTTACGCTACAGGAGGAAGAGGACGAGGGGGAGGTCCAATCAATTGATACGCAGGATAGGTCTTTCGGGGACCAGGGTACTATTGAGGAAAATGGAATCAGTGTCAAGGCATAGTAAATAGGTCTCTCAAACATTGGTAGCATTGACCTACCTCTACAATTGAAAGGCATCATCGATTCGCTACGACGTACGTAAAAGGGCAAACAACGCAGTGGTTACTTAGTACACAGGAAGGCAGTCATAGACTTTTACACTTCTATGACGCATCTCACCATTTGGCGCGGTCCCTATCGGCATCTCATCTTAAAACTTGGTGGAATGCGCTCGGTAACTATACGATTGTGGATGTCCACGGTGGAAGAAACTACCAATCAATAAACCGGCCAACATGGAGCCGGAAAAAAGTGCACTTTTCCACGATTTAACAATATCCAACATGGACCGTACAATTAAGCTCGGGAGACTCTATCTCACTTCGAGAGTTACCTACGCTGATCTATCAGATGGTGGAGATCATAGTCATAATGGGGGCAGGGCACAATGTGCTCCCCGCGCCCTGCAACATGGGAAATAGCCCGTTGATCTCGAGGGCGGTACGGAGTTAGAGCGAGATCAATAGAGATTACAATGTGGACCGTACCTTGTCGTGTCGGTACTGGGGAACACTAGAGCAGAGCGACGAACGCGTCTTTCACCGGGCCTCCTATCCTACCACCGGCTCGCGCCAAGTGGAGTTCCGTGACGAAGTACGCGATAGAAGCAGACGCTGCGTCATTATCAAAGCACTTGATATTTGCGCTACATATTGTCTATGGATGGGTTTCAATTCCGCTCTTTTGTGTACCCTCGCGTACGGGGCCATTGCTGGATACCGCGTGCAAGATATCTATTACGCCTCCTTTGAAGTTCTTTCAATAGTCTACCCTGGTCTGAGTAACAACTGCTGGCTACAGAACTGTTTGTTCCTGGTGTGCATGCATCGTATGTAGCGATGGAAATCACGATAACATGGTTGCTACCTCACAATGCAGATAAAAGGCTGGTGCGGAACAATCTCGATGTGCGAACACCACCTCCAGTGTAATCCCTATACCTTAACGTCCAGACCTCGGCTCGGAGAACGGCGGTAAAGAGGTGTAAAATAACTGATCTTGTTGAATGCTGAGCTTCGTCGCCGGCCCCGACTTGGTCTTTTGCAAGGGGCACTCATCCCTTCTGCCGGAAAAAAAAAAAAAAAAAAAAAAAAAAAAAAAAAAAAAGGAAAAAGGAAAAACGAAGCCCACACGCGCTGTAGATGCTAATTGCCGTGTCAGGACCGGCCTGAAAAAAAAGGAACAGATGCACCAACCCGGAATCGAACCGGGGGCTAGTCGAAATCATGCTATGGCAACGACTAAGTTTACCACTAACCCATTGGTGCTTCTTCGCATTTGAGATATCATTGGACTTCCAAAATGGTTACTATGTTGGCAGTCCCATCGAATTGGTATTCCATTTTCGCCAAGAGAACTTACACCTCCACTGCGTTGGGCCATCGTGGGGCCGATATAAAAAGCCCGCAACAATGCCTACAGGCACCCGTCTCTCATATTAAAACCAATCAACTTGTTAGCGGCTAAGGTATAGTGGGCGGCAATGGTATTGAGCCGACAGCAGCGCGAGGGAAACACATCGGATCAAATGATCGTGACCCTTCGTTACACTCTAAGCGCGACCTCAGCAAGAGAGATATCCATAATATCGAAAGAAATATGAGGTTAGGTGACCCATGGAAAGGAATGGCCGTTTTAGGCATGGCTGCCGGCGGCTTACATCGTACATTAAAATGGCGTTACACAGAATCGTGGAACCTGATGCACGTGTCCTGGGCTGCGTTGTCGCCGGGCCTCCATGAGAGGGTAAAATGACCGATAACGGCTGACCAGCCATCTGAAACACCGCGTTCCATGGCTAGGGTGACAATAACGTCGGTAGGCCCGGACCCTGACCATCCGGGTAGGATTGGCGACTCGATCTGCGGCGAATCTCTAACGTCGACGGATGTGGGGACTATTCTGTGCATGAAATGTGCTCAAAAGTGAAGCAACTGATATGGATCTTGGACTGTACTGCATGTGCACCGTCGGTTGGGAGGGACCCCGCCATTTGGAATACACAGAGGTTGGTGAAAGTGATACAGTTGAGTGTAAGACAGCGGGTTCCGGAGGCGTGGGACCTGGTATGTGGCCCGGTTTCACTATCGTGAAACGAGAGGGCGTACCAAGCCTTTACCTGGCTCGTTGCGGAGACCGATAGCCCTGGAGCTTGTTGTAAACGAAGCTTGAACCAGAAGGGCGCGTCTCTGGTATTCCCGACTGTTCGCTTCCGCACAAGGACAATGAGTTGATCGGGGGATCCCAACACTTACGCAGCTATCACATGCACGCAAACTAGCAGGCGTGGGGTCCCGGCAGACGGATAGTCGCCGCAATGTTAGGACGGGTACCTCCGCCTTATCTCGGCGGCAAGTAGGTGGAGATCACCGAGTCACGATCCACCGAGTCAAGTCCCCCGCGCCGGGCTCCACCACCCGGAGCTCCGGGTATCGGCACCATATCAAAATACGACCTGCCGATCTCGACAAGCAGTCCCAAAAGGAGAGTAGTGGCTGTCATGCGCGTCTGAGAGGGCCAGATGCACGCCGGCCGTCCACGTGTCACGGGAGTAGAAGAGAATTTGGTCACTTTATTCTTCTCACGTCTTAGTAGTTCATGGGATTAAACGATGCCTTCTAGAACCCAGCATAGGCAGGAGATGCATGTACGGGCAATGAAACTGCATCTTTGCGACAAGGTTGAACCTTGAGGCCCTAACGTCGATACGAATCTCGATTGCCCCCAGCCCCTGATGCGCGAGACAAGTACGGGCAAGCCATCGGCATTCGGTATTACCTCCAACACGGACCCCGTGATTGGCTACCCCGCGGGTCGGTCGCCCCTGTGGTGGACACTGAAGTGGGTCCTGACTCGGTGACCTTAACTCGGTGATCGGCCAGTCTCGGCGGAGATGTGGGGAGCGGTCATGTGGCGAACCTCGGGGCAGCGTTCACTCCCGCCGCATGCCGAGAAATGGGTTTGAGGGCCACTCGTATAAATAGTGCGGCGGTCCCCTTTGGTACGTCATCTAGTAGGTTTACCAGCAGGTTCAACACTGTTGACCACAAAGTCCCAGTTATCAAGTTTTGTTGTTTTAAAGCCAACAAGAGATCTCTTATACTCTAGCGACAGCCCTTTTGTACCACTTCCCGGGGTTCGACTTTTCACGCTACAATGACGGTAGATCGTAAGATGCCGTGGGTTTCAACACCCTTGGTGGAATCGTCTCACCTATCCAAAATCGCTGGTTGGTATGGATTAACCTTGTACACCATTCCAGTTATCTGCCCTTTTCGCGCATGGTACACCATTATGTGATTTCAAGAGATACAGATGGCTAAATCGTAGCAGCAGAATCTTTCTCAAGTTGGAGAATCTGCAGCCTTCAGGCTCCTTCAAGTCTCGTGGCATCGGAAACTACCTCCTTTGCCGTATTGCAGAGTGCGAGGCTACAGGGAAGCGTCCGCACTTCTATGCGTCGTCGGGCGGAAATGCTGGAATCGCCTGTGTTGTCGCTGCCCGGTCCCTCGGATACCAGGCCTCTGTCGTCGTACCCACAACTACCAGTCCCGCTCTTGTAAGTCGGCTACGAGACGAGGGCGCGCGTAACGTCTACCAGCATGGCCAGAGCGTCATGGATGCGGACCACTACCTCCACACAACCGTCCTACCTCGCGACCCCGATGGCGTATACGTTCCGCCGTTTGACCACCCGGATGTTTGGGACGGGAACGCCACTGTTATGGACGAGATAGCCTCGCAGCTCTCCTACGACGCGCCTGACCTGGTGGTCTGTAGTGTCGGTGGCGGCGGTCTTTTGAACGGTGTGATGCAATCAATCGACGACCTGGGCTGGAGCAATAAGACCTCCGTCCTTGCAGTGGAGACAGACGGAGCTGACTCTCTCGACCGGGCGCTGAAGGCCAACCGGCGGGTCAAGCTCGACAAAATCACCTCCAAGGCCCGAAGCCTCGGCGTGGCTACGGTGTCTCAGAAGACTTTCGACTATGCTCAGCGACCCCTGGTTTCTAACACAGTCCTTACGGACATGCAGGCCGCCAGGGGATGCCTTCTAATGGCACGGCATGAGCGCCTGATGGTTGAGCTCACGGCCGGTGTTGCCGTTGCGCTTTGCGAGGACGGGCAGCTGGAGCGGTTCTCGGGGCGGACCTTAAATCCGGATTCCAAGGTTGTTCTCTTGATTTGTGGCGGGAATGACATCTCCATTGAGATGCTTATGGAGTGGCAGAACTATCTGTGAATTTCGATGGCAGGATCTAATCATGGCATGAGGCATAGCATCTACGACTTATTGATGCTACTCATATGCTCTCCTGAGCCAGTGGTTTTTACGACTCTGAGCAGTCAATTCGGCGCGGCCCATCGGTCCTGGGAGAAGGATCGGTGGAGGTTCTACAGTATTAATGATCTGGGAGCAAGCATGTTTTAGCGATTTAATCTTCTTTTTTGATATAATGGAATAAAAGCGTTTTTACAAGGCTGTCACCAAGTCGCCATATTGAACAAAATAAGGATTAGTATATCGGTAACGTAGTCTCATGTTAGAGTTGACCCCGATGGTGCACTTAATGATAACGTCCTATTCTCTACTCCGCTTTTGAAGTGCGCTTTAAAATCTTGACTAAGGCCCAAGAAGCAGTGTCTAGAGGGCCTTGTGAATCCATTGCATGGGACATAAATATCTCTAGATTGCTTCCGTTGGACACCGGCCGCTGCTGGGGACAGCGTCTAACGAAGCCACTCGATGGTCGCCATACATCATCGTATCGCCAGAGGACAAAGGATTCAAGACGAACGAGGTGGTGTCTAAACAATACATGGTCTAGTGGTATGACGTTCGTTCAACAGCCCTGTTGTCCGGTTGTAACATAATGGTGCGGCGCCAGCTGCTAGAGGGCGTCGATCGGACCTCTAAGGAGGATACGCAAAACGAAAACTTGAATAAGACCCACATATATATATGTATTAGACAATCATTCTGTTATCTTCGGTATTCGCCAGCTTCGGGTCCGTAACGACATCTGGCAACTTTAAGATGGACTAGTTAAAGACCCTCAGCCACTACTCGTCGTCGAGCGTGTTTACAACACTATGGAGACAACGTCCGCTCGAGCTATGCTTAAGCTTTTCTGTAATTGATACATGCCGCGCAATCTACGTCCTGGTTGCGGGAGGAAGCTGTTCGTGTTGTTCTAGGGGACATTCTCTGTACCTATCCAAGCATCATTTCTTGTTATGCCTGACCGGAATTTGGAATACGATAATGCTGACTTACCACTTTATCCGATGGCCTATACGAGCCGGACATGGCGCAACATGTCCGTGATCTGACATGCCTAGTCTGTTCCGGATATCAATGTTGCGGATGAGCTATCTCCCATGGTTTGAACTTATGGGAAGCCTATGGCTCCAACACCGAATCAAGTTTCTTTGACATGCAAGTCCTAGCTTTGGCGGTCGAGAGCAGCAAATTAACTCTGCAGGTCATTACTTTGCATGGACCGGATCATGATTAATGTATTACTTTAAAAAAGGGGCCATGGGGCGACGACAGGAGAATCGGACTCGTAAAATGCAGTGTCAAAAACCGTCTAATATTGTATCTCTCTTATGTGTATATAAACGCCATCCATGCGCCAAATTCTATATTGAAATTAATTTACGGAACGTTCATGAGTAGAGGCTCCTCAGACTTATTCTCAGCAGCCTTCTCATCACCATTGGTAGCAGGCTTCTTCTTGCCGCCCCTACCCGTGAAGCCCCAGCGGATCTGGTTCGCGAGCTGGATGGTCGTGCCCAGGTCATCGGCCCAGGCCCAGACGAGACCAGGGTTCTTCTGGAACAAGCGGCCGGCGGCAATAAGGTCCAGAGGGGTATCATCGTCGTCCTTGCCGCCGGTGATAAGCTCCTCAGCGAAGTTACCGCTGAGAATGTTTCCAACCGCACTGACGAGCATCTTGTCGCCGACGGACTTCTTGATCTTCTTGGCGAAGACGGCCTGGTAGCCGGGCCCGCCGTTGACCTTCTGCATGGCGTGGATGCCGCCGGACGATACGTCGAGTACGTCGACGCCGCGCTCGGCGAAGAGGTGAGCGAGCTTGACGCTGTCGTCGACGGTCCAGTTCTCGCCCTTCCACTCGGGGTTGTTGTCGAGCCAGTCGGTGGCGCTGATGCGGACAAAGAGGGGCATGGTGTCGGGCATAACGGCGCGGACGCTCTCGACGGTCTCAAGGGCGAAGCGAACGCGGTTCTCGAAGGAGCCGCCGTACTTGTCGGTCCGCTTGTTGGTGGCGGGCGAGAGGAAGCTAGACATGAGGTAGCCGTGGGCAAAGTGCAGCTCGATGACGTCGAAGCCGGCGTGGATGGAGCGCAGGGCGCCGGCGACGAAGTCGCGCTTCAGCTCCTCGATCTCGGCGATGGACATCTCGCGGGGCTCGCAGAAGGTGCCGGGGGCGAAGGGCTCGGCGCTGGGGCCGATGACATCGTCGGGCCAGCCGCCGGCCTCCTTTTCGGCGACGGCGGCGAAGCTGAGCCAGGGAGCCACGGCGGAGGCCTTGCGGCCGGCATGGGCGAGCTGGATGGCGATGAGGCTGTTCTGGCTGTGGGCAAAGTCGACGTGCTTGCGGAGGCCGTCGATGTGGGCGTCAAGCCAGATACCCGAGTCCTCGGGGGTGATGCGGCCCCTGGCCTGGACAGCGGTGGCCTCGATCATCATCAGACCGGGCTAAGTCACGGTTAGAACCAAAGTAACAGCCAATGCTATCGGCAATGGGTAGACTTACACCACGCTGCGCCATACCACCGTAGTGGGTGTAGTGCCAAGGAGACTGGAAGCCCTCGTGGGCGCTATACTGGCACATGGGGCTAACCCAGATGCGGTTGGGCAACTCGACGCCACGGATCTTGATGGGCGTAAAGAGCTTCGGGAGCGGGCCGCCCTCGGGGCCCTCGAGACCAGTACCAGGAGCGGGGTTCTGCGCAGGGACGAAGAAAGGAACACCCGCGGCCGGGGCGTTATGAAGGCACTTCAGGTCCTTCTGCTGGCCGACATCCTTCGCGTCGCCCGACAGAATGACCGGGAGGCGGTCGTGCGTACGCTGTTGAGGAGCCATTGTATGTGGTTGTGGTAGTATAGGGAAATTAGAACAGAGAGATGCCAAAACGACAAGTTTTATGCTCGCTTAAACTTATGCCGTATGTACAGCTGCGGACTTTAGTATGCCTCCTACACTCTACTCTGAACAACGAGTTGCGGTTGCGTCCCCGGCTTTAAATGGTTTGCTAGTGGAGTCGTGCCTTAGAAATCGACGCTGGACAGTCCTCATCCGAGAGGCTGCTGAATAATGGCCACCTTATAAAGCCACCCTAGGATAGTGCTCGGCTATGCATTTTCCGCCGTCTCGGCAGATGTGGGTGGGGAGCGTGGAGTTTAAAGTGGGTCTGTTGCTGGTCCATAGCCAAGTCGGTCGATTCTTCGACATGCGGATCTGCCCCTGGTCTCGGCAACGCCTGCAGCGCGGGTATCTCCGAGATCGAATCCTTCGGCATAGTGGGGCTATGGTGCGCCCTGGGGCCTGCCTTTTTAAGGGATCTAGATCCCGTTATATCCGCTTCCCGCTTGTGGCCACACTTTGGTTTTCAGGGGGGTAGCAACAACTTCGCAGAATCTTTCTTTCCTTATGCTCAGACACCCAAGTCAAATTGCCGGGCTTCGGTCGGGATTGAAAGTGCTTATGTATTCATGTGCAATTGCCAGTTTACTCCTCCCATGAGGTTATGATGCACTTGATGAGGTCCGGTGGCCTCTTGAGCGCCGGCTCGAGCGTGTCTACGACGTTGTCTACGTCGAACTGATGACTGATCATGTACTTGACGTCTACCATCCCAGCCTCGATGAGATCAATTGCGGGTTGGAAGGCGTTGGTATACCGCCATACACCGAGAATTTCCACCTCTCGTACAAGTGCAACGCCTACGTTCGGTTCTTAAACGGAAGGGGCCATCCCGACCATGATGACCTTGGATCCAGGAACTACCATTCCGACGCACAGATTCAAGCATGACTGTACGCCTGTACATTATAGGGCCGTGTTCAGGAAGGTAATACTGTGACAAACTGAAATCCGAACTGGATTCACCCTTAGTCCCGCGCAGAGGCATTTGCGACGTCTTGTCTGCGATGTGGTGCTTCCTAGCGAATTCCAATCTTGCGTCGTCGACATCAATCATGACGATACTCGATGCTCCTGATATAATTGCAACCCTGGCACACAGATGCCCTACAGCACCAGCGCCGGTACTCAGCGCCGTCAGGCTAGGCTTGAGATTGCACTTCCTCACGGAATGTAGTGCCACTTCCAGGGGCTCAACGACGGCCACCTCGGCGAAGCTAGCCGAGTCTGGGAGCTTCTAGCAGAGGTCTGCGGGGTGCGACCATAGCCCCTGGATGGATCCTTGAGCCGGCGACTTGGCGCTCACGGAGCCGTTGAACCGTATGTGGGGGCACAGGTTGTACCGGCCCGTGCGACATGGCTGACACGTCCAGCATGCGAGCTGTGGCTCTACCACGGCGCGGTCACCGGATTTGATGTCCCCGACGTTTGAGCCGATTTCAACGACTTCTCCGGTCTCCTCGTGGCCCAGAACCAAAGGCTCTTCAATCACTAGACCTCGTTGCGCCCGTTGCGCCCGTTTTGGTAGTAGTGCTAGTCCGAGCCGTAGATTCCGGTTGCGCGGGGGGCGATTCGGATCTCGTGGGTTTGCAGGTCCGGTGTCAGTACTTTCTGTAGCCCGAGGTTTTTGCCACCAAGATGGCGGCTTTGTGCGTTTGTGGAGGACTCGTTGAGGAGATCATGGTGTTGACGCCCAGGGTAAAGATGGCGTTCACAATACATCAAGCTCAAGGACTCATTTATCATACTGTATTACAAGAGCAGTACGATATGCCTCTGTCTACCAGTTATCCGTCGCATCGATGCCGATTCTGAAGATCGGTGATATCCTGCCTCGGCTATCTGTTCTTGGGGCGTAACGCTGGATGGCTTTCGCTTATATGCAGGGAGGAGTGTAAGACTAAACCCGAAGGGGCAATGTGGGTCGTGAATACAATCATGCCAACGCGTGCCCCACAATTCTGTACCTTCGCTTCTAGAATATTCGATGGCGCTCGGTATAGCTGGTATATGCATTCACAACTTGAAGAGCATGGCAACGACCCTTGGGCGGTATTGGAGCTACCATTAGGACCTCGTCTATACTGGGATGGTGTGGCCATGAGCACCACCTCTATCATATAACTTCTAGCAGCAGAATCAACTAATATGTTCAAGGTGTCGAACTGTTAAGACGGCCTCATCGTATTCACGACAAGAGTCTAACCGCGAGCCGTATAGTTCATTACAGGTGGACGTGATGAAGCTGCATGCGAATGTATAGACGTGGTTTATGGATTGAGCCAACGTGCCACTTGTGAAGGACCAATTGTTATACAGGACATTGGGACCAAATGGGACAGACCGTGCAACAGTACATACTGCGACACGAAGAGTGACCACCAATCCAATATAGGTAAAGGCCGGATACAGTTTGACCACCTTTGAAGAAGACCGCAGCCGCCAGTGGGATTGCCGCGGCCCAGATCTCGAGTTTCATTCACGAGGACATGGGCAACTTGCCGTGATCGCCGTACAGGTTAAACTCCTCCCACACATGCCAGTAGAGTGACCACCAAAATTTCCACGTCGGGTCATGGCAATTTGTCGTGTTCCGGCCCGTCTCGTCCAGGTTCCAATTGGCGCAGCCGCTGCTCCATACCATGGACTTCCAGTTCCGCTGCACCTCATTCGCGTCGCGCGTCTTGGCCGCCTGCTTTACGTCCAGAACGCCGGAGCTCCCCTGTAGCATAGGTGCGATGAGCGTCTTGATGACGTACACTGTCTGCGTCCTGTCGTTGTAGATGACGGAGTTGTGTGTAGGAAACACATTGGGCCCGAAGATGATGGCAAAGTTGGGAAATTCGTGGACGAATGTGGCTTTGTAGGCTTGACGCCGCGGGTGTCCTTCTAGTGATTATTCAGGGTCTTGCCAGACAGGTTCACTACCTTAATTGGGGATAGGAACTTTTGAACCTTGAAACCGGTGCTGAATATTACAGCGTCATCTTCGATATCCCTCTTTGTAGTCCTGGGGCCGGTTTTCGTAAACCCAGTGATTATTTTTGTCGCCAGCTTCACATTTCATCTGTGGAGACAGTCGAGATAGCCAGGATCAAAGTCTCGGCGTTTACAGCCAAAGGGAAACTTGGGGATGAGAACGTCGTGGTATTTCTACGGCGCCGTCCTCCTCATGTAATTCCCGGCGATCATCGCCGTTTCCGACAACTGCCATTCTCTTTCTGGTAATATCAAGGTCGTGATTCCAGCTGGCGGAATTGAAGATGCGCCTTTGAAGGACTCGTGTCCGGGAATATCGCAGTCTTTCGGCACCGACAGTGTCCCAACACAAGACACGAACATCTCAGCTTCCTGAATAAACTCGTGGTTACTATCCATGTCGCAAAGTCGGACCTACCACAGGTTCGTCTCGGCAAGCCATTTTGCCGAGATAACCTCCGGTTTGAGCTGGACAGGTGATCTCAACCCGAACTTGTCGACTGTGTCGTTGAAGTACTGGATAATCTCGGGCTGCTAATGGCCGATTGTCTTATGCAAGTATCGAGCTATGATATTGGCTGTTTTGTGGGATGCCTGATCGACTTTGCGATTGGGAACTAACTGGGTAGAAGGCAGTTGCTCTGGATTACAATGCTCACGTTGAGCGCTGGCGCTGTCATCCAGACAACACATATGATTCATATGGTGTATGCATATATTCGAGATGCCCCAATACTCTATAGAACTCTTAACGTTATAACGGTTTCCTGAAGGCACCGGGTATTCCCACTAGGGCATTTAGATAGGCGACGGATATTCCGACTGGGGCGACCCACACATAGTCATCAACTGGCACCTGGCAGATCCGTTAGCGGCCGCGACAGGCCGCGACAACCCGTCAATCGTTCGAACCTCACATCAATCCCAAAAAGCCCGTTTTTAAGCGTTTTAGGCTCAAATCCTCAAAACACGCATTTGAGCGCTTTAAGCGCTTGAAATCTCAAAGTGCTATATCTCAATCAATTAATTATAGGCCTCTGATTGGCCACACATACCTCGATCAAACTTCCTCCGGCACCGGGCCCAGCGCTGGCTCTAGCTCCAATAGTGCCGCCACCTCCTCGCAGCCCCATCGCTCCAAATCATCCCTCACATCTCTCTCAAGTGTAGCCAATCCGTGATGTAAGAGCCCTGACCCGCCCGCTGTACCTTGAGAGGCGACTCGTACTGATTCTCGCTGACCAAAGCCTCTTGTAGTACCTCGAGCGTGTCCTCAACCTCCGGGTAGGTATGAATGTGTTAAGATTCGAACGACTGACGGGCGCTTACGGCGTTTTACGGCCGCTAACAGATACGCCAGGTGTCAATTGATGACTAAATGTGGGTCGCCCTAGTCGGAATATCCAGATGCCCCAGTCGGAATATCCGTCGCCTTTAGATATTCCCACTAGGGTAGGTGTTTAGTTATCAACCTCACACTTATACGCAACTGCCACTAGCCGCTACGACCTGTCACAGCTTCTAACCGTATATCAATCCGAGCCCACCTAAAATGATAGATATCGCGTTTTCTCATCATCATCATCACCGTCACCGTCACTATAGAGCCGCTACCCTTTGATAGCGATGTTAGGGCTGATTTGGCCCGTTAGGGACGTGAGGAGGTGGAAGCGCTGCTTAAGCGGGGCGTAGCGCCGGAGGGATAGTCGGACCGAGCTATTTGATGTATAGTGGGCTAATTAGAGCCCTTAGTTTAATTGAGATTGAGCGCTTCGAGCTTCGAGCGCTTTGAGGCGCTAGAAATGCGTTTTTTAAGGTTTTAGGATTGATATACGATTGGAAGCTATGATAGTTCGTAGCGGCTAGTGGCAAGCGTACAAGTGTAAGGTTGATAACTAAATTCCTACCCCAGTGGGAATATCCAAATGCCCTAGTGGGAATATCCGGCGCCTTCCTGAATTGATTGTCGGTCGAATTGTCACTGGCATAACCCATGTCGAGCGATAGACGCCTACCATATGCTAACTTACCCTACAGGTGCCGGGATCAATACTTCCACAGTTCCTATGTGGTACGTATTTCCGCCCACACTCCTCTTAAAACAGTCGTGTTGATTACGGTGCAGTCAAGCTGAGCTGTGTGAAAGCCATGTCAGGGGACGTTGGGTTAAAACTGAGGTAATTGCAAGAACAAAGCCAGTCGTTGGAATGAGAGCCTAACCTCGTGCATCATCACATGTTCTAATCACGGCTCTGGGTATCGCCGTCGCCTATTTCTGTGCCTTTGGGATGGACTTGGTTGGCGGCGCCATTGCTTGGCGACTACCATTCGCCGTTCATATCCCGCCCGCCATAATCATTTCCACACTTCTCTTCAGACTGCCAGAAATTCCTCGGTGGTTTATGGAACACGACAGAGTAGACAAGGTCGTCGAGATAACATGTAAGGTGTATGGAGCGCCCCCGGACGACGAGTACTTTGCTAACGAGAAGAGAGGTATCCTTGAAGCCCTGCAGATCGGGAGACAGAGCCCCTTCTCATGGGCTAATGTTTATAAAAGGGACTGTGTTTACACTGGGTGGAGGATAATCCTCACATGTCTAGGTCTTTCCTCAAACCAGGTAAGAGCTCGATTTTTACTCCTTTGTCAGGAGCACTACAGAAAGCTTATGGGGAACAGTGGGCTGGCATAAACGTCGTGGTTTTCTACATCGCAACGGCCCTGGAGATCCACGTGGGCTTGTCTAGGAATTTATCCCTAGTTGGTGGAGGCTATATCAACCTGGCTTTCGCTGTCGGGTCCCTGATTCCCGCCTTATTCCTCGACCGCATCGGATGCAGGAAGCCCATGAGAGAGATATACGGCCGCAGCAGCCTTCTTTAGCTTGGCCTTCTTTAGCTTGAAACAACCAAGTGGCACACTCACTGACTTTTGATGTAGTTATTGGTACGATCGGAATGGGATTCAATCTCACTCCTGCTTTCCTTCAAGGGCACAGATAAGGAGAAGGCCACGGCTAACGCGTCAATTGTATTCTTTACAATGATATGTTTTCCCTGATTTGGATTGGATGAGTTGTTGCTGACGCTTGGTGGGTTGTTTATGCTTTTTTGCGGCGCTAGCCTCAACGCTATTCCTTGGGGTTACGCCCCTGGGATCATTCTCCTCAAGGCCTGAGCGAAGGGAACGTCTCTTGCCTCATGTTCCAACTGGGTATTTGTGAGCGACCTGCAGTAAATATGTCGTTATGACATTAGTGCATCTGACTCTAGAGGGAGGTCTTTATCATTGCCATGGTAGCCCTAACTTATGATCGCGAATATTACGGGAAGACATACCTCGTATTCATGTCCCGTGCATGCTACTCTTGCCTACTCCTAATTAATCACCGCGAACTGTGTTGTCACCGAAACAGAACTTTGCCATTGCCCCAGCTATATACTTCTTGTTCCCAGAGACCAACGGGCTCACATTAGAGGAGGTTAACCGCATCTTTATCAAGGACGACGGTGGTTTCGGATACCCTGGTGATATCTGGGACACACAGTCTGAGGAGGAGCATTCGGTGACTGGCTACACATGCCTCTACTGTGGAACGCGCCGTCTAGACGGGCTAGCACCATTTTGGGTGTAGGGCCCTTTAGATAGGGGATGATTAGCACGCCAAGGTCGACGAGCAACGCACAACGGGACACTCGGTTATAGGCACTAGGGAGTATCGTACACATTCTTTGCCCCTCAGAGTGGCATTGCTCCCTGCGGCCGTCCAATAACGTCGTCCGACCCCATCTCCAAGGGCAATCGCACTTTAGGGGTAAACTAAAATGACGCAGTGGCGGCGAACTATGCCCGTTGGTGAGGTGGAACAAGTAACCGAGGCGTACGTGCGTACTTGCCCCTGTGGCCGACGCCAAGTGGGCCAAGCTGGACTGCCGTAGCTGGCGCATGACCACCCCGTGCGGGGATCGCGGGGAAATCCTCGCGCTAGCACTGATGTGATGTGACGATCCAGGGGAACTGCCGAGGGACGTACGACTACTGATCTCACATAAAAGCCGTCTCGTTCGTAACTGAGGGCGTCCATTGTACGCAAAGTCACTGTTCTCTGCGCATCAAGCCATCAACCGTGTCTTTACTGCCCGCTTCACGCCGACTGGACTGCATCGCGAATCATGGAGCACGCTTTGAAGACTTTCCAAAACAAACTCCCGACCCTTGCCCAGATAAAGGAGCACAACAAGGGTCGCGATGTGCCTCCCGAAACGGCTTGGATATGGGGCAAAGACGATGAGGTGGGTTCCTCGCCGTATCTGTTACTAGTCAGCATGCTAAATGTCCGAATTCTCATTCTTGTAGATTGGGCGCATAAACTTGCTTACATCCGAGAAAGTCGTCGCAGTGAAGGAATCGGAACTCCGAGATGGCGAAATTGTGTCGCTCAAGTGAGATAGGCGCATAATTTGCACCCTGATTCACTCTCTAACCTTATCTTTTTTTTTAGCTGGCCCATGAACCTCCCGAAGAAGCCCGCATTTGGAAGAGACGCATGTCGGCATACAATCAAGAACCACCCACTCGCACCTATGGTCTACGATGACTGGCTTGACATGAATATCCAATCTGGGAGCCAGTGGGATGGGTTCCGCCACTTTGGCCACTTTGCGGGAGAGAGATTCTATAATGACCTGACTCGAGAAGAGATCGACTCCGGTATGTCTAAGACTGTGATTGTGCCGTTATCGTGTCCTAATAACTTTGTCAGGCAGTACTCGCTGCGGTATTCAGGCCATATCTAATCACGGCATTGTCGGCCGGGGCGTCTTGCTCGACTACTATGCCTGGAAGCTAAGGAAAGGAGAGCCGTACGATCCCATGTCCTCACACCCCATCCACCTCGAGGAACTACTCGCAGTCGCAAAAGAGCAAAATGTTGAGTTCGAGGTGGGAGATATACTGATCATCCGGAGCGGTTACACTTCTGCGTACTACGACTACGAGAAGAGCGACCCTAAGAGACTTGACGAGGCTGCGGTCCCTATGCCTAAACTCGCAGGTGTGGCGCAGACAGAGGAGATGAAGACCTGGCTCCACGACTCGTAAGTCAGAACTGCTGTGGGGGGTAGCCGCTGTCCCATGTTGACCTTGAAACCAGGTATTTTAGTGCTGTCGCGGGCGATGCGCCTGCCTGGGAGTGCTGGCCCCCTTCACCGTGGGCACTGGTGGGTCATACCAAGCGTGTTTTTTATTACCACATTCTTATAATATCTTTTTGCAGCACGAATATCTACTTGGATCCTGGGGAGTTCTGATAGGCGAAATGTTTGACCTCGAGGTAAGTGATGACCATTTCCGCCTCATGTTAAAAGTGTGTCTCTAACGTGAAGGCTTAGGCTCTTGCGAAACAATGCGAGAAGAAGAAGCGCTGGTCCTTCCTCTTCATGAGCACGCCTATGAATATGCCTGGTATGCGTATTGACCCTCTATTATCGGCGAAACCAGATCTAACTGCGCGACAGGTGGAGTTGCCAGTCTTGCGAATGCCGTAGCCATCCACTAAATGGTAGGAACAACGATTGAGGAAATGAGGCATCTCATACGGACCCGTTTTATTTGATATGGACAGGTTACAATATAAACAGTTACTTGGTACAACGTGCAACAGCCAGCCTTATACTATGGAATCTGTTTCTGCAAACTTATACCCTACCCACTTTGACAGCGGATATCATGACAGAAATTTAAAATGTAGAATGTTGTAATGTGCGATCAACTCTGGTTTGATTGAACTATAATCTTAACATGGACCGAAGAATTATTTACGACCTCTTCAAACCCGCGATGAATGATATCAGACAGCGGGATGGTGGCGGTTATTAAGCCTCAAAGTTTGCTGGAACAAAGCTGATGCCGCCCATGAGCCTCTTCTCCTTAAATGTAAGGCTATCGAGATGTACCTGGAGCGGCTTCTTAAGAATAGCGAAGTTGAACACTACTCCCCGGGGTTTGACACTTGCGATGGCCAGATCCAAGCTCGACTGTATGCCTGTGGCGTCAAATACGATATCGACCCCGTGTCCGGTGAGCTCGAGGATGGAAGTCAGCGCTTGTTCAGCGGCCGTACAATCCCTAGCGTCAGTTGCCGTGTGTAGCGGATTGATGACGACGTCCGCTCCAAATTTCTTTGCCTGGGCCAACCCCGTCTCCAGGACCTCTCTCTTCGATGCACCGTAAACCCGGAGGACGGATAGAAGTGCAAGTCCTATTGGCCCGGCTCCGAAAAAGAGAGCAGCCTGGACCTTCCGGAATCCTCATACCGTGATACAGTGATGCGAGACTGACAGTGGCTCGATGTGTGCAGCGGCTTTTATGCTGACGTTCGAGGGAATGAGAATACAGTTCATGGCGTTGACGAAAGATTCCTCACAGAACCCGCCTCCGGGTGCAGCCAGGCCATAGGTAGCCGTCGCATCGCAATTGCCATAGTTCTTGTTCTTGCAAGGGCTGCATGGCTCGATCCCGTAGTGGCGATGGTCGCAGGCGGGGTTGACGGCCACCGCCTGACCGGGCTTCAGATATTTAACGTCGAGGCGAGCTCGACGATTGTTCCAACAAACTCATGACCTAGGGTCATGGGTAGACTGACCCTGGTAAAAGGATGTGTAACCCCGTGCTGAGAAGGAAACACGGGCCCACCGAGATACTCGTCAATATCCGTCCCTCAGATGTCGCAGTAGGCGACTCTTAGCCGGACCTCGTCAGGGCCACAGTCCCTACCAGACGAGAAGGATTCATTAGTACACAACTTTCATAACGATGGTGGAACACGCACTGCGGGGCCAGCTGCTCGAGGCGGAGGTCGCCGCGCGCATGGAAGCGGAGAGCGGTAACCGTACGTGGCTTGCGACTTATGATGTGAGTTGCTTATTTGGACTTTTTGGTGCAGCGGGTCTAGCGATAATACTGAGCTATTATTTGAGGCAAACATGAATATCTTCAAGGCTGTTACAGATGCTAGGATGATATCGTCGGCCTCAATATTTACCTCGATGATATCTTCTTATAGCCGACGGAGCGTAGCATCGGCAGTATGGTACTTACTATAAAATTACTTTCACGACTTAAAGTGTTTGTCGGCTAAATCGTGTAGCCTGGCTATTTACGACAAAAGCCGGCCAACATCGAAAATAGCCGTACGTAGTCGACCAGCCCGGACCAACATCAATGGGCCGAAAACCCATACGTAGAACGGAACATAGAGGTTACCTTCCTTCGGAAGTTTCGAAAGTTGTCTGTTTAAGCCCATCGCTTCAGGTCGTCCCATGAACAGCAATCAAGGTCCACGCCCATATCCAACCTCGTTTCACGGCGCTAGAAGGACATGGAATAGGCCATGGTATTGTGGTTATGATAAATGCTGGCAAAATTAGGGCGAGTGGGGAAGTTCCTCGGTATTCTCCGAAGTGCTTGAGCATTCATGGAACAAAACGGATGCCACAGTAGCTATTCCCCAAGCCATTTTTAAGAAGCTTACCTTTAGAAGCACAAAGGTCACTTCCATGGATCAAAGCGGCTTTCCAGGTTTCGAACTACGCATGCCCGACTTTTCGCAGTATGTATACATTACTATGGTTGGGTAGGTACTAGAACTAACGGAGGAAAGTTTTGCTTTACCGTATAGAGAAGTTTTCATTTGCTATATAGAGAAGTTTACTGACTTCAGTTACCTACAATAATGACTGACGGCTACTTTACTTATATGGGCAAGTCTGTTTATACATGCATTTCTTTACATTTAGGCCTTGACCGATTGGGCCAACGTCCAAGAAGCATTGTTGATTCAAATCTTAGCTTCTAGCATGACCATAACGATTTGTGAGAGACCTAAAAGCCATAAAAACCTTGAGATTCTAAGATAAAGTATCTATTTCTTCGTACAGAGTATTACTCCGAGTAGTACACACTGCTTCTACGTACAGCCACCCGTGGTGTTGCTACCGCAGCCCCAATCCATCCGCAGTATAGAAGAGAATCAACTACTACTGTCAAGTTGGCGTGAAATTCCAATTCTCTCGATGTCTCTATGGTGAAACAAAGCTCCTTTTCAAGTCTGTTCTTATCAAACTCAAATAAAATCAACGAACCTATAATTATAATAGTGCTAGACGGGCGGTAATGTGTTATAGAAGGAATAGTCTGATATTTCGATCGTGTAGACCGATCATACTTGAACTACATTAAGGTGAGTCACTAGGTCAACATAACTTTAACCGGACATCGCAATGGCCTCAGTCCTGCCGGCCTCGTGAAGCCTGAGTATGAAACCAATGGGGTTCTAGGGTCTGCGCTTGTCATCATTGAAACACTGCGGGCTTTACTTGCTGCAACGGCGTTGTTGTATCGTCTCACTGCGCTACCGCAGTCGCTACGATGCACTAGAGGACCCAGAAACCGCACGGTCGGAATATGATTCCTGTGGCGTGTGGCTTCACATACCGTAGCCATTCTTGCGTGCGGGAACATCCACTCCGTAATGGCATATCTTGCTATAGAACCTTGGACATCGTTTGTTGCAGAGGTATTAGCGAGGGGACGATATTAACAGGCTGCATGTTCAGTTTCACTTGCCTAAGCGAGAAGCAGGTCCTAGAGCTAAGGACGAAGTCGCATATTTACATGGCAAGCACTAGGGGTATCAGCATAGCGGGGCTGAAAACCAAGAACGTTGGATATCTTGCGAGAGCCTTGGACGACGTCATAGGACGGTAGCTCGGGTTTCAGCGATCGATCAGGACATGGATGTCTCCTGCGTAGAAAAAGGACGTTGCTCCTGATAACACTATATATAAGGCGTGCCTACAGGCAGCGATTTCAGTTTCTCTGCAGTTATAGGGCTGCTACTACGCCATGCCTATCGATGGTGAAGAGAAACTCGAGGTAATCATGTTGACGGCCCCGGCATACTGTATCAAGTTTTGGTGGATTCTCACATAAGAAGAGTAAAGAGACCCATGATTAACAGAGTCGTGCTGCTCTTCAATTTTTATTTTCACGATTGGCAATACGTCCTCACGTAACCGTGTGCTGTGTACACCGGGTGGGACTTTCCCATGGCCTTGCATCACACGGTCCTTTGGCGGCCTGTGGGGAAGGAAAATTCGAAGATACCGAAATTCCGGTCACGTGAACACGAATCGATGCTCTGCGGTCCCTCCAAGGAATTTAGTTTGGCAAAGTCGCCGAATTTCGGGTTCCGGCCCCACTGTCGGATTCCGACTCCCTGGAGGTGGAGGCACGGGATGGGATAAAATGGCTGCCCGGGCCCGATCAGCTATAAGCGCTATCCATAATCATCCCACGTTTATGGTTCATCCACTATCGTCAAATATTACCTACTTTCTTTCTTATCTCCTTTCCGCATGGTGATTGACGAGACGATTGTTTTTTGAGTCGTATATCATGGAGAAGGATAGCAAGATCGCCATTATCGGAGCAGGGATATTCGGCCTTTCTGTTGCCCGCCAGTTAGCAACGGAAGGGTACCGCAATATCCTTGTCTTGGACAGACACGTTCCTCCTGTATGTTTCCACCCATCCTTCTCGTCGCTTGTCTGACTTGGGGGAAAAAGGTTCCGGATGGATCGAGCACTGATATCTCGCGAGTGGTCCGGTTCGATTACGCCGACAAGGACTACGTCAACATCGCACACGAGGCATATCTAAGATGGCGCGACTCGCCCAAATATAAGGACATCTTCTTTCCAGCCCGATATATCCTCGCCAAGTCTAGAGGGCCAAGCGATAGTTCATGGACTGAGAAGACCATGGAGCAGGTGGTTAATAAGGGGGTCCCCGTGAAAAGGCTCGAGGATGCTTCCGCCGTTCGCCGCCAATTCCCCGTGCTTACGGGAGAGATGGCGCCGAATTTCTTTGGGTACTTCCATGAGCAGGCAGGCTGGGCTGACGCTAGCAAAGCTGTTGAGCAACTGTGCAACGAATGTTTGGAGCTTGGCGTATCTATGCTCTGCGGCCCGGCTGGAACTGTCACTGGAATTGAGCCCAGTTCTGGAGAGACGGTCAAGGCCGTACGAACGGCCAGTGGAGATGTTGTGCGAGGGAGTAGATTTATCCTAACCACTGGTTCCTGGACCTCCGGCCTAGTGCCTATGTACAACTCCACCTTGTCGACAGCTCAGGTCCTTGGGTATACACGACTATCTCCCGATGAGATGCAAAAGTACAAAAACCTGCCGATCTATTCAAACTCTTCCACCGGCTGGTTCAACTTTCCTCCCTACGATGACGGAAACTTTTTGAAGATTTAAGAAGAATGCCATTATGATAATAATCACGTTGAACACGAAAATTATTGTCTTCTTCCATTCTCGGGAATAGCGGCCCTTGTTGATGGCAAGCCAAAACACGGCGGTGACGCCGTAACAAAGCCAGGCGAACGTGCTGGCAGAGGATATAGAAAGAATGGAGTCGAGAACAAGAATTTCGCTGGCAACCGTGAAACATGAATTCCGAGACTCCAGACACACAGGACAGCCAGACCGTCAAAGCCATCTCGTCGTTGCTCGTGACCTGTGTATAGCACCGGTCCGTCGCGTGATCAGAACGTAGACGTACTTGATGACGGCATGCTCGTTGGAAAGACCAGTTGTGAGAACAGCGGGAGGTATGTTGCCATGGGGCCTTGGCCGGTATCTGCGGCGCATAACCGAGATCGGACGACATCGTGTACTATCCTGGTAAGCATCAAACAGCCACGGCGACGGCCGTGTAGAACAGAGCAGACACAACGAACAGCCAGTCTAGCAAGAAAAGGAAAGTCCCGCCTGGCGTTCCGGATCTCTGCCATGTAGGTCGGAAACGTGATGTTGTCTGCGTAGGCCAGGAGGACCCTCAGATAAGCATTGAACCCTTCCCGGAAGTTTAGGTCTCCGACCACCTCAAAACTTGGCGACCGTGTGTCGCTGACCGCCGTGGGCCTGCTTATTCCAAGGGTCATGTTGACAATCAATGACGAAAAAGATATGCTGAGGATGCAGGGCAGGCCACTGTGGGCGATGAACCTGAAAGTTCGCCGGACGCACAGGGCCCAGCAGCGAAAGAGTGAGACACCGATCAAATTAATTGTGCACAAGCCGTGACCGCTAATACTCTTGAAAGCGACGGAGAGGGTCACCGAGACTGCGGCACGGCTCATCAAAATATGCAAAACGAGGAAGAATCCCGCAACTGACTTCCAGAAACGCCCGCCTGCGACGCCGACCATCTCGACGATACTGGCAGTCTGCGGGTGCTCGCAGTGGAATTGGTCCAGTTCGTATTCAATGTACCATGGGAGCACACTGATGCCAAAGAGGGCAATGATGCCGGAAATTACTCCTAGTATGCGGAGGCATGATGGCAGGGAGAGGATTTCGAGGCTGAGCTGGTTAATGGTCATAGCGAGGAGGGCGTGCCAGTGGCTCATTGTCTGGCAGTTCGTGCCATTCGTGCTGCTGAAAATGCCATCGTCGTACACCTTCTCGGCGAGCTGTACGGTTCATCCGAGGGGCAATTTAGGCTCGGAAAGAGGTTGTATTTCACACCAGCCGGGTGAGGAAGATCTTAAAGTCCTAGCCTAGGCTAAGATCGCCACCAACGCCTCAAGAGCAATGACAGGTACAATCACTTATGGGCCTTTCTCACGGCCCTCTTTATACTCATTTCCTCCCGCAAGCCTATTGATTTCATTTACATGTTCCGGGACTCTCTCTTTCCAAGCCTGAACAGCCTCCTGCCGACTCTTAGGGGCCCCTTTCCTCGTAGTCCTTCTCTTAATCCACGGCTAAGCAACATCAATCGTATCAAGGTATTGTAAGTTATCTCACCAAAGGAGTCGACGGACCTGATGGAGATTGTAGAGTCGTTGTTGAACATAGGGACTGTGGGCAGGGGCCTTATCCTGTTGAACCAGTCTCTGACCGGGTTATAAGGCATCCCTTAGCAAATGGAAATACTAATGGGATCAGCGTCATCTGCTAATATCGATAACAGTCGATCCCGCTTCCAGACTCTCTTGCAAGCCTGCCAGCCTCCTTCTTCCCCTTCCAAACAGGGTTCTTCCCAGGTGCGTAGATTCAATCCCTTCATACCACTACTGAGCTCCCAAAGGTCCTTCGTAATAGGGTCTAGGGTCTTAAACTAGTTCGTGACCCTGTCTTCTTGTATCGATCTTGTCTCTCCTACCTGTTCTGAATCAATTCGTATAAGAATTAAACTAGAAACAGTGGGTAGTTGCCGCCAGCGATATATATAGTCACTTACAAACGATATACTTATCAGATCTACAATCTGCTTCTTATTCCTATAGCATTCGTATTGTCACTTCATTATGCCATGCTATCTCGTCCCTCCCGCTTGATTGTTAAAAAGATAGCCCAAAAGCACCGGCTACAGCGAGTATAATCTTTACAAGCAGAGACTCCTCCTGATAGGTTCTCTCCATCGTCAAATCTGCAATGTACCACTCCCCATCCACCAATCTCCACGTCTCGTGGTAGTACCCGCCGCCCCTAATCTTCTGCCAGTTCCCGAGCGCGCGCGAGATAGTCTGGTACTCGACGACCCAGACTGCCTTTACCTCATCTGGTGCTACCTGCTCAAAGTCGCCAGGCCCGATGTTGTGTATCGCGTCCTGGCCGGTGTTAAACTTTTCGAAGTATGCCGCCATGGCCTTACCCGTGTTGAAGACGAGGGCCTGATTGCCTAGCATCATCGGGTTCCGGTCGCGGTCAACGAATGCTGAGGTGGCAGTAGGGAGGAAGATAGCCTCGAATTTATCCCATTGCTTGGTGTCAGCGTAACGGGCGTAGCGCGCCTTTCGGCGCGTTATCGCTTGGGCGACCTCGGGGGATACGTGCGCCATTACAGGAGCTTCGGCGAAAGGCTTTTTAGGTGAGATATTGGTGATGTAAGGTACTGTGATAGAAGCTTCGGTTCCACTGGAGAGTTGGTAGGGAAGTGGAGGTTGGGGTGCAACCTTTAATAGGGGCGATTTAAGGGCTCAGGAGAACCCGTGCTTCCCGCGCTGAGGACCAGGGTACTACGTACGCGCCTTCAATCTTGCGGTCTGCTTTAAGGGTGGAAAATAGAAGATTTACGTAATGTTTCTACAAATACAGGGGGTCCTTCGTGGGGTTACATTCCTAGCAGTCTCAGCTGAGACTGCCAGTAAAAGTAGAATAATACAGTACGTATAGGAAGAAATAGATTGCTTCGAATATACTTGACAGAAGGCGACTATTGATAACGAGTGGGGAAGCAGGTCCCACGCGAATGTTACCGGTCATCCCAACCGGTCACTTCCTATGTCAGTTCATCACATTAAACAACTCCTCACACCTCGCATACATCCTCAACGTCAACAAAAGCGAATTCACTGACCAGCTTTGGAATGTCATACGACATGAGCCGTCAATCGAGGGGACTCGGGTGACGGGCCGGACGGTCATGACCATGTACGGTTACACGCGGGGCGAAAACCCACTTCAGAATCATGCACTGCGACCTAGATAACAAGATAGTCTTTTACTGGTCTCCAGTATTCAATTTAACTTCAATCCACATATAGCATTTTAGTCTAACCAGGGTTTGGAGTCTTGTAGCATTCGGAACCATCGCTCGAGACTTACAGTGTCTTAAAGATTATCTCTGATCGCGGCGGCACTTGGTGTTCGGCGATCGCGGGAATGTGCAATCATCATCCGTGCTACACCATAGAATGCTCTCGTGAGGTTCAATGGGGCCGGCTTCGTCTATGATGCAACTCAACCTCTCAATTAAAGGAGGCCAAGCAGGGGGAATGACTATTATTATAGAATTCGGATCCGTTGGCGATAATCTTAGTCGAGTACAAGCCCACTTACCGGGCTCCCCTTCCCCACTCCCAACACGCCACATCCGGGAGGCATGTGGGCCGGCTCTTCCTGAATCCGTTTAACTACTGTTGAAATCATTTTTTACATTCTCCCTTGCCAAAAACCAGTGTCTATACAGATCAGAACCCTCTATTAGATGAAACTGCTACTAATCTAAGCATAGTATTAACACGGAAGGTATAGTACCTGGACAGTAGGCTACTGGAAAGCAGGCGGTGGCCGGCATTTCCTAGAGGAGGTGTACCTAGTGAGCAGCCCCCGGGTTCTTCTTACGGAACATCTGTGGGGCTCACCAGGTTGCGCTGGCTAACAAAGCTGTCTTATGCCAAACCAGACTGTCTTGATATTGGTCTTGGATTTTGAACAGGGGGCGAACGGTCCGGTATGCATGGCAAGCAAGCCCAGTGAAAACTGGAAGAGTTCACGGTACGTTACTTTAAAGGAGAAGATGTTCCCAAAAACAATGAAACGGAATAAGATTTATGGCCCTTCTATGCATTATGCCATATAAAGAAAGCCGAACGTCTATGAAGACTCTCCTCAAAAACCCCCCACTAATATGTGCACCCAGTCTATGAATCTTCCTAGGTAGCGAGCCGGCTTACTCCCCCTTCTTGGCCTTATCCTTCTTGCCCTTCGGCATACGCACAAGCCAGTAGAGCGCAAGCGACACGGCAATGTTGAAGATGATGTAAGCCATGCCGATGCCGAAATCGCGCCACCTGTTGTCGTAGCTCGCACTCACTTGCGTCAGGAAGTCGTTGGTGTTGGCCATGGGGCAGTAGCTGCAGTTCGACGTGGCGTTGTCATCCTGGAGGTAGCCGCTAGTCGCGTTGATGAAGCCGCCCATGTACTCAAGGCAGGTCTGGCCATCCGGAGGGTTGAAGACGACGTATTCGGGCTGCGCACACTCGGTTTCCGCGTTTGCCAGTCCGGTCGACAGCATAGACGATACCAAATATGTGAATGGGGACACTCGGTAAAGAAAGATCCAGAATCCAGGCATGGTACTCGGGGATGCCAAGACGCCGCAGAATAGCAGGCACATCATGAACAGAACGTTAGCGACATTGCCACCCGCCTCAGCTGTGTCCGTTATCGCAATGCATGCATGCGCAAAGGTTGCAGTGAACATGAGGAACTGCCAGAATAGAAGCCACATGAGAGCACCGCGCTCAGCTGTCTGGCCCGCCTCTTCCGCGTTCTTGTACAGCCCGACGGGGTAGTAGACGCAGATAAACATAAAGACTGACATAAGCGTATTCCAAGGAAGTTCCACAATTACTTGTGACAGCATGAAGACCTTCCAGCTGTACGTCTTTGATGGGCGCTCACGAACTTCGTAGAGCGACCGTTGTGTGACGAAATGGGGCATCTGCTGCTGCACGAGCTGTCCGAAAACGCTGAGAATGTTGAAGATGGCGAACATCTGGTTTTGCAGGCCCTGGATGGTTAATGGGGCATTGAGGAAGACCAGGCCGATGAAGAGAGAGACTGAGGTGCATAGGATGAACTTGGAATAGATGTACGAGGGCGTCCGCCAGTATTGTTGGAAAACCCGACGTGTGACAATGAGGAGCTGTTCCCACATGGGGGAGGCAAATTCCATGGACCATGCTGCGCCGTGTGTGTCGGTACGCTTCAGACGGCCGCCATCCCTCAGACGATTAAGCTCTTCCTGAACGCCTTGAAATTCTGGACTTTCGCGCCATACTTGGTGCCAATCGGTCTCAGTAGTCGATCCGGGAGCGGCTCCAATGGCGTCGAGCATCCATTCAGCTGGGTTTGCTCCAATAGGACACGGCGGAGCACCATTCCTCTCGAAATACTCGATAAGACTTTTCGAGTTCTTTCCGATATCCCCGAAATAGACGGTTCTACCACCCTTTTCTAGAAAGAGCAGTTTATCGAAGCGTTGAAAGAGCATCGCAGACGGTTGGTGAATAGTGCAGAGAACGGATTGACCGGCCTTGGATAACTTTTCGAGGAGATCGAGGATAGCCCATGACGTTTGAGAGTCAAGCCCAGAGGTAGGCTCGTCTACAAAGAGAAGGAGGGGAGGCTTAGCCGCGAGCTCGACGCCGATAGTAAGACGCTTGCGCTGCTCTACATTGAGACCCTCGCCCGGTACGCCAACCACCGCGTCAGCATAGTCCTGCATATCGAGCAGCTTAATTACGTCGTCAACGTAAGCAAGCTTTTCGGCCCTTGGGGTAGTCGCAGGTTGTCGTAGCAAGGCGCTAAACTCTAAGCTCTCTCGAACGGTACTGGTTTCGAGGTGGAGGTCTTGCTGCTGGACGTAGCCGGTTTTGCGTTGGAAGGACTGGTCTCGAGCTTTGCCGTCAACCAGCATCTCGCCGGTGATAATACCCATCGAGATGCGATCCGCGAGACAGTCGAGCAATGTGGTTTTTCCAGCTCCAGAGACGCCCATAAGGGCCGTAAGGGTACCCGGCTTGACCCAGCCATCGACGTGATCGAGAATTCGTCGCGGTTCCCCCTTGATCTTGACGTCGTAACAGACATTGCTCCAGTGGAATACGCTGGTGGAGGCCTGAATTAATCCTTCACTATCGCTGGAATTCTGAACGACGCATGCAGGACGCGCCGATCGGGCTTCAACGTCTTGCTTGCCCGACATGGTGGAGGGGATGTATCCGCGTTTGAAGACCAGGATCTCACCTTTTGACTTCTTAGCAGAGATGTACTCCATGGCTATAATATATACCACGTGGAAGAAGATGACGAAACCGATTAGGATGCCAACGTTTCGCCACTTGTGGCTGTGGAAATACTTGAACTGGGTGTTGATGTACGCGTCGCCGCTCACCAGGGGCTCGCCTGGAATAGAACCGACAGCAGAGCAGGCCTGGTGGTCCGACGTGACGTTCTCGTATCCAGGGACAAGCGGGTTTGGAATAAACTGGCTGCATTGGAACTCGCGATTGTGGAACTCGTTGATCATGAGGGCTTCAAAACCGTAGGCGACAGGGTCGATCCAGTTGATCCAGCGACACCAGCCTAGCATGTAATCCACGGGGACGACGAAGCCAGTGAAAATGACCAGTGCCAGAATGAGAATCGAGGCCGGGACCATGGCTTGCGACAAGGTGCGAGATAGTGAGGCGCTAGACAGGGTCAGTATTTCCCTACGCCTGTTCCGTTTATTAGGATTGGGTTCAACTTACATCGATCTGAAGATACCCGACATGGCCAGGACCATGAGAAATGAGACAAAAAGGAAGAAGAAGAAAGCGCCGGGGTCGCGGTTCAGGTTAGTCATGAAGTAGATAATAAGGTTATAAAAAATGCTATTGGCAATCTTGTAGGGCATATCGACCAGGATTGAGGCAAACGCCTCGGCTGAGGCGTGATAGAAGGCGTACCGAACATGTTTCTCTACGATTGGTCTCTGTGCATATTGAGTAAGAATTTCAAGAGCACTGGAGAAGGCGTTAGACAGGATAGCGATAAACAAAACAGCGGCCCGAGCGTAGAATGAATCCGTCGTGGGCTGCATATTATAGAACAGGGAAGAGACAATGAGAGCGGTGGCCGAGTTGGCAATGAGGGCAAAGATTGTTAGTCCAGGGTTGCCAATGAGCCGTTTCCAGCAGCGCCAGAGGCAGAGCTTGACTTGCTGGGCGTAGGTCAGGATAAAGGGCGACTTGAGGCGCTGACCCTTCGACTGGACCGCTTGTTTATGCGCGCGGAAGGCCTGGGCGTCAGCGCCGCCGAGAGGGTACCTTTCTTTGTACGCCGCAATCTGCGTCTGCAGCCTCTGGTACTCTTGGCTCTTCGTCCAGCATGCGGCGAACTCGTCGGGTGACCGCGGCACACGGCCCTCCCAGCCCTTCCGCACAATTCGCTCGTCCGGGGCTGTCATTGAGGTCAGGAAGTCTGGCGTTGTTTGGCGGGGCGGACATTCGAAGCCGAGGTTGACAAAGTACTCCTTAGCTGTATCAGTGGGACCGAAGAAGATTTGTCGGCCTTCGTAGATGACCAGGGCCTTATCGAACAGGTCGTATGCGCTCTGGGGGGCCTGGTAGATGGATACAGCACAGGTCTGTCCGAATAGTTCGGACTGGAGTCTCAGTGTCTTGCAAAACTCGACAGCATTGGCTGAATCGAGGCCTCGAGTCGAGTTATCCCAGCACTGGAGCGGCGCGTTGGACAAGGTCGCCTCTGCGATCGTCACGCGCTTGCGCTCGCCGCCTGAGACGCCACGGACGTACTCATTTCCCACGCGCGTATTAATAGTATGGCTGATACCGTACATGGCCATAACAACATCTCGAAGGTGGTCAGAGTATTGGTTGCGTGAAGCGCCCCCTGGGAGCTGCCGTGGGCACCTCGCACGAGATGCAAATGTAAGGGTATCGCCGACCGAAAGCTGGGGGAAATGGACATCCACCTCGGCAGTGTAGATCGCGTCTCCCTTGTGGTGCTTGTGGATCTCCTCCTGTGCAAGGCCCTGGTAGTTTAGGTAGGTGTCGTTATCCACGTACAGACCGTTCGTTTCGCCGGCGATGGACTTGAGGAACGTCGTGCAGCCAGCACCGGGAGGACCGAGTACGACCAGCATCTCCCCTGCTTCCACGATACCGTCGAAGTTTTGGAGGATGTCGATGCGCCGCTGACCCCCCGTTTTTGAGCCGACCTTCCGGGCCAAACTGGGGATCTCCAGCCACACGTTGCCCACATCCTTCTGATAATCCGTCTCGGTACCGTAGCCAAACACATTCATGTTTTCGAAACAAAAACCGGCCCTCCGGTACCCTGGGCCCTCTGCATTGGTCACATTGGCGATGGCCTTGGCCCAGGCACGAGCACTGAACTTTTCGCTTTGGGGGTTGAGCTGCGGCGATGGTTCATCGCCTCCAAACAGCCGGCCGGAGTCGGTGGCCGCGTCAACCACGGAATTCTCGGTGTACTGGCGCGCTAGCTGCTGCACCATCGAGTGACGTCGCTCGACCTCGCTTTCTTCCTCGCCAGTATCAGCGACGGTCTCCGCGGAGGATTTGTCTGCATTGTTCATGGGTTCCTCGTAGCCTTCGTTTCGATGAGTTGCTCGCCACCGGTTAGATACGCCTTCGGTGCTGTTGGAAACCGTGCCCTTGGTCCCACTGGCGGAGCAACCCGCACTGGTGTTTGGGGTATCGGAAGCCATGTTAATCCGTGTACGGCTTTCTTGGAAATGTGTTGCTGTGCCGCTTTGGAAAAAATGTTGGGTTTGCTGTACAAAGATTCTGGTGCCCGAATTCATAGAATGGGAGTTGGTAAAAGTTCGAACTACACCCAAGACTCCATGGTCAGTATCTCTGTTCTAGTAGGTAGGGTCATGACAGGTGTTGAGCCCACGAGAAAAGCAGAGAAAACTTGCACCTCACAACCGCTGGTCTCGTATTTCATAGACAGAAGGTGTGCGAACCATTCACGGCTGACCTAGAGGGGCTCTTGCAGCTTCGGAGGGACATGAGTGGAGTGAGAGATTCACGCAAGCCTAATTGGGGTCTTTATAATGGAAAGAGCGAAGATTGCCCCAAGATTCGTATTCGGGAAGCGAGTACCTGGTCCCCAGAGAGTCCGGCGCTTCCGTTCCAACTTCTATATATCTTGGTTTGCATTGCCTGTACCTTTGATGTACCTAATCCCGAAACGGAAGCTAAACCTTCCTCTATCATTGATCTCAAGCTGGTCTGAACTTGATTCGGGCCTCTCGATTGGACATCGATCGATTACGGGCCCGTGCTAGGGCCCGACGCGGAATCCTACGCAAGCCAGGTCTTCTTTGGACTTCTACATGCTTTGAAACATTCAGATACAGGTAGTACTACTTATCGTTATTAACGGTTAATATAAAATCTCCGCGCTGTCGCCACCCAAGGCTTAGAAAATGTCAGCTTTCCACACGGAAACATTGCCGGCTACGTGGGCCAAGGCTCACAACAGTATATTTGCAGGATTTCTTGAGGTCAGGTATATGTCAGAGAGCAAGGAATAGTGTATTTGAGAGCGTATATATAGCATTATTTGGCGTTTCACATGGATATTCCAGATATAGAGACTGGACTTCAAGCTACAGGTGGTGCAATCTGAGGCCTCCCCGTGAGAGTCGCATCGCACGGAGTGAACAAAATACCGATGAACCCTGGTTAGTAAAGACCCCTTCCCTACGTTTAAAAGACGTCGGGATCACGGAACAACCTTACAACGCATCATTTCGGAGACGGCCCAACTCTCCGGTCCGTCACCTGCGTCAGAGAAGACCTTCGCCCGAAGTTTGTGATAAGACGCCCGCTGAATGGATTCGTATGCGTCAAGGACAAAAGGGTAATGTAGCATTCCAACTCCTAGACGGAGGCCCCGGGCACAGTGGGATTGAACACTACATTTGTGGAATGAGAGATAAGTTGGGACTAACAGGGCCTTGCCACGTGGTACTGATTGTTCCGTTACTGTAACACGCGATACGGCAGGGATATGTTGTGTTCATATAACAGGAAGTGAAAACAGGAAAAATAGAAAGATATTACTCATTCTTCCTATAAAGGTATAGCGAGACCATTGGATGTTGATGGTCTTCATGTTGCCCATCTCGGAGTGACTCTTCACAGATTCCTCTCATCTAGAAGGCCTATCCTACTTTCACCTCCATACCTTTATTCAAAGGTTCGTACTGCTAAATCGTCATATGTTCTTCGGAAGTCGCTCATGACACAGCCTACTCCTCCCCAGATAGCCTGTGGGTGGTCGGAGTGGCTGCTCGTTGGAGCGGAGTCTCCATCCCGGCGCTAAGCCGGCAGGTGGAGCCAGCGCGTGGACGTTGTCAGGGTCGACACCCGGAAACGTGGAGTACTTTCCGGACACGGAAGCCCGCTAGCCTAATGTTGGAAACAGGGGACCCTGACTCCTGCTAGCTCATACAGTATCCGCATCTCCACGCACTGGGTTTCGGACTCCTCAATGTCTCCGTGGTCCCGTCAAGATTTTACCGAGAACCCTCGATCCCCCCAACTTTTATTGTGGTTCTCTGGTTCCATCACACTCTCGCAGTACGCCCACAGGTGCATCTACCACACAGACCGGACTATAACGAGAAAAATTCTGGAATAATTAGTAAATAGTTTAAATAGGTAGTACACAGTCTAAATGATTTCCCCACATTAGAGTCTATCTTATATCCTAGGCCAACGTCTATCCGTCCTACCTTCGTCTTGATGCCACGATGGCTCCAGTTCGTGCGCCATCCGAGCACCCTATTCCTCTAATATCCATTGTTATTCTTCTAATAGTTTTATGGCTGGGGTTAGACACAACGCTGAACCAGTTATGTCATGATGGCTTCATTGATCGTGTCATCACCTGGGTCGACCAGCAGCCCCGTAGTCTCCAGGGGGCCACCGACTTGAGACTGCATTACACCGGTGTCCCTCTGCTTGACAGGTTCCACGCCTGTGGCAAGATATTCCTCAATAACATCATCGGTGGCTCTCATCCTGAACTTTCTCTTTACGCAATCTACGGCGCCGGACAGCTCGTAGCTAGCTATACTATGCTTGTCATTGAGGGATTACGGGTCATGAATAGGCATAGCATAATCTGCCTGTAGGTACATCTGTTACCCCCAAAACCCCTAGTCCGATACTAATGGCGCCCTCAGCACCGCCGTCTGGGGGATTCTGATACAGACCTTTTCCTACGCAAATATCATGCCTCTATATGGCGTATTGCATCTTTTCATCACATCTCGATCCCGATGCCAGGGCAGCATAGTCCGCCTCAGCGATCCCGCGAGACTCATAGCTGTCATCCCAGCCCTTATTCCCGGCTTCCTTCTAGTCGCTATCCTCGCCAGCATGCCATTCGAAGGAACCTTTCTTCGCTTACTTTTCGACTCCAGCTTCCGATGCTTTCCTATTCTAGTCGCCTTCTGGCAATTTCTCGCCACGAAGGCCATCCGCCGCATTGCGGTTGGGAAATATCAAGACTGCACCGAAGCCGAGCGTGACACCGTGGCACTCGGACATGTCTACGAGTTCACGAGGATCATTGCTGTGCTCGCCCAAGTTGTCCCGCTCGGCGTCATCGTCGTCGCAAAGTTCTCCTCGAGCAACCTCTTCGAGGGCGTCGCCGAAAAGTTGACTTTTGCAAACGTCTTCCTGCCGAGCTTGCTTCACGTAGAAGAGCCTTGGGCCTCAGCAGCCAAAACGATGCACGACTTCTTCATCTACAACCAGCTCATCGGCTCGGCAGCTGCCATCGCCTGGGCTGCCACGCTGTTTTACCTCGAGTTACCGGCCTCCGCCTCGAAAAAAAAGCGGTTGGTGTTGTAATGAGCATAACACGAGAAATTAGTCTAGGAGGGCCAGCATGTGCGCTTATTTGGTTGTTACGGGAAAGGGATGAGGAGGTTTTAGGTGCAGAGATGGTGCATGTTCAATCCGAAAAGCTGCAATAATAGGAGTTATTCAAAAGAACGAAGCGGAGTCCATATCATCAATAATTTACTTCTAATTTACTTCCATTTCGGATTGTTTCGAGGGCCCGTGTAGGTATTGTATTTGCCTCTCGTCAGTGAGATCTATATTTCATGGTACGCGTTCTTGAATTTAAAAAGTGAGGCAGCTAAACCACATTACTGCTGGCCCAATGAAGCCAGCATGGTATTTGATATAGGCTGTAGGGTATGATGTAGATTTGTAATCGCATGGCTGATCTCCATATACAACGTGTTGGAGTCTCAAGCTTCCGTTATACCGACGAAGTCCCGGATCCATCTTTTCCGTGAGGAGGGTAAAGGGGCCAAATTCGTCCGAGCAGACAAGATGATAAGCTTCTAATGGCCATCCTTGCGTGTCTCGGATGTTCTATCTACATTAAGTTGCCTAGCAGGACAGATAGCGCCAGTTCGAAGCAATGGAACTCATTCTAAACGTCCACTCAAAGCCCAAAGTCATCATGCTAGCCGAACACAGCGATCAGCCCCTTTTTGCGAAACTGCCCTAGTTAGTGCACACTTGCAGACCGGGAAACACGGACCCGCTGCTCGAGCTGCTGTCCCCCCGATACAAAGGTTTGGCATTCCTGACCACACGTCGAGGAATATTTGGAGAGCTAAGGGAGCAATTCTCTCCAGATTAAGAGTGAAATTGAGCGACCACCTCATACACCATGGCAGCAAAAGGAAGTGTTAATGGAGAAGGTATGGCTGTATGGCAAGGAGAACCCGTGTGTCGCAATAGCATGGCAGGATGACATATAAGTCTTGACGGATCACGTATATTCACGGGGATGGTGGCGGCGGGTGTTACAACTTATAAAGGATTAAATAGAGTCAGTATCAAGGATTCATAGAAGGCTAGCACAAAAATACGGTGATATAGTGGCCTCGGATCAGTTAAACAGGTGTCCCTACGGCACCTAAGCTTTAGTATTACAACTCGCTAGAGGTTTTATGCCCGGGGCCCTGGGACGGGAGGGCGGGACGGGAGGGCCGACTCCCAGGTGATCCCGTATAACACTCGGAAGCCGAAGGATCAGAGACCCCTATCTAGGATATAGGTCCCAGAATCCGCACGGGAGGCTAGGGAGAAGACCTTAAACGGTCATGGCGGCCCAGGCCATCACATTAACCGGATTACTGTTTATCTTTTACAATTTTCTAATAGCCACGCGGAAGATAGAATCTTTATTTCGAAGTTAGACTACTTAAAATGTAGTTATACTTTCAGGGTATATACTCATTAGATTAGTTTATTATTCATAGAGCCTTACTTATCATGTAATAGGCCCGCGAGGATGATGTTCTTATAGTTTAGCTGTAGTCCTTATAGGAGTTAGTACCTTTATACGTCAGGGTAGTTATTGCCTTAGTATATTCCTCACTCAGCCTCTCCTCTCTTACCTTATTTGTCGATCTTATCTCCATTATTTATCACCTAAGCCTGACATTATATGCTAACTTTATACTAACTTCTGACTATATTCTAATAAGAAGTCGTATTATATATATTATCCGTTCCATAATTGGTTTATGTAAATCCGTGCTGATGAGTCTCTGCAAGCCACTCCTCGCTTTCGTTCGCATGCCCTGTTTACATACAGTGCGCAGTCACCACGATATCATCACCCGAGTTCGGAGGGGAGTCCCTATCAGCCGCGATATTGGCACGGTACCAGTATACATCGTCGCGGAGACCCTCGTTAGGCGTCGGAGACCGGTCTTGCCGCAAGATAGAGTACGACTTTGCTTGTGGTTCGAGACGGCATTGTCGGCATGTTATGTTCCTCGGTATGTGTCGGGCAAACTGAGGAGGTCCAGCCAAGCTTACGCGCAACCGCTAGGAAAGGTATGTCTTCTACAAACTTTCGCATAAAAATTGGCTATCATGATAGGGGTCACCAGTATAAGCGGCCGCAGCCGCAGCAAGGCCCAGTTTAGGCGGTTGGCCGAGAGGGCGGGGCTTGATTTGAAGAGTATGGGAATGTAGCGGACAGTGGGGTTTTGTGGGGCTTGCGTTGCCTGAGCGAGTGTCGTAATGACCCCAAAATCATTTTTCCTGCATCTGTCTTATCGGCATTCACTCCCTATACTTTTGGTTCATGTGCCGAGCCTTGTTACACTCGATACCTGTGGGCTTTGACGCCAAGTCATAGTACTACAAAATGTGCTGGGGTTGTCGCTCACGACGTGCGTTCAATGATGTATGATCACGCAGTGCAGACATGATAGTACACCCACTGGGGATGACCATGACGGATAGGGCCCTTGGGTTTTTCCGGAAAAGCCCAAAGTCCAGCCCATTCTAATGTGACGAAAGGCGTGACGAAGAAAGATGCCTAGTATCTCTTAGACGCCATACGAGAGTCATGTAACCATCCACGGGAAGGTTACAGCCAGTTACGCCCGCACATAGCTACATCGACGGGCATTTTTAGTCTGAGAATTAATCCATGTTGGAGGTGAAGCTCCATGTCAATATCCATTGCGCTTTTAATCTACCGGGCACGTCATGATTCGGTCAACTCATCGATGTAAGTGCGCGAACCCCCTCTTCTACGGTCAAATACGGCTTCTGGGAAGCTTGAACCAATCCATGCGACCCCTCCGCTTCGAATGTCGACTAGTCAATTCAGAGTCCATCCGACTGAATTCTAACGAGCATGGGTTCTGTGCCAGGTAGCACACGGAAACAAATATCCCAGGTCTCTCCGCCACCTGCTTGTGTTGGATTGGGGCGGAGCGGGGGTTTAACTCAAAAGGATCATCAGTGGCGGTGGGGAATCGCCGGGATCCGTGTAGCTTATCCCAGAATGATGACGAGGGGTATTGTATCTGATTGGCGGGGCGGCGCGGGAGTGGTTGCCAAGGAAGCGGGGATGGCGAAGCTACGTAACATCGCATCCTTTGGACATGAGTATCGCCGAGTCTCCACGCCCAAGATAGACGGGTAAGCGGGGATGAAACCAAGCGTGGTATCACCTGGGTCGAAGCCCTTGATGCCGAAGGAGATATATACTTGGATCCCCCAGCCCAAGACTGTCTTCTCGTGAAAAGCTTTACTCGGCGTCCAATGCGCTATTAGGAAAAAGAAACGACGCTCCTTTACGACCAAAAAGAAGCAATGTACGCAAACACTTTCTCGTTGCGACAGCGCCATGTAATGGCCATCGGCGGTCTCTTTATTGCTTTCACCGCACTCCCCTTTGCGACCGCGCAGAGTGGAGAGTTCCGCAACCCCTTGAATGCCGGAGCTGACCCGACGATTGTGTACCATGATGGAAACTATTACCTGTCCACCACCCAGCAAGACCATTTTTCAGTGTGGAAATCGCCGAGCTTGGCGGCACTGGCCATGGTTGATCCGGTAGAGATATGGCGCGAGAGCGATCCGAGCCGCAGTGTCGAACTTTGGGCCCCGGGACTTCATCGGTTTGAGAGCAGCGATGGGCCGCGTTGGTATCTCTACTACACGGCCGCTGACAGTAGACTGAGCGATCCCACCGAACGTGATTCCAGCCATCGCCTCTATGTTCTGGAGTCGGCGGGAGATGACCCCATCGGCCCATACGAGTTCAAGGCGCAGATCGCTGACACGGGTATCTACGCCATTGACGGGGAACCGTTCATCCATGACGGCAAGCCCTACTTTGCATGGAGTAGCCCCGGACGCGGGTTCGACGGCGGGCCAATGCAGCTCTATGTCGCGCGGATGACCAACCCCTGGACGGTTGAAGGAGAACCCGTCGCGCTCCCAAATGACGGTGGATGTCCCGAAGTCAGGGAGGGCCCGACTCCATTGTATCGCGACGGCAATCTTTTCCTAACCTACTCGACCTGCGACACTGGAAAGCCCGACTACCAGCTATGGTCTATCATGTTGCGAAAGGGCGCTGACCCGCTGTCGGCCGACGCGTGGGAACAGCTTCCAGGTCCTCTGTTCAATCGCAACGATGCAGCCGGGGTGTGGGGGCCGGGCCACCACTTCTTCTTTAAGTCGCCAGATGGCACTGAGGATTGGATTGCCTACCACGGCAAGAATACCCCCGAGTACACGTACTCCTTCCGCTCTACTCGGGCTCAGCGCATTGGCTGGAACGCCGACGGAACCCCAAACCTCGGAGTGCCGCTGGCCGCGGGCGCATCGCAGCAACTTCCATCCGGTGACCCTGGTATAGGCAGTACGGCGATTGACGATACGGATACGGGCGGGAGCGGGATGCGTGTATCTTACGAGGGTGATTGGATTACTGGCGGCCGATGCGGCGTCACCTGCTTCAACGGCAACGACCATTACTCGGATCACGCTGGTGCAACGGCCACCTACCACTTCACTGGGACGAAGATTGCAGTCTATGGATCCCTTGGGCCTGACCACGGCTACGCGACGTTCTCCGTTGATGGTGGACCGCCCTCGGACAGGGTGAGCTATTACCACGAGTTGAGGGTTGGGGAGCAGCGCACCTATCTTAGTCCCGAACTTGGGCTCGGCGAACATACTTTGACTATTCGGGTTACCGGCGAAAAGCCTGGAAATGCGACCAACGCCTACATCACGATTGATAGAGCCGAGGTGTATCCTGCGGCATGACGCCCTTCGGATCCAGGGCAAGCTTGGGGATATCCTAGCAGCTTGAAAAACAGTTAAAGCTTTTGCTAGGAACAGATGCGGTGGGAGATAGGGGATCAAAGGTTTCAGATACTACCAGTGGTTTCACTTGACACTGTCATTCGCCATGTTCTCATAGGTACTAATGCAATCCAGGAGATTTGCGTAAAGGTCCTATAAGTTACACGGCGAACTGAAGTTGCGCCCATGGCCGTTCATGAAGTTGTGTACTAAGCGCACATCGTATCCACAGGTGTCCGACTGGCACATTGGATTTAGGTGAAATGTACAATCGTATAAAGGATAACAGTTTTAACTGTTCTGCACAAGAAGGTGAACGTAACAGCCCCGATATATCTAGAAGAACCTTAGGACGGGACAATTGCCGCCCTTGAAACGTGATCCAGCTAATGACGACACGGCGTTGTATCTGAGCATATTCTTAGTCGCACCTATCATCTCTGGCACTGTTAACTGTTTAAAGTGGACTGTCATGATGAGCAGGCCAAGATTGCAGAGAATAGAGTCTGCGGTGAAGTACGGAAGTTACTCATTTCTCGTGGATCCAGAAGCAGAGATCTCTCAAGCCCATCAGTTTTCTATGGGAGAACGGCTGTCTTTAATTGTCGGCTTCTCCATGACACATAACCCAATATGGCCCTCGGTTTCTTAGCCAAATCGAACAACACATAGTGGAATGGAATGCCAAAGCCCGAAGTGCAACTCCACCCGCTGGAGCTTGTTTACGTCTATTATTGAGGTTACCATACAGAACACTCGAGGCTTATCCTGATAAAATAGGATCATATAAATCTATCTGTCTTCATCGATGCAATAGTCAACGGAATATTCCACGAGCGTCTCTCAGAGTCTCCTACCCGACCCAAGTCTAGTCATTATCTCTACCGACACAACCAGTATCAAATCCACAAGAAATGGCACCCTTCCAGAGGCAGACACTGATAGGCACTAGGTGGTCCCACCAAATCAGATTCCGATGGCTATCTGACCTCCAATGTCTTCGATCTCCTATTTTTGAAGGGACGTGTTGTGGAAATAACCGGGGGTGCTAGGGGCATCGGTCTTTCCCTGGCCTTTACGGTAGCTGAAGCGGCCGGCAATGTAGCCATCGCGGATGCAGCATCCGAGCCCGAGGTGAATTACGTGACACTGAAGAGACTTTACTCGGAGATTCGGTGTTATCAGTGAGTCGACGACATAGCAGCGCTGTATGACTTTCTAGAACTGACGCAGACCTTGTTCAGGTCCGATGTGGCAGATTACAGGCCTCTCGAAAGTACTTTTAACGATATCTCTCGAGACTTCGGTCATATTAATGGCCTGTAAGCGACGTTCCCAGAATTTGCTTTACCGCCGATGGGCTCACAATGTCATTCTCTACATTCTAGGATTACCGCCGCGGGAATTTGCCCAGAGCAGGTGTTTCTAGAGCGCGATCCGGACTCTGTCAAGAAATGCCTCGAGATCAACAGGATAGGAACCTACTATGTAGCTCAACTGGCGGCGCGGAAAATGGCCCGCCAGTCGATAATGAGCGAGCAGGGCGGCGCCGGCTTGATTGTTACAATTGCCTCGATGGCTGCTCATCGTGCCAGCAAAGACCAGTACACCAGTGACTATTGCACGAGCAAGGGGGCCGTCTGTCACTCACGAAGCAACTGGGAGCTGAGCTTGCAAATAGGCGCATCAGGGTCAACGTCATCTCACCTCGACCATTTTGTATGATCGTTCATTTCCAGTACTCACGCATTCTCCAGGTACGTTTCGACAGACTTAATGGACGATGTTGTCAAGGTGGGTTCTAAATTTGGCGAGTTCTTCAACAGCGAGCCACCTATGAAGAGGATGGCAGACAGGACAGACCCAAAGGGCGCAGCTGTATACCTCCTCTCTGATGCCAGCCCGTACATGACCAGCGGCGAGTTGCTGCTTACAGGTGGGTTACATGCCAGTGAAGTCCACTAGCGTTGGTATTAGAAGTCATGGTCGGTAGAAAGCAATGTGTGTCCCTCTGGTTGGATTTTGGGACTCGACGAACGCTCACTTGTGCAGAAATTCTATCTGGATGTGCCATGAGGTTACCGGTTTTAGATCGGGCTGCTACGAAGATCTATCCGAAGAACAGGAACATTCAAGGACGAGCCGTCGCCCCCCTGTGTGATAATACGTCGACTAGCGCGATGCGAAATGCCTTCAATATATCGTAATCCTCACCCCAAGTAATGTTCGCTAGATTAGCGGGAAGCCCTCGTTTTTCTTCATGCGTCTATATCAAGGACATGACATGGAAGCTCGTATTTCCACCGCGACGTTAGTCAAATGTGAAAGTACTCGTGGATTCTGTATGTGGCGCAGCCCTACTGATCTCACCTGCCGAGGACTTGAGGATAAATACTCGTTCTTGGCATGCCGTGGGTATGCGGGGTAGAGGAAGGATATTATCAGGCAAACGATAGGAAAGGGCCACACTGATTAAGCACTACGGCGTTCTGTTCTAGAGGCCCCAGCCGTCAAAGAAACTGCGGACAGACGAAGATTAGATTGAAAAGACTACCACAAAAGTGTTCGGAGAGCTGATGTCACTCTAAACGGTACGATATTCTCCTATTTGGCGGAATATGGAGCCTGCTCCCCCGAGGTAACCGTCCTTCCCGTTTGGGACGTCGCAATTTAGGTTATTTCGTATTGACGCAGGATTCCAATGTCGCCATTGGCGAGCGAACCCCTCGGGTCTAGGCGGATTATGGCCACATGATCCGGGGGGGGGGGGTATTTAATGATGCACATTCCCGAAACTGAAAACGATATTGCTCCATCCCTTTCGTGCAGGGTCCCGGGGCGTCACGACGGCTTCGCGTCGCACCACCATCATGGCTCCGATGAACTCGGACACGTCACTCGTGAAGGACCCGCCGGAAAAGGCCAAGAAGAGTCAGAAAAAGCTATGTACGACGATGCCACTCGACGTGATACCATAGAGTACAATATGAATGGGGCAGATTCTAACTTGACGCACAGGGACAATCCTAGGCACTATCCTCGCCCTCCTTACCGCCGCCGGCGTGGTCGTCGGCGTCCTAGTTAGTCAGGACATTATCCGCGTCAATTCCGGATCATCATCCTCGAGCGCAGCTTCCAGAACCGGCGGCGAAACGAGCTCCGAAGACGACGAGACGACCACCGGCTCCACTGCAGGCACCAAGCCCGACACATCCAATCCCTCGACTCTGGTCAAATGTCCTGAAGCCAACGATATTCCCGAAAATGCTGCAGGAACGTGGATGGACCCCACATCTTGGCTTGACATGACAGGAATGAACTGCACCTTTACGAACGAAACAATTGGCAAACTGCCACTTTCTGGCCTCAACTCATCGTGGGACGACAGTGCCCGCGCGAACCCGAACGTCCCCCCGCTCGACAAGCCCTGGGGCTCGTATGAGCAGCGCCCGGTACGGGGCGTCAATCTCGGCGGCTGGCTCTCTCTGGAGCCGTTCATTACTCCGTCCCTCTTCGATTACGATGACGATGCTGGAGTGATCGACGAATACACGCTCTGTGACCACCTCGGTCCGAGGAAGGCGGCGGAGGTCTTGGAGGAGCATTATGCCACCTTTATCACCGAACAGGACTTCAAGGACATTGCAAATGCGGGTCTCGACCACATCCGGATACCGTTCTCATACTGGGCCGTTGATACCTTCGATGATGACCCGTATGTTAAGGGCGTCTCGTGGCGGTATCTCCTCCGCGGCATTGAGTGGGCGCGTAAGTACGGCCTCCGCGTCAAGCTCGACCTCCATGGAATTCCGGGCAGTCAAAATGGATGGAACCACAGTGGTAGGGCCAGTATCGTTCGCTTCCTATCGGGATCTAATGGCGAGCGCAACGGGAAGCGCGCTTTGGAGATCCACGATCGCCTCTCAAAATTCTTTGCTCAGGATCGATATAGGAATGTCGTTGTCTTCTACGGCCTCATGAACGAGCCTGCAAAGTCCATTGACATGGATGCCTTAATCGAATGGACCGAAGACGCCTACGATATCGTTGATGAAAACGGAGTCAAGGCGATGCAAGTTTTCAGCGACTCTATGAGGGGCTTAGGGTCGTGGCAAGGCAAGTTAACGGGTAGAGGCGACCAGCTTGTCATAGACGCCCACATCTACTCCATCTTCGACGCCAACCTCATCTCTATGACCCACAAGGAGAAAATTTCTCTCGCTTGCAAGGACTGGAGCGCTATGCTTGCCAATAGCATCAAGACCTCAACCGGCTTCGGGCCCACTATGGTCGGAGAGTGGTCCCAAGCCGACACAGACTGTACCGAGCACCTGAACGGCCGCGGCAGCGGCAACCGGTGGACGGGCTCCTTCTCGGATGCCGGAGGAAATCCACAGTGTCCCACGGGCGACAAGAAGTGCAGCTGCGACAAGGCGAATGCGAAGCCCTCCGAGTATTCCGATGATTACCGCGAGTTCCTCAAGATCTTTGCAATCGCGCAGATGGATGCATTTGAGAAGGCCTGGGGGTGGTTCTACTGGACTTGGAAGGCCGAGGCAGCGTACCAGTGGAGTTATGAGGCGGGATTGAAGGGTCAGTATATGCCCGAGGTGGCGTATGACAGGGAGTGGGATTGTTCAAAGAGTGTCCCGAGTTTCAGCGACCTTCCAGAGTACTTTTGACTGCATGTCTATGTTACATTACATGATCCTTTCTTTGTATATACTTAAATTATGTCAACCTGTAATGATTCACTATCTCAGGATCTTTATGTGAACTTCGTCCTATAGTTTTCCCCCTCTTCATTGTTGTGGATTGGCATGTCCCGTTTCTTGGTTAAGTCTATTACGCGAAGGCCCTTGAACTTCGACTTGGCATTCGTAGGGGGCAAGTTATAGGAGCAGGCTACCAGCTATCACCAGAGAAAACGGCATCTGCTGGTAGAGCGAGCTTGACTAACTGGCAAGATGAAGTCTTGATATCACGAATGTCACATGCCTCTTCGGCCCAGAAATAGCAACAGCCGAAACGAGGCAAGCTTCATACATAAACAGCTAAGGGCTTTAGAAAAATTCAAGGGCCACAGGCCACTCCCAACGCCCACGCCAGAGTCGCGGGCATTGTCTAAATTGTTGAAGAAAAGTAGATACAGGAAGGTGAAGAATATGTATACAGGGAAATCAGAAGTTCCGAGAATCGCCACTCTCCAAACATCTCGTCATCCACACCCCAAGTTCCCGCAGGTAGTCAAAAGAGAGCTAGCTACAGAGAAACTTAGCCGGAGCAGGTGCCGATCTTCTTGGGCTCGCAGCCGCCCTCGCAGCCGTCATAGAGGACACAGGGCTTCTTGGTGTCCGCGCAGACGTTCTTGAGGGTGGCAGTGTCACCGAAGACAGAGTTAATGCCAACAACGTCACCGCCGTTGCGGGCGGTAACGCCCTCCATGTAGACGTTACGCTTGCACTGGGACTTGCACTATTCAGGAGGGACACACATTGTTAGCGGTCAGAAAAGCCAAGATTGTTATCAAGGGAACTCACGTTGCCGCACGAGCGGTAGACCTTGCCGTAGTCCTCGGCGTAGAAGTTGATAACCTAGTAGTGAAGTCAGCACAGTGTGTTGGGCTCAATTGTTTGTATACTCACGTTCACGGTACCGCAACCGTTGTGCTGGATGATCTTGTCATCAGCGTGGTAGGCACCGCCGCCAATGATCCAGGACTCGGACCCAGCCTTGTCATCTTTCTGTAAAATAAGTTAGTAGGTGTGACGCGCTAGAAGGCCAAGACACTGGCACTTACGATGGAGATGGCGTCCTCGCAGACGTCCTCGAACCAGACAAACTCGAGCGTGCAGTGGCCCTTGCAGTGCACACCCTCGGCCTGGTCCTTGCCGATGATGACGTTCTTCAGGGTGGCGCCTTCATAGAGGACGAACACGGCGTCGGTGTACTTGCCCTCGCTCTGGTCGCTGCAGGCACCCGAGCCACGGTCATACTTGGCCCAGTGGCCGTCGAAGACCTCACCGGCCTTGACCTCGATGACTTCCTTGTTGGAGTAGTGAGCGGTGGGGGTGGGAATGCCACCCTCGTAGCCGAGGCAGGCGAGGGCGGCGGGCACGCCGATCATGAGCTGCGCCAGGCAGGCGTTGAGGATAGAAGAACGCATGGTTGCTGAAGATTTGTGAGGTTGAATGAAAAGAAAAAGAGGCGATTTGAAATGTAAAAAGAAAGATATAGACGTGAAAAGCGAGATGGGTAGTTTGTTTTTTTAGACGAGGAGGATTGTGAGGTTTAAATAGTCTCAAGAGAGCCCCTATTGCGGTGCTCGGTCTTGAGAATCCATCTGTGTAGCATCGTATTACCATACCGCTGTTCGGATACGGAGCAAGCCATAGTCCAACGGTCTAAATAGAGTGGGTCTTCGATTGGTGGAGAAAAGACTGAAACAGTGCCATGTGGACGATGATGTGGGACGCAGGGATCACGGTTGGGATTTCTCGGTATCCGCGGCTCCCTACCGAATGATTATCACACGCCCTTGCCGGAAAGCCTGGGATCTCAGCAAAGACTCTACTTCGTATATTCTCTGTTGATATTTTTCAGGAATGCATGTCGGTTTCTTGCTTGGATCATATCGACCCTGACTAGCTGAAGGGCCGTCGTCTTACACTCTCTACATTCACAAAACCGTGTCGTATAGACTTGGCGTCGTGGGTGTTAGACGGCGGAACAAGCTTTCGAAGGCTCATTAAGAACCAAGCTTTGTTTGCCGCTTCAGGTAGTATCCACATCGTCCGTTGTCCGACTACATGGGCTATGATCGAGCTCGGAGTGGAGTCATTTGAGATCCTCCGGTGGAGTCGCCCCGCCCAACTGGTTCGGCTGGAAAGCCGAATCGGTAGTATATCCCGATGCCGAGCCAAGCTAACGTTGCCAAGATCAATCGCCCCGCCACAGGGAATTTCCGGGCGTAGTCTTCCCATCCCTGTTGATTATCAGGGGTCAAAGGACCTGGGGAGCGCCAAGCCGACAGAAGCACCCGGTCCAGTGGCTGTGGGATCAGCGGCCTCCTACTCGGCAGCAGCCGTCGTCCGATCACTGAGAAGGGAGGCTTGTTGCTCCGCATTCGGAATCGTGGGAAACACCACCGGAACTCGAAACACTCACGCGTCCGCGCCCGCGCCCGCGCCCGTGCGAAGAAATTGGAGGACTGACCCCCTCCTGCCCGAGTGGCAATGACTACAGCCTCATCATCCGTACAAGCATGAATAGACCTTGTCCATTTTATCTTGCAGCCGCAACGGCATGTGGCGCACGCGGTCGTCATGAGCCGCAAGGAATGTGGCTTCATCAACAGCAATAACATCCATATCCGAGCCTCGACGAGGAACGGATATGCCAGTCTTCTCGTTCGCCGGATGCAGCGGATGGCGGTGCAGTTTTCCCCGCAATGTGGGTGCTGTAATATCGTCTTCGTGATAACGGGTCCGCCTATTATCGCGTGCGGACATCCGTCCCCGGCTTGATTCCGGAGCACCATACCGAGGACCCACATCCTGGCACCCATGGTCACACCGCTCTCCGGAGTCCCGAAGCTTCCAATCTCGGCCCTTGGCCTTTTTGAGCTAGGCCCTTTTGAAGGAACGCCGGAAGCCACCCAAATAGATTATGTCACATCGGCGTCAAGCGCCAAATCCCCTGGACGTGTACAAATTTGCTCAAATCAATGTTACCTCACGAATCCTGTCACGATTGGAGCGGCTCTCTCCGTGGTTATTGGCTCGGGGAAAGATGGATTCCCGAAGCGGTGACCTTGATAACAAATCCTATTACTCGGCAGTCGAACTTTCCCACAAAATATCCTGTCTCGATCCATTTGACTTGAATGACATGCACTGCCGACGTTGACTCTCGCATATGCGGTGCCGACGACTGACTGCCGTTCACACAGACACTACAGGGTATACAGTAGCAGAGTACGACGTTGCGCATGGACTAAACAAGACTACGGAAACAGTCGAATGCTCAACGCGACTATGGCCCCCCACTCCCAACCCACTGTCCATGAGTTGAATGATCAAGATAAAAACGCAGTCGCTTGTGAATGAGGGACAACACGGTTCGTTCGAGGGTGAGCGAGTGACCCGTCCTGGAACTGAGTATGTTATAGCGCGTGAAACAACGAGGTGATGCGTCATTTCACATGTACACAAGTGAACAGACAGTCTCGGGGCCCTCCGAGGTCTGCTATTTGGTGATGGTAATTCGTCTTGTCTCGCTCGCTAATATGGTATAAAACGTAGAAGTATCAATGTGCCGTCTTCACTGTAAATTCCAAACCATCTACGCGATGTAAACCTACTTCTCATACAAACATCTATGGTCATCCTCATCATCATGAGACAAACATTCGCCCTTACAATACTAGCGTTCTCACTCTCGGTGGCCACGAAGCATTGCAAACAAGGCTCGGCTTGCAACTGGAAACTGCCGGGACAGGACAACTGTGTGTTTACCTAGCTCGCTTTCCACGGTTGCCATTTTGAATAATGCTAATACCTACAAGATCGAGGACCTTGTCCAATGTTAAACACTTTAGCGAACCACAACTTCCTCCCTCATGACGGCAGAATGCTTACAGAGGACGTTGTGGTAGGCGCATTCGCCGAAGTCTTGAATTTCGACCGTGATTTTGGAGCCTTTCTATTCAGACTGGGCCTTCAGGTCAATCCGGAGCCTAACGCAACATGGTTCGATCTGTAAGTCAAGGCCCAACCGGTTCTTACCATCGGCCGCGTGGCCGGGATGCAAATTGTCTCGGCGACGCCCAGATTCTCGTATGCTGAACGGTCGCACAGGCATCAGCTGAATAAGCATAACCTCATAGAACATGATGCTAGTCTAAGGTAGGGCCTTTCTGTCTCTTGCCACTGCTCAAAGAAGGATGGCAGACGGATGCCCCTTTACGTGGCATATAACTCATCTGTTAACATTACCGCCTAGCCGTTCCGATGCGTATTTTGGTAACAACCACATATTTAACCAAACAATCTTTGATAGAACAAGGGCGTACTGGACAGATCCAGTTTTGAATGTCAATATGCTAGCCAACAGCAAAATTGCACGCCAGGTGGAATCCAGAGCCTACAACCCCACCTACACCTTCTCCGAGAAGACGGACATGGCCAGTTACCTCGAGGTGGCGGCCCCCATTGTCGTGTTTGGAGACAGCTCAGCTGGCACAGTCGACCGGGACCTCGTGGAGTACCTGTTCGGTAAGTGACGTGGATTAATTCGCCGGCCAAACTCTTGCGTCATTGCTCGTCTGACATTGGATAGAAAATGAGAAGCTACCCACTGAGCTCGGATGGGTTCCATCAGAGAAGGCCTTGAAGAAGGAGCAGCTTTTCAGCGTCGCGGAGATGATTCACAATGCTTCAAATCTGACAACGCCTCCAATTACGGGAGATACGCCAAAGGGTCACCGCTGATTTCTCGCCAGGGGAGCGACAGGGTTGGAATGGGCAAATTAATGATCCAACCTGTGTGGGCCTATCGGTAACACATCTCCAAAAGCATCGTTACAGATATTCTTTGTTCAATTTGGTGACGTTCGGGGTACAAGGATCGAAGGACTGTCATAATACTCATCGTATCTTTTGTGTTGGACAGCGACAATATACCGCGCCCACATCGCTCGCAGTTTCAAAGTCGTTACCATTTGCAGCTAGACACTCGCGACAGGATAATTGTAAGAAATGCATTTCACCAATAAGAATAAAGTCGGCAGGGCAAGTAAAATGATCCTGGTTAATGCCACGAGATTTATGGAATCAAAGTGTTGCCTGCCATGTCGGATAATGTCATGTTCCCATCCTAGACGTTATGTATTTATGTACTCTATTCTCCGCCTTGTAGTTTTAAATCCCGGTCTCCTATCAATACAGACATGAACTGACACGTAGTATTATCAGCGACTGCTTGAAGCGTGTATGTGATAGGAGTCAAGCCCCGTCCTTCATTCCGAATGAGTAGCTTCTTGTTATCGCGCGACAAGGCCCATATCACAAACCAACAACCAACCATGCTCGCGACCGAGAATGTAATCAAAACCATAGCCGTGGTTTAATGAGGGTCATAACCTGGGGAAAATTAGGCACAGCCTTTAAATATTTCCCGGCTGGTTTATAAGATCAATGGCAGCGCCAGCACTGATTCTCTTGTGGTATTCGGGTCAAGGGGTTTGTGGCCCAGCGCTAGGCTATTAACCTGCTGGCGGAGCAGCCATATACATGAAGGAATGAGGCGAATTACTGAGCACCGACTTTTAGTGTGGCCACTTTCGCCATAAAGCCTATTGCAGCGACTCGTAGGGGACCAGAGCTCTCGCACGGCCTTCATACCGCTGAAGTAAACGATGGGGAAGGCGTCATATGCCCTGAAGAGGTATGGAGGTGCTGTGCAGACGAATATTATCCGTCTCTAAGGCTTAACCCGCAAACAACTCCGCATCATTGTTTGTTGATGATTTAGGATCCAATGTAGATGTCGGGTGTTGCAAAATGGCATTTTTAGAAGACATACTCGTGAGCTTTGTTCTCGCCATAAACGATGACCATCTACCTATTGGATGCCTTAATCTAGACAAATATGCAGTAACAGGTCTCTAACTTACATGAACCCCACATCCGGAAGTTCACAGAGGCTCGCTTTAGCCCTTTCCACGCGTAATGATCTAAATGCCAGCTCGAGACCTTGCGTGCTATCCGCTGAGCGCTAGATCGCCCTTGCTACTCAGCGAAGACCCTATTACCGATTCCGTGTTAGGTTCGGGGGTGAATTGGAAAGATAAAGAAGGTGAACGTAGGGGACACTAGACTTGGAACGCTTTCAAGCAGAAACAGTCATCGCCAACTAGCGACACCACACACGCTTGACAGTCCAGAAATGAATGCTACTACTCTTGATTCTGGAGACACACTGTCGCGCATGAGACCGCAGGAGAGAACTGCAATGCAAAGTACATGTTATTTCTTGATATACTAGTAGGCGAGGGTGTAGTATGCGCCTGGGAGGAACGGTTCCTAGCACATGTCGACTATGAAACACATTGCCTTGAGGTGAACAAGGCCGTGAAAGGCGGCAGTACAGACGGAGGCAATAGACCAGGCTACGCCTAAGGGACGTATAAAAATGGAGACTCAAACAAGTGTAAGAATTATGTTGATTGAAAGATGTATGAGCTTGTACCTAGTCTCGGGTCACCTAAGGAGTAAGGACAGGAGAAGGGGACACGAAGACGAAACCGACATTGAGCGTGGATACGGAAACATTGGCTCTGTTCCCTCTGGGACCAAGGTCACGCTTAAAGCTGTCAGATCTGCTTGTCTAGGGAGTGTGGTTAGTATTTCTTCCCGGATCCGATAGAAGGCAGAAATGGCCTTACGCAACATTGTCCATCGAGGTAGCTGAAGAGATACAACACCAAAACCATTGGCACCAGAGTAATTTCTGCCATCAAGGGAAATGCTTTACACGCTGCAGTTATGACTCAACCATGGGTGTGAAGGAGCCCGTCTGGTGATGTTAGTCAAATTCTGTTATCTCCACATGCGCGGCAGCAGCAATACTAACAGCAGTATAGAAGATGGATGGAATTCCAAGAACTTATGCGAGCCTAGCACCCCGTACCGCCGTGATATAACCGACACGTGGACGATATCACTATCACTTATCTTGCCCTTTTTGAAGGCCGAAGTGTCCATATAGAGTAGTATATGAACGAATCGACAACCGCTAGATATATAATGCGCAGCTATAATCATATACTAGCAAAACACATACGCTGTCCATACACCCCTGCAATAACCCTTGTATAGGCCGCTGTCGGAGTCATCTCGCTTTGGTAGGATGTAAGAAAAAGCCCGCATTCATTTCCCATACCCTCTCCCGTTATCCAGGGTTTGCTTACACTGAGGCGTCCTATCCTTGGCGGCAGAATGCTGTCTATCCGGCCGAGGCTCGGCAAGGTTACGCCAGGAGTTGGAGACGATGGCGGTCCAGGGAAAGGATCCTCCCTAAGTCTCGGAAGGCCCTGCAGCCACCCGGTCCAAATGTGAGGACCAAGGTACAAATGGTCGGGGTCATCGGCGACGCGCCGACAAAATGTTCGCATCTGATGGACAACACGGTTGAAGTCTGCCCTTGACGATTCTCCGTCTGATGGCACAGGTACCTCTATATCAAAACCGGAACTCGAGCCTGCGTGATATGCAGTGACAGGGCGCTATGACGTGTTGAACGACGCAATGCAAAACGGCCGCAGGTTCCGTAAGATACACAACGGTAGAACAGTCTGGCATTGTGTTTGCTGCTATGTGCCAAGTCTCGCAAGACTGTAGGGACTGAGGCGTTGAAAGCTTGCGTGACGGTTGCATTGACGGCCCTTCATGCATCTCGTATCCTGGAGGATTTGACCTGCTCCAAAGTAATATGTAATACTTGATGTTGACCAGGGACCTGAGCTCCTTGTCTGAACGACAGTGAAAGGTACTGTTTCGGCTCGTTTGACAGAAAGAAGAAGATATGTTCAGAGGCTAGTTTGTCGACCTTCTCTTGCTCATCCGCGCCAAGGACCCGAGGTACTGCGGCTGCAGTGCGGTAAGGGGGGCTTAGATTCCTGACCTCAGTGCCGTTAAGCTCCGGAAGAATGTAATTATTTCCTTGATCGAGAGCGTCACACGCATCCTTTGAAAGTTACCTAAGAGCAACAACATCCTAACGCCATCAATGATGTCATGTGGAGCACGAAATATAACATCTCGATATTCGAAGGCGTTGTCCGCAGGCGGTGTAACGACAAACATCGTTGGGCAGACCGGAGAAGTAGGATCTGAGTTGGTAAACTCAACGCCAGATTGTGCACTTGAGACCTCGTGGAAGGCGGCATCTAGCCAAGCCTCTCTTTCGGAGTTGTTCCAGATCGTTTGATACGACCGGGTAAACCGTTCGGCGTTGAAACCATAATCGGCTTAAGATGCAATGGATGGGTGGTCCTGGCGAATAGCGCACCAGGCTTTTCTCCGTGCGTTATTGATATCGGGCCGTGAGGTTACCTCAGCAGCATCGAGTTTAAGCGAGACATGTCCCGTAGATGCAAAAGGTTTTCTGCCTTGACTATCGTAGGCCTTGGCCGTCTGCGCCCAGAATGTTTCGATTTTCTCAATATCTCGCTCCCATCTGCCGGGAGTAAGCTCGGTCCAGTCAAAGGATGGCCTATAATGGCCCATGATATGAGTCTGATATAGGAAACGTAGCCGGGACAACTTGATAAGTGTGAATGATCATGGCTTTTTGTAGATCGGTTTTGTAAAACCTTTCGCTTTATATAGCCGCTTCCTATAATTTTTATGGCCTGCGCACACACACATGGTCGATGTCTCCCTGCTATGCTGATGTGACTGGATGACAGATGTTGAGGCGCCAAGGAATAGTTCCACCGATACGATAGTCTTGGTATTTCGAGATCGACGGCTGTACTGATGGCGCGGCTAATACTCGGTAATAGTATAGCAAGTTCTTACACCTCCACTCTCAGATGATTACATAACAAAACCTTATCAACCAACCTCGTATGCGGGGCCGTGAGGTCGGAGGAGGCGAACATCTTTCGTCAGGTAATTTGAAGACGGATCAAAACTCTTGTGTACCATTGCACCGCTACCCTTTGTTCGATGTGTTTACGATACACGCTTTAGGTATCTCACATTACCTCGTATCTTTCGGCACTCTTTGCCTCTTATACATGATGTTATCACCTGTACGAATCCTGGTGATAAATCCGAATAGCAACACGGGGTTTACCAGGGGGCTCGAGGATCTTGTGGCTAAGCTAGGATATACAGACGTCAGTGAATCATTGCCGGGTCTCTGCTATTTAATTTGTCGTATCAGGGATAGTCTGACAACCCGCAGGCATCGTGCGACTTCTTCACCAATCCCGAATCGCAGCCTCCATTATTCTCCCTTGAGGATATCGACCTATCCGCAAAGCTATGCTTGCCGCATCTGCTACCTTATCTAGACACTCACGATGCGTTGCTTGTCGCATGCTTCTCGCGTCATCCGCTCGTCGGCCTACTACAAGCCGAGATTACTCGGAGGCAAACTGGGGCTAGAGCTTCAAAGCCAAGGACCGTTGCCGTAACTGGAATTCTGGAGGCCAGCGTGGCCACTGCTATGACACTTGCGGGCGCCACCCCTCACAGGAAGTGGGGTGTTATATCCACCGACCACTCCTGGAGAGAGTGGACGGATAATGCCGTTAGCGCCTTCTTGGGAGTGGATGCCCCGAAGACAACGATCGGGCGTTACCTTGGGTGTGAAACCGTCGGTGTTCAAGCGGAGGCTCTTGAAAGACAAGGGCCTTCTGTCATGGCAGAATTAGCGAACCATGCCATGAAACAACTCTTATCGCGCCAGGACTCCGAGATTTGCGGCGCCCCCGTGATTATCCTTGGGTGCGCGGGTCTCTATCAGCTTGAGGAGGGCATTAGGAACAGTTGCAGGGAGCTTTTAGGAAGCAGTTCAGCCGAAGTTGCGGTTGTTGACGGAGTGAAGGTGGGCATCGGGATGCTTCTCTCGCTAGTGAAGAGCAGCGCTTAGAAGACATCGAGGTCGTTTGAAGCATTGGGAAGAGATGAAATTGGAAGGAAACAAAGGGAAAATGAAGTTCTAATTTGTACTGGTTGCGCGGTAGCGCTTGTAATTTTGGGCAATTTCAGGACAACGCTCAAGGTTAAATAGAGTAGGCTGGCAATACACGATCTTCCCGGTCCTGATGATAAATATAGATAACGATCCTCCAGGAGCACACAGTAGCAATCCGGCAAGAAGCTCAAGTTAGTCAACCGTTTAGTAGTTGATTTCCGCACTTCTAACGGGAGCCTGTCGCGCGACGATTACGAGTCACACTCACATTCAAAATATACTTGCGACTAGTTCATTGGATAGCTGTACCTACTGATACTAATGAAACAGTATTATAATCGCTGTTGATAGTCAGCTGTGAAGCATATTTCAACCTAGTTTTAGGTTTTTCTGTGTTTTCAGAAGCGGACGACAGGCTATGGATTCACGGTAAGAGTAGCAGTCACATCGATTCAAAGTGATAATCTAGCCCAAGCCTCTATAGGTACCTCAAAAAATCAATACACGGCTTCAAAAAGGAATGGGAAGGATAAAAATCAATATTCCTTACGATGGTATACAAGCGCCTATCGTTAGATAGACGTACGGTATGACTCGGATAAAGTTTAGCGATGCTGCTGAAACCCACGTCTCGGTGCCTAGCTAGCACCGTGTCATTGGTCAAAATGCTATAGGTTAGGAAATATGTTGTAGCAAAATGAGATATATAAGGACGTAAAGAACGTCGTAGTTACCTTCGCATTGGCTCCAAGTTTCTGAACCTACGGAACTAACCTGACTTCATATCCTAGGTGGGAACCGGCCCGTACACATGGGCAGAGAATGACTCGAAAATTATATGATATTGGCGGGACAATCACGAAAGACCCATAGGCCCAACGGTCACATTCGATACGAACAAGTATATATATTGCTATCAACTTAGGAAGCTTCCCCAAAGGTCGTAGAAGTCTAGGGGTTTTACCTTCCCTTGATCGACTATCATTCTTGACGCTCGTGTCTATCCTACAAGAACACAAGGGGCATAAGTGACATACAGAATTTCAAATGCAGCTACCTCGTAATCGTGTAGTGGCCTTGGCAGTGACCTGTTATTGCCGTGACTCCTTGGCGTCTTGATGTCCTGTCCTAATAAGCGCCCGGCGACCGCCAATCTACTAAACTCGAGCAAGGTTGCATCGGGATGATCGTCATTTCGCGCTGAAGTTTACGCGAGCCTTTGTAATAAGTATTTAGTAGTGGTAGCCGCGCGTCTCCAGCCCAATTCGCGTCTACTTCGTTTTGGAGACACCGGATCCAACTCAGGAGCCAATGGATTTCCAAGATCACGATGTATAACGCGTCACAATGTACAAGTCACTACCTCGCGCGTGTATAACTCTTGGGACCCACTCATCGCTTAACTTTTAAGCCGCTAAAAGATCCAACTCCTCTAGTTATCGGAGACCGAGCGGGCACGAAGAATAGCCGATGGAAACAAAGTCCGGAGATCAGAAGCGCCTCTGATAGCGTATAACTTAGTAATTTACAATAAGGGATTCCTATACGTAGACACAATAAGTGAAAGGTGAGAGTGATGCACGGGTTTCAAGTGATCCAGCATGGTCAACGACATCGCAGCCCCTAGTCCCTGCCACGTGCTTTCCCCTCAACTTAAATCCCACGACCCCCGCGCACCCCTTGAACAAATCACCATCAGAGTATCAACTTAACGCTCGTCAGGGACCTTCGGAATATCATAATGAAGCTAGACCGCTGATGCGACTCGCTAAGTGATCTACAGTCCTAGCCGCGGAAATTCCCTCGGCTATTATAGCAACCACGGGCTAATGTGACAATCATACTTTTCCCAGTTAGGTTTGCGCTTTTTTCCTCCTCGGGAAACTGATCGTGGGGGAGACGCGGGGTGTTAGAGTGTGGAAAGCGGTTGTAGCCTATAAGTGGGTTAGGACGAACTCGCCCACAGTCAATTGAAAGTGCAAAACGTGGGACGTCGGAGGCATCCGCCGGCACTCGCCCATTCGGAAGCAGCGGAAGTGGTCCGTCAGGTGGCGATTATGGCAAGGCCAGTCAATTCTTTTGACTTCGGGCCAAAGAACTTTCGCAGTGTACGTTGGCATGTCCGTGGGGAAACGAGGGGAAAGCATGCAGACCCACACTGACCGCCGATCGCCAACAATCGGCCGAGCCGCCTGCTTTTCCTTCGAGCGAGAATTTTGTCGTTTAGCGCTAGCGTTTCCCCCCATGACACGGGCCAAGACATGCTCACCCGAGCCGAACGGAAGGGAAAAAAAAAGGAATCCGAGAACATCCGATCAAGCTTTGCCAAGATGCCCTTTGAAACTGACGCGACCGCAGAGCCGCATCCGCTAGTCGGCAGAGGAGACATGGGCAAAGTATCTAGTGATGTCAATCATGACGTAACAGATTCCCACATTTGGATGTGTGACCAGGGTCAGGTACTACACACCCTGAACCGCCCAGCCACTGGACACCTCGCGATTCGCGCAATTGCTTGGCTAGTCTAGTCGGAAAAGGATGTTCGTCTCTCCCTTGCGTTATGGCAAGAACGGCGACAAAATTAAAGCCAAAAACCCGTCGTTGAATACGAGTAGAGAATCATTAATGCCGAGACGAAGTTGAGATTAATAATGGTTATATGCGTCTTTCGGCTTTAACCTGTTCCCCCACGTTGTGTGATCCATGCGTGTTCCAGGGGAAGCAATGCTCACCCAACCCCGGCCATAGATCCTGCTAAATGCATGGGGGTAGGATGGGGAAGGACGCCACTTTTCGGCCCTTTTACTCCGGAACCATACCCCTCGGGTCCCCCGGGCGCTAGCTGGTCCACTTGGCGTATCCCCAAATGGGGTTCTATCCCGCACACCACTTCTACGACCGGGGAAGACACTAGGGATCGACGATCAAGAAAAACTCGGTTAGGACGGCCCTGGTGGCGTGTTTAGCCCGTCCTGGACCGCCCCTGCAATGTACCCTAGGAGTTCCCGAGCGTCACCCCAGCGAAATGGAAGCTAAGAAAACGGGCGCCTCCTCCTCGTGCCATGATGCAAAGGTGGACCTGTTGGGTTCAAGGGACCTGACTCGAGAGAGGGGCAAAAAGGCGGACGACTCCTTGCGTCATGATTCCTGAGGCGGCCGAGGGCCTGTGGGGAGCCGCATCCTAACTCGTTTCGTAGGCTCGCGTAATACGTAGTGCTTAAAATTTGCCCGCCATTACGCCTAGCTCCGAGAGCCCCCGGTATAATGCGTCTTGGCCCCTATTCCGCGCTGTTTATTCCAGAGGTTTCTAACTCAGAGCCGGATATCCGACGTTCCGGTGAGTATATACAGAGAAGCCCTTGTAATCCATGGTTTCTCTATATCATCTTATCACTGGGTTCGTACATCTATTAATTTGCTCGAGGCGTTGAGCGCTTTTCGACAATTTATCATCGTTACGTCGTTCTATTCCACGCTTACCCACCACTATCTCTCTTCGCCTTCGAGCAACAAACACTACTTCTGCTCTCGTTACAAAACACAGCCTCGTCAAAATTGCGCCCACCTGCCATCTGTATCACCATGCCCCAACCACCAATCGAGGAAGAGTCTGAGGGCTTCGGCCAGGAAGACCTCACGCGAGCTTTCACGCGGAATCTGGAAAACTCGGAGTCGCGACGAAACGAAGAGCACGAGCAACTTGAGCGCCCTTCTTCAAGCGACGAATCGAGGGCCGACGTCGGGCCCTATACCCAGTCCGAAAAGCCGTCCGACCCCTCCCCGGCAGCGGGCAACGCCGCCGTTGGCGAGGGGAATGAGGGCAAATACGAAATCACCGAGGACGACTGCTACGACGAACTTGGCTACGGCTTCTCAAGCGCTAAGAAGTGGTACATTCTTACGGTCATTTTTTGGGTCCAGGTATCCATGAACTTCAACACCTCGCTCTACTCCAATGCCATTGGCGGTATTCAGGAAGAGTTTGGAGTGTCGGCCCAGGCCGCTCGCTGCGGCGCCATGATCTTCCTCGTCCTCTACGCCTTCGGTTGCGAGCTTTGGGCCCCCTGGAGTGAGGAGATCGGCCGGTGGCCCATCCTCCAGCTCTCCCTCTTCCTTGTCAACATCTGGCAGATCCCGGTCGCTCTGGCGCCGAACTTTGCGACTATTATGGTCGGTCGCGCGCTCGGCGGTTTGAGTACCGCCGGCGGCTCTGTGACACTCGGCATGATTGCTGATATGTGGGAGTCCGACACGCAGCAGTACGCGGTCGCGTACGTCGTCTTCTCGTCCGTCTTTGGCTCCGTCCTTGGGCCCATTGTCGGCGGATTCTGTGAACAGTGGCTGCATTGGACGTGGTGTATCTGGATCCAGCTTATCTTTGGCGGCGCGGTGCAGATTCTGCACGCGCTCACAGTCCCCGAGACACGCTCTACAATTATGATGAACCGCATCGCGAAGAAGAGGCGTGAGAGCGGGGAAAACCCTAACATCTGGGGTCCTGATGAGCTGGTTCCCTTCAGCCAACGTCTTAGCATCAAAGAGGTGTGCATCACGTTCTTTCGACCATTCCGGATGTTCTTGACGGAGCCCATTGTCTTGGTTCTTTCGCTCCTATCGGGCTTCTCAGATGCCCTGATCTTCATCTTTATCCAATCATTCGGTCTCGTTTACGCCCAGTGGGACTTTGAGCCGTACCAGGTTGGCCTCTCTTTCATCGCCATCGGTGTCGGCTACGTTGTCGCCTGGCTGATATTTATCCCCGCCATCCGTCACAACGTCAATGTGCGGAACAAGAATCCCGAGTCTGAACACGCACAGTACGAGTCCCGTCTCTGGTTCCTCCTCTACACAGCCCCCTGCCTTCCTATCGGGCTAATAGGCTTCGCTTGGACGAGCCTTGGGCCTCCGGTCCACTGGATGGGCACCATGGTGTTTGCTGCCATCGTGGGCATCGCCAACTACGCAATCTATATGGCCACTATCGACTACATGATTTGTGCCTACGGACCGTACTCTGCCAGCGCGACTGGCGGTAATGGATGGGCTCGAGATTTCCTTGCCGGTGTGCTCACCGTGCCTGCGACGCCCTTCTACTCTAACATAGGTACGGAGAAGGGCCGGAACCTCGAGTACGCGAGCACGATTCTGTTCTGCATATCATTCATCCTCGTCGTCGCAGTATATGTCATATACTGGAAGGGCCCGACCCTACGCAAGAGGTCTCCTTTCGCTCAGCAGCTTGCTGAGCAGAGAGTTGAGGAAGACGTTGGTTCTAGGAGGCTTAGTGCCGCGAGACCTCCTTCTGAGAGGCGGAGGAGTAAGCGTTCCTCCCTAACCTTTTACCATGGTTAAGTCCGTATACGGTTATAATCGGGACATGCTAACATCATATTTTACAAGGCTCCGTAACCAGCATGGCTGAACGTCGGCCTAGCGGTGGCACCACTGCAGCCCAGGCTGGACCTCGCCCGGGAATACGAGACCGGCAATATAGTCAGCAGAACCGCTTCTTTGGTGAGAGCAGAGTTACTCCGCACGGAACGCCTCGTGGTACGCCGTCTGCTAGTCGGAGGAATAGTTATAGTGCTAGAAAATCAAGGGTATAAGGGATTCCAGTAAATAGACAAACAAATAGCGGCGGACAACGTTAGACACTCTATATCATACAGCCCAGAATTATAGCTCAAGGATACTATATTCTCTTTATCACATTGGACGTTACCTTTATAGTATAGCTGTTACGTCAATTTTAGCCGCTACACTGAAAGACCTAGTGAAAAATCATGGTGTTGACAATTAGTCGATATCTTATATACTTATTTGTAGTCTACTTTCTAGCTCGTAGCACGGCACACCTGCCCTAGTAGGCCGTTCTAAGAATTTTCCGTATTACCGTTACTTATACTTTGATACCCAAAAACCCAAGATAGATAGACATTATATATGAAGCAACTTCTATCCCCTATATATACACTACTTTTAAATTTTTCATGATCCGTGGTAAGCGTCCTATTATCGGTCGACTTGTTCAAATTACATGCTGGCTATATGCTGATAAAGCTTAAACTCTTTAGATCTAGGAAAGGAAAACCGCATATGTATGTACAAGAGTAGAGGATATCTTCTATGAACATATACTCCGTCGTCGGAATGGCCCGAGTTAGGGGAACAGGGTCCCATCGATCTCACACTCAACGTTCCCATCTGGCAGGGTGCCGTTGATGAAGTACTGGCTGATATACTTCCAAGTGCACGCCGACGGTTGCGAGATTGAGCAGTGCTACAAATAACAAGAGGTTAGTATTGGTTACTTCACTCATCTTGATTATTTTAGTAGAAAGAACTTACCCCGTATCCTTTTTGTTCCACCACCACGCTCCCGGGGAACAGCTCGGTCATGTTATAGGCCGAATGCACCGGCGTTGCGGGGTCATACGTATTCCCCACGAAAAGGACCGGTTTTCTCGTCTCGACCTCCTTATCCACGGTTTTTACTTCCTTGGCGCTAAACGGCCACCGCGCGCAGATCATGCTAAACTCAGGAGCCAACCCTCCGAATTCCGGACTTGATTCCATGAGGTAGTCCACTTCATCCATCAAGCCCTCAACATCGTCCGTGCGCGGTATGGTGTCCCCGCACGCGATGCCCCACTCTGCCTCGCTACCTCCTCCTTCGTCAAGCGAAGTGAGGTATTCCACCACATGGACCAGGTTCTCGCCGGTGACGAGATTGGCAAGGAGGGTGGTCAATTCCGAGGCGCTCTCAGGGGACTGGAGGGTAATGTAGTAGAGTGTCTTGACGGCTGAGTAGGTGAGCTTGCTGGAGCCGGCGGTAACGGGGGTGCGGTAGCGGTCTGCAGTGCGGGATAAGGTGTTGGCGAGGTCGGAGGCGGTGGCGTTAAGGTGGGACAGGGCGCACTTGTCGCCGGCGGTGATGCACTCTTCGAGGTAAGAGTTCCAGGCGTTTTCAACACCAAGCAGGCCGTCCGCGTCACTTCTAAGGGTCAGATAGGATCCCATCTCACCCTCTACGTAGGGAGAACTTACATTTGAAAGCCGTGGTAGTATTGCTTGGAGTTTATAACACCATCAAGAAGAACACTCTCCACCCGGTCCGGGAACATAGCCATAGCCGTCGCGCCAAGAAGCGTGCCGTACGATAAGCCTGAAAAAGGTTATAAGCAGACTATCACCTTCAAAGTAGGTAAGTGAACAATGATCACCATAGTAGCGTAACAAGCCGTCCTCGCCGAGCGCATCCACAACCCGCATCATGTCCCTCGCCACGAACGCCGTCCCGACCAGGTCTGCGTTCTGGGCTTTGTGGGAGCAAGCATCCGCTAGCGCGCCCGCCCTCTCCCAGAGCTGGTTCAGGGAGTCATCGAACTGGTCGGAGACGATGGAGGGGTAGTCTTCCGCGAACTGCGTCCTCTCCCTTTCGGTCCCGAAGCAGGATAAAGGCAAGGTCTTGCGCACGCCACTAGGAAAAATGAATGTTAGCTTCCCTTTGATTGTCGCCTTGGCTTTGCGGGGCCGATATTCCGGATCTCAGGTCGCCAGCTTAAACATACCGAGGGTCAAACCCGACGAGGTCGTGGTGGCCACCCGTCATGCTGCAAAGGTGTTAGTTCACCCTATTCGCCACCGAGAGACGCTGACGTAGGGAGTCATCTACTTTAACAACAGCTCCGCAAATCTGCCTAACATCTCGGTCGCATCATTGCCAGGCCCGCCAAAGCTGACGAGGATAGTGCCCATCGGGGGTTCATTCACCGCCGCTACTTTTGCCAGCGAGAGCTGCAGCGTTCCCTCGCTATCATCTGTATAATCGCGCGGAACATCTAAAGAACCGCATTGAATAGAATTAAATACCTCAAAGCCGCAGTCGCCCCATTGGATGCCCTGGGAATCGGCGTCGTCACGGATCGCGGGGTCGCCGGCCAGGCCGGTGGAGCCCACGACGAGGAGCTTGAGGATAGATTGGAGCGACATCTATGAGAGTTAGTGGGTGGGTAGTTGGAGATTTATCAATCTACTGTCGATCCACAAGGTATAGCAAGGGAGCAGTTCTGCTCTCTTTATTTGTGCTGGCAGCTCGCGTTGTCGTAGCCCTGGGGCTGGAAGAAATGAATAAGGATTGTAAGAAATCCTTCTGCCCCATTTATCCGCTTTTTTTCCTAGCGTAATTAATGGCCAACGGTTTTAGGTAGGAATTACGCCGAAAGGTAGGCTCCACACCCCGATCCTTTCTCCCCGGGATGTATATGGGAACTTTATCTGATTTCAAGGCCCGCTCTATCATTCGTCCGTATGTCCGTAAGATCCTACAATCGCTACGGAAGAGGGGCCCAAAAGTTTTGTTCCGAAACGACAAGAATGTGGTAGTTGAGTCTTGAGCTGGTAAGGGAATAAGATTGGCAGGTACACCATGACTGATGACATGTGGCTTAACCGTAGGGCCAAGATGCGGGGAGGCTTAGTTAATGCAGGCTGGGGGGTGAGATTCACCACCTACGGCCGGCTCAGGTATTGCTCACTCTGGCTCTTTTGATTCCACCCCGCGCTGCCTGCTCGGAGCTTGTGCATCCTAGGATGGGAACCTTATATCCTCAACCTAGCTGATATTGCCCCACTTGTCAACCCTCGTTAGCTGCTCTCACAAGCGCCCCTCTGGCGAATCCACGAAGCAGCCGCTTGGCCTCTGCGGGGAGACTCTGCTTCCATTTCGCAACATGTTCGCGCCAGAGGAGCTTTCCTCATGGAGGAACCATGTCATATCAGCATGCACTTCATGGAGGCAGAGTAAAGTTACGGTAAGCTCAATTATTACCTCCTTCGATACTTTCTGCATCTTGAACAAGGCGTTGATTGTAAACAAGTGGAGTGCATTTCCGGACAGGCAAGCGATAACCAATCGTGCGGTGCAATGGAATCCTACCTGAGTGCTTCTCTTGTCGAAGTAAAGGCAAGCCATACTAGTATAAAGCCAGCGACGACAAGTGGGGGTACAATATTCTCCCCGGCCCTCAGCTGCCCACATCGTCGTGGTGGCCTTAGGGAACTTGACGTTGTCAACGGCCCGCTAATCCGCCCTAGCCTTTTTCACTGCATGGCTATAGAGCTACTATCTGATTAGATAGACGAGCTCTGCCGGTTTATTTGAGGGACCTCACTTGAGCCCCCGTCTATGGACGAGGAGAAGCAGGACTAGCTGATGAATGTCCTGGGCTATCTCAGACCTTCCGGCGCAGTTTCTAGGAAGAACGGCCTCGTAGCGTCGGGGCAGCGGGTTATGTCGTCCATAAACTCTTATCTCGAGCTTCCTCCGCAGTCTCAGACCATCGCCTCACAGCCTGTACCTGGATTGTACCATGGTCATCGCCGCAGAATCGACCTTGGAATGAGTTCGTCTAGTAACGAAGGTGACCAGCCTCGCGCTATGTCGACGGATCCTCTATCCGCGTATGGAATAAACATAATACTGCAGATAGGCGAGATTAACGCGACCGCTCGAACGAGTGTAGAGGACCAAGTCGAGGCGCCAGGCCAAGATTCTAATCCGGGTTAGGAACTTCCTGACTTTGAGACTTCGTCATTAAACACAGATCCTGCTGACTACATAGGTTTTCATGCTTTATGGAACATGCTCCAGAATCATAAAAATGCAAAAACGCAGAACATGTGCAGACTACAAAACATACCTCTTAGAAGACTTCCCAGAATACCCTTCGACAAACCCATCATCAAGCTGATGATGCTGACAGGAACTGCAACAACACCAAAAATCCAGTCAAAAAACCTTTAGACAGAATAGGAAGTCATCAAGTATGTGTTGGGGTTTCCAATCGGTTACTACGAACCAACATCCTGTTTCAACCTCGTCGATATAGGGCCTCCAGACAATCTCACTATACACGGATCAATCGAAGGTCACGGCCTGGAGTACCTTAGTAGTCTTAACATGGGAATAGAAGACTCAAGAGACCTAGAGGGCCATCATCAATTCCTACCTTTCTAAGGATGACTTCGCATTTCATGTTGTTAAGCGCGAAATATACCAGAATTAGAAAACGCGTTGAAGGATCAAGATGGAGGATACACCATGCTTGACGAGGTCATGGAAAAAACAATTTGAGTATCCATATATTTCACTTATATTTATATTCTATATTCGCAACTTGAAGAAGTGCCCCGCTTAGGACAGTGGCACTAACAGGATCGTGTAGGTGTGGTCTCCGTGTTGCTTTCGAGACGCGACACCACCCAACTTGCACACTCTTTCCCAAATCCCTTATAGATTTTTTTGCAAATAGTGCTAAAACGCAACCTGAGATAGAGCTCTATTCTCTATGTGTTGCTACCGTTCAGACCTTCGTCCTCCTTAGTGGTTATGACATTGGCCGCAAAAGTGACAGCCGTGGGTAATTATCGGACATCCTTGATTTCAAGCTCGCTTGTTCTGTATAAGCCTTGCATTGAGAATAAATGCTGAGCGGAATTGCTGGATGTGTAAGCATGAATAGATATACTTGGCTGATATATTCTGTCACAAGAACTACTGACACTAGCCCGAGGTCGCAAAATCTGGTGTGATAGGAGTATCCCAGTCTGTAAAGACTATTTCCGTAAAGGAAGAGAATGTTTCGGCTATGAAATCCGCCTCGCGTTATGTTTTATTAATTGGTCCCTTTACCAAGATATTCTGGGCCGCTTCGCTCAGCCGTCTCTCTATAACGACGACATTAGAGGTGTCGCTCTTGTATACGGTGAAATCGGACGCGTCGCTTGTCAGGCGTTGTCTCGTAATTACGTCTCTCCTCTGAAGCTAACTGGAACTTAGATTGTGGGACACCTCGGTTGCTCCACTGAAATATTTGAAGTAATCCATTATATCAATCGGATGCTCCTCCTTCTGTCTAGACCTCCCAGTAGCGAGTAGCATTAGAGCAGCAGCTCCAAAGTCTATCACAACGACTTGACCCAAACGAGGACATCAGCGCGTCTCCTTTCAGATGGAGATGTGCTGAGGCCACGGCCGAGCTATACCGCCTATCGGCGCTTCTATACCTCCACCGCGTTTGTCCCACATTTAACAATAAGCTTCGACGGACTCGATATCTGGTGCAAGCATTCGACGCTCTAGGAATGCTGCCAGTCGCTACAAGCATATGATCTGTGTTCTTAGTCGCATGCGAGTTGCACAATGATGGGCAGCGGATACAGATTCACCATATTCCAGATCAAGTGGATCGGATTTGGAGCATCGGGAACGTCCATGTTTTGCGACAGATCATCGGGATGATATGGCAGCAGCAGGATCTGTGCAGCAGTGGGATCAGTTCCGAGAACTTAAGGGGCGATTATTCAGTATCGTTCTGGTCACAGAGAAGTTTAAGGCAGCGATCGACCAGATACTCGACAGGGGGAGCGACGTTATTAGTTGGTAGCCCGGCTCATTGTCGATGCTCACGCCGACGACGCAGGTCTCATTCGAGATCGACTGATACTATTAGCCCGGAGTGTAGCAGTGAGCCAGGGCTAAGCAATTGATACCGTCTGGTCGTTGGGAGTCCGACAGAGGGAGACGTAGAAGTTAATCGACCAGCCTTCCGCCGCCACTGCAGACACGGTCTTCATAGCTTCCGCCGTACGCGGTTAGTATCCGGCCATAGATACTCAGGAAAATTTGTCAGACTTCTTAAGCATGTGGTCGGGTATTCCCCGCCTGCCTACTTTACTAGATTACTTGTTCCTGTTAATTGACATGTCGTCTGTCGCAGCGATGATGGCGACATTAGGACTCAGTCCCAATAACCGAGACCGCTCGGCCGCAAGGCCCAACTGCAATCAGACGTCGGTGTATTTGGTAAAAAGCAGGATATGCCCCTTGCTCGAGGGTACGTGCCGCATCGCAGAGAGAACATGCTTGGTGCTCGGCGAGGCAAACATGTCGCCACACGCCGCAGCTGACAGCAGCCCGACGTCCACGTACCCGATCCATGCCGGCTCGTTCCCAGAGCTGTCACCGCAGACGATGCTGATCGTCGACAGGTCATTCTGCGCGCTCATCACGACGCCCTGGGTCTCGTCCAGCGCGAGGTAAGGGTTTGCGGCTACGAGGGAGCGCAGGAGGCGCGGGACCGGGGTGTTCGCAAGTCTCGCAGAAGGAGTACTTGATCGACATGGTGGCGAGAAGGAAGTGACTTTCCACGATGTGAGCGTTCTTTTGACATGCGCTGGTACCCTACGGTATTAACGTCGATAGCGCTCTACACTCATGGTGGACGGGCTAAATCAAAGCCCTGTGTCTCGTGTGACCACTCATCGGGGCTCGTCGTGCCTCTTGACGGCGAGCAGCGCAGCCACGATCAACGCGGGGAAGGTCACTTTCGAAGGATTGATGAATTGTGGTTCCAGTCAGGATATTCCTGCACTACTGATTGCCTGTACTCCATGTCTAGTTCTGTTTCTACCGCCGCGAGTCGGGCAACAAGGCCTGGTTCGTTTGAAAAAAAGGTGGGGAAAGCCTACAAGAGAGTGGGAAACCTGTAAACAGGCAATCGGACTCGTCTCGGCCTTTCATAGCCCCTATCAAGCTAGCCAGAAAGAACAGGTCCGGCGCCACGAAATCCTAAAACTCCCCACATAGACACGAGAATGGGGTCGGAGCCGCTGTGCCGCGAGACGAGGCGACTTCCCGGCTCACTAGCCGAGGCCTTCTCACCTCACCCACCCCCACTTCTCCTTGGCGCCACCCCAGCTTTTCTCCTCGCATCCTCCCCGCATTTGTCTAAGTCCTTAATACTCGGGGGCGGAGACAGATGATGTTTCCCCAACCCCTGGCGGTGCTGCGTCTCGCGCACCAACTCTTCATCTCCTCATACCCACGACACGACGATGGCTATATGAAAAATGGGTCCCGATGCGGGCGAGTCTCGAGGGCAGAAATGTAAGCGCAAGCCTCGCGGGAAAGGCCTGCGGACAAAAACCGGATGGTGAGTAGTGTGATATCTTTGTCCATTCCGTCAGGCCTGGCAACAGTGGAGACTAAGACAAAATTGTCAGCTTGACCTGCAGGAAGAGGCACAAGAAATGTGACGAGAGGCAACCGGTGTGTCGGCAGTGTACAGTCTCCTCGCGCGACTGTGTCTTTCCCGCCGAATTTCGAGTCGATTCGGGCCCCGAGGCATTGACACGGGCGACGCATTCGGCTGCCGCGCCTAATGATCACAACAACAGTGGCGACGGCCTCCAGCAGCAGGACGAGCAACTGTCGCGAGGGACTGTTCGTCCTAGTGGCTCAAACGTGTCTCATTCGCCCATCCTGGGCCTGCGTGACCCCTCCAGCGCTCCCGGCGCCTCATTGCTGGGGACTGAGGAGGAAGCTAGCCATGTCCAGCACCCGCAGCCGCCGCCTATACCATCACACTCGCGAGGGGACACGAGCTTAACCAACCAGGGGACCTCGGCCCAAGACCCGGAGCTGCGCACGCATGACACCTCCCAGCTCGGGGTCTCCCCGGATGCGTCCTCGCACGAGAAGTGGTCCGCCGTCTTTCCATCCACGCGATGGCTGAATCTCCTGGCCAATGACGCCGCCCAGGCCGACGGCCGCTTTTCCCTCGCGCCGAGCCCCACAGCCATGATACAGAATCCCAGCCTGAGGTATCGGACTGCCGTCTCTGCCCACGTGTCCCCGGCTCTCCTCAATGGCCAGGCCCAGCTGCCCGAGAACCTGAATCCGGAGACTGAGCGCCAGGCGTGGCAGTCTGACGGGGATGTGGCGCTGACCAAGCACGAGTCTGTCCTATTCCGGCTTTTTACCAAGAGGTGCGCGCGGTGGCTGGAAGCATGCGATCCCCAGAGGCATTTCTCTACATATGCCATCCACCTGGCGCTCAAGAACCAGGGTTTGATGAAGGCCATACTGGCTGTGTCGGCTAAGTATCGGTCAAGGTGCCTTGGGAATAACACAGATACATCTGTCCGCCCCGCAATCCCGGACGAGAACGAGAATGATCGCGATTGGATTCAATACTACTACGAAACGCTACACTATATTCAAGGGGCTCTGGCGTACAGCAGCTACACTCACTTAGAGGAGGTCCTCGCTACTGCGATTGTTATCTTAGTTTACGAAATGCTAGATGAGTCGGATGGCATGGGAAACTGGCAACGACACCTCAAGGGTGTGTTTTGGATCCAACTATCCCAAGATGTTGATGGAGAATATGGCGGCCTACGGCAGAGCGTGTGGTGGGCGTGGTTAATTCAAGATATATGGGCCACTTTCAGGGAGAGGAGATCCTGCTTCAGCTTCTGGCGGCCAGTCAATGACGTCCACGAGCTAAATAATGACGAGCTGGCCAACCGTGTAATCTACCTATTGTCACAGGCCGTTAACTACAGCGCCCAGTCCTACAAAGCGTCAGAGGCCGGGACAAACAACCCCTCGGCAGCCATACATATACAAAGGATGCGAGAGCAGCTCCTCCACAAGATGGACGAGTGGAAGGCGTGCCTGGGCGACGCGTACAATATCCTGCCCACGCCCAAATCCGCCAACGACGTCTTCACTCCCCTGTGGGTGCACCCGCCTCACTTCGGCACAGCGCTGCAGGCCTACAGTTTCGCGCGCGTGCTGCTGACGCTGCATGGTCCGCAGCAGACCGGGCTCATAGGGTTCGCCAAGACGCAGCGGACCCTCACAACCGCGGTGGAGACCATCTGTGGCATGGCCATAGAGCTCGAGGACGAGAGCTGCCAGGTCTTCTCGGCGCAGTGTCTCTACGTCGCGGGCCTGTGCGTGCAGGACCGGGTGCGCCGGGGGGCCGTCCTGGGGTTGATGGAGAGGTGCGAGGAGAGGGTTGAGTGGGCGCCTATGGCGATCTGGCGGGATGACCTCAGGCGTGAGTGGGCGAAGGTTGATGGGGAGGCTAGGATTACGGTGAAGAAGGAAGTGTTCTAGTATATGACGAAAGGAGAAGATTAACCATGTCATAATAAATTCATATCTTGTGAATCATAATCGTTCCTGTTTATCTGTCCCCGCCTTTTTTATAGATTCACAGACACTCATCTGCCACTCCATTAGCTTCTTTTTCACCCGAACGCCCTGCTCCATGAGCGTTGTGAGGCCGAGCTTGGAGGCTGTGAGGATGAGGAGGTCGTCTGAGAAATTGATGGTCCACCCCTCCCCCATCTCCCCGCAGCACGTGGATATGTGCAGGGGGAAGCTGTTGCGAAATAAGGGCAGAAACAGGGACTGAGCGGACAGATACCTGACTTGAGACCGAGATCGAAACAACCAGACGATGCGCTCCGCTGCGAATCCCGCCAATTCGTCCTCGATTCGAGGCTTGCTTGCGACACGAGGCCACCCTCCACCGTTTACTCAAGTCTCCACATCTGTGGGTCCGCCCTTGCAGCCCATGGGACGCCCCCGGTTACCCCGCTCTCTCCCCATGCTGCAGGAGTCGCGGGTCTGCTTGTCCTGATCTGCGGCCTGCGGGACAAAGAACCCCAGGCCCTGTCAAAGTATCGACTCGCTTTTACGGGGCTGACACCCGGGCCGAAAGTGGCCTAAAAAGGAATATACACGCGAGCGAGCGTTGGGTTGCCGGGCGCTTGTGTCGGATAGTCGGGCTTGCCCCAGGTTATTACGGGTTTCGTGCATTGAGTACTTAAGGGCTTCATGGTTGGCTTTTCTCAGAGTCACGTTCGAGACAACATTAACCCTTCTCCGTTCTATACCCCTCTGAATGCGTCGTCACATTCTGTCATTACTTGCGCATTGCCATCACTGAGGAGTTCTTTCCTATTAGACGCGTCATAGGGAAGGAGAACATGAGTGTCAAATTGGAAAACTACGATGTCGGCTCGGAGCACAAAGACCTTTCCGACGTAGAGGCTGCTAACGATGCCATTGATCCCGTGGCGGAGCAAAAGCTCGTTCGAAAGATTGACCTGCTCATCCTGCCTTGCATGTGGATCATGTATCTGCTGTCATATATGGACAGAACTAAGTCAGTCTCCGTGTCCTCGTCCTTACAGCATGATTTGAAGGTGTCTAACCCTTAACACCTCCACAGTATCGGCAACGCCATAATTGCCGGTATGGCAGACGACCTCAACTTGGACTCCAACGACTACTCTATCGCCCTCATCGCCTTCTTCGTGAGTTACGTTGTCTTCGAGGTCCCCTCCAACATGATCCTCACCCGAGTGAGGCCGAGCCGCTACCTCCCAGGAATCATGTTCTTGTGGGGGGGCGTCACCGTCGGTATGGCCTTCACTCCCAACTACCGCACCCTCGTGGCGCTGCGCTTTATCATGGGCTTACTCGAATCCGGTTTTGGCCCCGGAATGCTGATGCTCCTCTCTTTATGGTACAAGAAGGAGGAGCAGAGCAAGCGCTTCGCCGTGTACATCTCAGCGGCTATCCTGTCCGGAGCATTTGGCGGCCTCTTGGCTGGGTCCATCACGAGCGGTCTAGACAAGGCCCACGGCGTTGCGGGCTGGAGGTGGCTCTTCGTTGTCGAAGGAGCGGCGACCATGGGCTTCGCTATCATCTCCCTGTTCTGGCTTCCAGATTTTCCGGCCACCACTTCGAATAAAAAGTTTAGTCCCGCGGAAAAGGATCTCTCTATTAGGAGACTGCAGATGGGCTCCCAGAGCGTACGCACTGAGGATGAGCCCCGCCTGGGCCACTGGGTGGCTTTCAAAGCTAGCATGATTGACTGGAGGACTTGGATCTTGGTGGTTGGCTACATGGTTAGTTCTGGCCTCCATACAATCTTCTTGCTGGAACCTGAGATTGATACGCTGCAGGCTATTGTGGGATTTTCAACGCTGTCCTATTTTTATCCGACGCTCGTCAGCGGTTTGGGCTACGAGTCCACCAGCGCACAGTACATGACTATACCCATCTTCGGCATCGCGTCCGTCTCGACGGCTATCACTGCATGCTTCGCCGACAAATGGAGTAAGTGGCGCGGTGTGTTTCTCGGATGTTGGATGACAGTAGCTATGCTGTGTTCCATTATCATCTGCGCCGTGTACGACTTCAAGGCTCGGTACGCTTTGCTCGTTATCATGGCCTCAGGTCTCTGGGCCTGTAACGGCCTCTCGCTATCCTACGCGTCTGTTACTTTTTTCGTCTATATCCGACGATATCAGGGCTATTTCCCTCGCGTTTGTTAACGCCACAGGCAACCTCGCCCAGATCTACGGCGCGTACCTTTTCCCGGATGACGATGCGCTGAAGTACCTGATGGGGTTTGGGGTTATCAGCGGGATGTGTTTTACGGGCGTAATTTCGTATTTCTCGTTGCATTTCTTACTCAGGCGGCATGCCTAGGTTTAGACAGCACGATTCTATCACTTGGCGAGAGGAAGCAGCGTATGCACCTTTTTTACAGTTATATCATGATCAAGAACGAATCCTTATATCTTGAGGAATCCTTAAAGTTAACTCACGCTTGGCTGATAACTGGGGTGAAGACGTCGGCATATATCCTCGACAGGATGTATTACCCTTTATAGTTGTCTAGAACGGTCGCTTTTTCATGTAATGTCGTGACGTTGACTGATAGTGCGCGTTTTGGGACACGGTTAGCATATCTTGACGGATCGGTGTGGACCGAATAGTATTCGTCTAGCCTCGTCGTTAGAACAGATCTGACAACTTATCTCATATTTCCTCATTGTGCTTCACAGACATTATATCTCTATTTTTCTTGTCATCCTTGTAGTATCTATCTTCCTTCCATTTTCCCACCATATACGCCATGAACAGGCACCCATAGACGCCGCTAGCGTTATGTGAGTGCGGAGCAGAGGTGTCAACTTCGAGCTAGTTACAACCAAGTGAACTTAGCAGCAAAGCAACCGAAAGTTGGGAGTGCTGCTGGTCATACACAGCTCCAGCCAGACATACGGGTAGATAAGAAGTAGAAGTGGCGTCAGTTCAAATTCGAAGGCTCTAGAGCGCCACAATAACCTTGGTAATTATTCTAATGGCACCCTATCTGACACAAATAGACGCTCACAATTTGTCTGCTGTTGTGCGAGGCCCCGTTTCGCTACTATGACGATCGGTGGTGAGTCTGCTGGTTATATCGGACGGCATTTAAACTAACCGTCGATTACTGCTACCCCACGTTGAAGAAAGCGTACCAGCGGGAATAGTCCCGCGGACAAGGGGGCCTGTATGGATTGCAGCCTATGGGGGGCTTTTAATTGATGTAATCCCAAAAGCGATAAGAGCGGAGGAGGCATGAAAAGCTTCGAAGCATAATCAAACGGCATATTGAGCTAGACATAACATGGACATGCCCACCGCTACGCCGATTATAAGATGAATAACCAGGTCATAGCCGCCTCGGTTCGAAAATTGCCGGCCACATTTCACGCAAGTTTGAAGACGATTCAATCCGTCGACGTTTGCCCGTGATAATGTATCTTATTAACAATATATTGAATATGGCGCCCGCACGGCAAAGTTGCAAGTTGCCGAGCTTTCTCGCCTTGGGTGTCATCTCCCCTGTAGCCACGTCCAGCGACCTGTCCTCATTTTATGGCGCTGTGTGTCCGGGGCAAACGGGTGTAATCTGATGTGAAAGGAGGATGCCATAATCCTCGACATCGGCTGAGACGACAGTGTTGGTTGTCAGGGCACGTTGTTGGAGGGCGTTATGACCTCTAGGTACCCGTCCGATGTGACGGAGGCCGAGGTGCAGCCTGACATTATGACTTCCGGGTACCCTACACTATAAATCAAACTGTAACTCTACAGGATAATGTACCCATGCAGAAACCATCTGCCTCTCGCGAGTTGACATGTTTCCCTTGGCATTTGATAGGCGACCAATTGGGGTCCTAGGCCTACTGGAGCGGAAACTTGTGGTTTTCATGGTAAATGACTTTTTCCCAGTTCCCACCTAGCTCTAGTGATAGAAATCACATGGAGAAGATATGAGCGATAAGATAGGCAACAGTCCTATTTAGTAGCATTTTGAAGACCTGGGTAGTAGTAGACACATACAGCTGCGTATATGCAGAATAGAGCGGGTAAGCCCTAAGGGATAAAAGCCGGGCGGAAGAAGACAGGTTTATTCGTGGCCTTGTTATTATCAGCCGCTACACGTCTCCTTTTTCTTAAACAAAGACGCGAGATTGCCCGTCAAATTCGAGGCATTGATGGGGTGTGAGGCCGCTGACGATCCTAGAGAATGTGACGTACTTGGTTCTCCTCCCCTTGATAATGACCTTCGACGAAGTCGAATTTCCTATCTGTTTCTTAATCAATGGGAGTTGAGGAACGTACTATTAACAAAAAGTCGGCTCCTGACATCTGTGATATGATATTGTGTGATATTAGCCGCTTCATTGGAGTCTCCCGAGACGTAAATGGTGATTGGACGAGGCTCACCAGGAAGTCTGGGAGTCATTAATACCTGGAAATCGGCTTCCAAATACCTTGTGTGATGTAATTTGGAAGAGGAATAAGTGGCAACAGATTGATATGATCACGAATCGAGCTAAAATCTGGTTGGTGCTGCCATCGCAGGTTAAGTCATCGGCTAGGATAAGCGCCAGAAGATTAGGCACGAGGATAAACAATCAGACTCCTTGAGGGCGACGGACACACTTCATGGGCAATATCAGTATGGCACGGGGCGCGATGGGATTCAGTGACCTGGGGGAATTCCATTCGTTGCTTGGCATAGTAATTCGACGACACTCCTTGGAGTTACATTTCGGCGTTGATGGCAAGAGGATATAGCTAGGTTATGCAAAGGGAGAAGACTATTCTGTGCATTTGAAAAGGACATGCCGTTGTTGTGCAACGAGTTCCTTTTTGAGGGAATTGAATGTTTGTATTGTTCGACCGAACCGTTCCACTTCATGGGGTCCGTACTTCATCACTACACCGCCCTACGAGAGACAGCATTGCGCGTGGTAGCCGGCGCAGCTGGATTGCTTGGGCTTATTAGTGACCCCGGCGGCGGGCGCTCTACCTCAAAGATGAGGAATCTCCTTCATAACAGGGTCAGCGTCACTGCGCGACACGTAAATGATATGGCGTTGTGTATAGTTGTCCCGACGAGGGCGGATTCGAAAGGTAATACTACGCTAGAGCTCTCCTCAAATATTGGGCGGACCCTGATATAGAGGTACAAGAGGACTTGGTCGTACTCCGCTTGCTCGGTAACCCAGGACTTCCTGATAAAATTTCCATAACTGTCGCTGCGTAGCGGCTTACAGATCATGGCGCCAACATCTACGCTTGAAACGATCAGGACGGGATGTGTCACATGATGATCTGCTATGATATATGTCGTCTATAGATCACAAGGGAATACTGAAGGGATATGACGATGTAGGATACTCGCTATGCAGCTCGTTTATAAGTCAAGATAGAGTTGCTCCCCTGTCTGATTTTCCACTCCTTATTTTAGGATCAGTCCGCTACGGGCCACGAACTTGCACGGATAGTGGTAAGAGGGGCGCTGGATGTAGGCGGCCATGACGACGAGCGGCTCGATGATTAACGCCTTACCCAAGCTAGACTAGGACATAGCTCACAGCCGCGGCCATGGATCGGATTCCTCGATCAGCCTTAGTCAAGGTTGATAGTCTACCGCGTTTGGGCGTGTAGCTTGTCTCCGTTGATCCGTTCCGCGACAATAGTCTAGGCCATAAGGCCCGCGTAAGGACTTAAAGAATCCACCTTCTGGTGCTTCGAAGGCGAACCCCCGGATTCATGGTCTTACTGCCTTCGAAGTTGACGAAAAGATGCCGGACACCAAGCAAGCAGTCAGCTGATCTGAACTTGCCAGTTTCCGGCTGAGAATCTCCATCGCACTTGAGCGAATGCTCTGAACCGGGTAAACACCCCACGCTCTCCCACCCGCAGGTGTAGGGTTTAGATGCAGGGGTTGCGCCATTCCAGTTTTGGTACCATCCGGAAGTCCATCCTTGAGAGGCAGAAGCCGATCATCGATGTGGGGCGAGCTCTTCGTTCGCTCGGGCTGGTAATCCGGATATAGCAATTCGCTTGTCGTGCCTAGCCCCAGCCGAAAAGTACCGTGTCAGAAGCTCCTCACGTGTGTGCCATATCGGGAAGGTCACAGCACCGATTGCAAAGCCATAAATGCATGTACCCAACAACCACGGCCAATAACTACTGTTTTTCATGTCTGTCGACGGTAGCTATGTTTATGCACTCGCACGCCATCGTCGGACCGCTGTTCAAACTGACACCTGCCTAAAGTGCCCCAGGGGTTGCGGCCTTGGCTAGTTGCATCTTCTACTAGATATTGCGTGCCGTAGTGGAGGAAGAATTATTGACAAGCTTGTTGGCCTTCCCCTTGTGTCTTTTGCCTAGATTTCGCGTACCTCGGCAGCTTTTCTTTAGTCGCCTTATCAGGAAGGTCACTTGCGAATGGCACATTCAGGGGCTGCGCTCAAATATATATATATATTTATTGAATCTGACCCCGACCTCGTCCACCATATGAGATCGATAGAAGAATAACCAAAGCAACCGAAAATGCAGATCTCGTCTTTCTACCTTACCTCCGTCTTCGTCCTCGCTGCGGCTCAGAAAGTTTCGTACGATGGCTATGAGGCGTTCAGCATAGCCGTTAGAGACGATTTCGACGAGATCAAGGATAAACTCTCGAGTCTCAAGGTCGTGTCACTTCAGTGTGAGGATGGACACGCCGATCATCTCGACGTCGCTGTATCCCCGGACAGCCTTCCCGACTTTGAGGCCCTCGGCCTCCCGGTGACGGTACTTAGCAAGGACCTGGGCGCCGACTTTGCACTTGAAGGCGTCTTTGAGGAGTATGGTACGACCACTGCTATCCTTTCTACCTCAGCTCCCCCTAAAACAATTGATGTCCATGCAGACTAAATGCTTTGCGTAGAGTCCATGTCAATCTCTAGTCAGTCTGACAGCCTTCCGGACTTGTCGTGGTTCAATTCGTACCATACCTACGCCGACCACCGGCTGTTCTTCGAAGACCTCAACGCCGCGTTCCCTAATAACTCAGATATTTTCATCACTGGCGAATCCTATGAGGGTCGAGAAATTTACGGAATCCACTTCTGGGGCAGAGATGGCAAAGACACAAAACCCGCCATCTTCTTCCACGCAACGGTTCATGCTCGTGAGTGGATTGCTGCTCCTGTATGTTACCTCCTACGCCACAAATCGCTCCTTTCCAGAATTGGTGACTTACGCATTGAGAAACAATAGACCGAGGAATATATTGCGTGGCAGCTCATCAACGGGTATCTCAACGGTGACGCCACTATCAGCGCAATTGTTGACAAGTATGACTTCTACTTGATCCCCTTTGTGAATCCCGACGGTAAGATTTCGCACCTCCCCCCAACACGAAATGAAAGGTGAATTTTTAAGTAGACTGACTTGAGTTGGTAAAAGGCTTTGTGTACACCCAGACGAATGACCGCCTCTGGAGGAAGAACCGCCAGCCTCGTTCCAGCTCATCTTGTGTCGGAACCGACTCCAACCGCAACTGGCCCTTTAACTGGCACCTTCCTGGCGGCGCCTCCACGAACCCCTGTTCTGAGACGTACAAGGGCGCTGAAGCTGGTGATACTCCTGAGGTCACCAGTATCATCCCGCTTGCCAAGCAGCTCGGCGCAGCCAATGGAGTCAAGCTATTCATCGATTTCCATAGCTATGGACAGTACATTCTTCTTCCGTACGGTTACGACTGCGCGGCCGTCGCAAATAATCACGACGACCAGATGGAAGTGGCGGCTGGGACGGCCCAAAGAATCCGCCAGACAGGCGGCTCTCAGTATACCTATGGCCCAAGCTGTGAAACTCTGTATGCCACCACTGGTTCCTCACCGGATTACTTCTCGGGGATGATTGAGGCAGAGTACTCATGGACCATTGAGCTTCGGCCGTCATCGAACAATGGTGGCGGGTTTGTACTCCCCCCTGCGCAGATTCTTCCCACCGTAAAGGAGACTTGGGAGGGTGTCTTGTACGCTCTCGTCACGATATAGGCGTCTAGAACATTCGAGAAGGGGCCACTATTCAAGTCCTAGATACGGATTGAGAGTTGTACGCTATATTCAAAAATTTTTATAATTATTCAGTATGCTATTGGTGAGTAGCGAGGCTAGTTAGTATCAGGTAGTAACTCTAGGGAGTTTGAAGATCGTATACCACCGTCAGCTGTTCGCCACACATGGCTAGAGGGTACTGTATGGTTGTACATCACCTCTCGTTCCACTTGGTGTGGGCATGTGTTGGATGACTTTTCCGATTATTGGTCAAGCGAAAGCCTAAGATTCAGTCATATCGATAGAAGGTTAGTCAGGACGGTAGACCGGAGGCGGAGGCTCCGGTCTGTACTAAGGCAGTGCAACTAGATCTAGGAAAGCGGGAAGACAGAAGAGTAAAAAGAGGATAGGTGAGTCGCATGTCCACATTCCTCCATGCGTCCCTGATTCGTAAAGAAAGTAAAAAAGGGTAGCGTAAGTTGGGGTGTATAAATGCTACCACTAATACACGCCCGCCGAAAAAAGAGAATGTTAGTCAACGAATGTATATTGGAAATGACGTGTATGGAAAAATAGGATTTCCACTGTATGCAGCAACTGTTTGACCTGCCTAATATGTATTGGACAGCTCACCATTTCTGGGCGGGACGACAAGCGCTGTGGACTACGACCCTGGCGCATATTAACTACAGTATAAGCACGCCAAAAGCTCCTAGCACTCGCGTCCGAGTCTAGATGATCCCCCATCTAGAACCTATCATCGAGGGCCCTCACAATTATGCGATGTCTTCGCGGTTGATCATCCCCGCCTAGCAACCTATCTTCGATAGTGTTTGTTCGTTCGTGGCATAGTAACCCCAACCTCACGTAGCTCGAGCTCTCTTTTAGTAGGATCTCTGTCACCAGGTTTTCCGCGTGGTAATTAACCACCTTCCGTATCTGACATGAGGCCCCTGTGACCCCACTCGACAATGCCTTGGCCTCAGCCCATCCTGCGACCTATAAGATCTGCAAATATGAGTAAGTATATAGAATAGTAAGAACCTAGCGATGACAGCGGGCAGTTCCCCAACCTCCCAGTGATCGATTCGTTCAAATTTCGTTTTGATATACAACCACAGCTCCCATCTACCACGAAGCCTGTAATTAGTTCTGCAGCGTTGTTGTCACTGACCACGGGCCTTGCTTGTGCTAAGGCCCATCGTCATATGCTCGATGCGCAGCGATTCCCGGACGACATCAAGACTGAAAAGTATGTTCACAGCGCCTAGTCCGGTCTACCTCCCCGCCTTTCAGGCCGCTTCTATACCTATTACAATAGCTGACAATTGGGCTGCCAACAATTAGTCTCGTCGGAAATTTGGAGGTCCTAAATGAGATCGCTTTTAACAATGGAGGGAACCGGGCGTTCGGGCTACCCGGGTACACTGCGTCCGTCGACTACATCTGGGATCGAATTTCGGATGTCAAAGGCATGACGGCCTGGAAATAGGACTTTCCAGCTCTTTTCACCTTTGTGGAGTCCATAGAACTAAGGGTAGACGACGAGCCCATCTATGTCCACGGCCTGGCATACTCCCCTTCTACTGGAGAGGAGGGCATCACCGCGGAGATTGTTCTTGGACCCGAGAGTGAGGCCGGATGCAACGTCTCGTCCTACGACAACTTGGATATCGCCGGCAAGATTGTCCTGATTCAACGTTTCCGATGCCCGACGGGCGGCACCCTTGCGGGACGGGTGATCCCCGCCGCTGCAGCGGGGGCTTCTGCCGTGATAATCTATAACGACCTCACGACCAATGTGACGGCCGGATCGCTAAGCGAGCCCAATCCCGAGGGCTACGTGCCTGCGGGCTTTATCACTCTTGCCGACGGCACTAAGATCAAGGAACGATTGGAGGCGGGAGAAAGCCTTAATGCTTACTTCCAGCAGAGTCAAACTATTGAGGAGCAGATAACGCAAAATGTTTTTGCTGAGACTAAGGGCGGAGATCCTCATAACGTCATTATGGCATGTTTCTGAGCTCACGAAGGTTTCCCCTATGGCCCGAGAAGGCTAACCAGTCTAGCTTGGTGCGCATCTCGACAGCGTCCAAGCGGGCCCGGGAATCAACGACGACGGTATGCCCTATTCAAATTTGCTATGCCTCGCAATAGTATAATTAAACTTAAGTACTCACTTTTAGGTTCCGGCACCTCATTGATCCTCGAGCTCTTCCTGGAACTATCAAAGTATGATACTAAGAACAGGATTCGATTCGCGTGGTGGGGGGCCGAAGAGAATGGCCTCCTGGGTAGCAGGCACTATTGCTCTAATCTCAAAGTTGATGACGTCAACGATCTGCTTGTGTACCTCAACTTCGACATGGTGTCTAAGGGGTTCTTCGGTGTCGCTGATACTGATGGGAGCGAACATGGAAGCGTAGCACCGCCTGGATCCGAGGTCACTGAGAGAATATTCAAGGAGTACTTCCAGGATCAGGGCATCGAAGTAACCCCGGCTACCCTCACCAACGGCAGTGATTACGCTCCATTCTGGCAAATTCTCAATAAGCCGTTTGGCTTTCTCCATACCGGTAAAAACCTCCCTATATATCTCGTTGACCGTTTTTTCTTTTTCCTTCTCTTTATTTATCCATGCTGACTTTACTAGGCACTGCTGTTGAGCAGGATCCCTGCTATCATCAGGCTTGCGATACAATCGATAACCCAGAAGCAGAGACCATCACTATCAATGCCAAGGTCAAAGCTGTTCTACGAACTATCTATATGTCGAAGATTGCTAACTTCGCTTCATTTAGGCTGCTGCCTATATTCTTGCTGTCCTCGATAATAAAGGGACGACCTTAATTCCAAAGACGAAAGTGACTGAGGAGCCATTAAAAGGCGTTCGGAAGCGAGATGTTGGGCCTGACATAGCCATGATGGATGAACTGGAGGCCATGGGTCTCAGGCATCTAGGTTGTGGCTTACACTACATCTAGTAGAATTACAGTTTCGGGAAGCATCAGTAACAACAGCGTGGGCTTTAGACATTCCTCGTGGAAGCGATGTTGAGGCAAATGTAAAGTACGTTGATTGCTAGAAGGTTTGATGGGGTCTGTCTGCTCCTGGGCCGCCTCTTTGATTCGCTCACCAACTTGATTACTTTAGACTTGTCTTAGCTCTGTATTTTCAAACCTACGGATGCTGCATCGGCCAGAGCATAAATAATCTCGGCCGTAAGAAACGTCTACCCCCAACCACCGCGCTTCAAGATAATCATGAGTTGCCAGTGTGTCCAGTCAATTCTAGGGCCTTAATGCGCTCAGACTCGCGTAGTTATCAGATATACTTTAAAGATCGGGCATCTTCAAACTCATACAGCGCTCTGATCGTGTTTCTTGCCGAGACGCCTCATTTCTGCTCGTACTTCCTCGTATAACCTTCAAGGAACCCATCTTTCTATTCCTCGGCTTCGCTAACATAGAGGAACATAGGGCCCTTGTTTCAACCATGCTCTTGCTTCCATCCCTGTCGTTCAGTCCTGCGACACTAGAGCTACTTGGGATTAGGCGCCGGCGGCCGCGTTTGTCATGGCTGTGGATGCGGGTGCAAAGCTGTGGACGCGAGCCTTTGAGCTGAAATCCTGCGTATGTGCTAGTGAAGTGACTTACAGGTCTTGATAATTCGCAGCCTGAGTGGCATTAGCAGTGACAAAACCTAGCAATTGAATCACCAGTTTTTTAGATGCCAGGTAGTAGAGAAATGTGACGGGTATGATGGGACAAAGTGACGTGTACCTATGCCTGTGCTCATCCGTGTCGCTATAACACACAAAAGATTGCTGCCATAGTCGAAGCTTCGTGAGTCGGCCTACTCCGTTTGTAGGTATGGACTTGGGCATGCGGGGCAAGGTCAATCAGGGCAACATCTATCCCCGGCGGCCCTCGTTCTCGCCAAGGATGTGGGGCTTGCGAGGAAACACCCTTGACTAGCTCGGCGACGCCTGCGATTTCAAGGCTGCAGGGAGATTGGGGTCGGTGCAGGGGTGCAAGGATCAGACCCTAGCTTCCTAGTCTGAGATGCGGGTCATGTCCAGGTTGGGAAACTACTGTCTGGCCACCTACCTACCCCTTTGGGGTTTTCTTCAGAATTAATCTGACCCGATCTGAGGTCAGCACCTCTTCTTTTATAACGACGGTTCCCGGATCTCAAATTGCAGCCTTCCCCGCATGTACCCCAGACCCACGAGAGGGTTGTGCGCCGCGCGCGGATCTCAGGTCTCCGAGCAAGCACTCCAACTAGCTCCTTGACCTTCCATTCCTCTTTGGCAATCACCGAAAATCAAGTTATAGCCCCGTGGGTTCGGTGTTTAAAAATGAATCACGGACGAGACGAAGATCATACCGACTTTAAAGATGAAGCTTCTGGGCCACTGAGAAAGCAGGCCAAGGTCCATTCCAAGGCGTGCGTGTGCTGTGATACTCGCTCAGCAGCTTAATAATCCCCTGACTAACCGGCTCATGATGCGAGAATTGCAAGCTTAACAAGATTGGGTGTGACATCTCACTGGCCACATGTGGCCGCTGCAGGCAAAAGGGTCGCCCTCCAGATCACTTTAAAACGAATTGCCGTTCTAAAAGGTTACGGGCTTAGAATGCGTAGACAAGGAAGAAGGACGGACATGCCTCCGTCGAGGCTATGAAAAGGCTCCAGAGAGTCGTCTTAGTACACTGGATTAGAGTTGGGAATATCTCGGTCCGTACAGGACGTCCTCAAGCATAGCACGATACAAATGCAAACACCCCCTGAATGACCGGCTTTCAATTCTCCCTACACCACCCACAGATTTCAACCGGATCCAAATCACGGAACCCAACTCCTTTTTATAAGGACGATGCATTTCGAAAACAACATGCTCCCGGTCCTGTTCCTGCAGTAAAGGTACCACCGGTCCGCGATCCGGACCGCCTCATTCAGCTAGGCCCATTCCCTGGTCCACGGGCCGGAGTTTTTTAGACATGACTGCGGCACCCCATTCATTGGGTACGACGTTGCCACTAATGGGTGCCATGCTCCAACTCGTCGAGTTATTGTTGTCATTCAAGAATGTCAACTCTTGGGCTCCTCTTTCCAACCAACCAACGTTTAGGGCGAACATACTCTCGCAGAACAAAAATATCATCCTTGCACGGCTTTGTGCTTTTGGCACTTTGATATTGGAAGAAGACAGAGACGCCCTTATAATCACGGAATGCATACTTGAAGATCTCTCGAGATCGAAAGTTAATAGCGACCATTGATATCACTTCGTTAGTTTTTACTCAAGCCGTTGCCGTACTTTCTATCGATGCCTTCGCGAAAGCACAAGGGCCTAGGTCAAGCCTGCAATGTAATGACTATTCTTGCCACGTCTACACAACAGTTCCCCCTTGCAAGAAGCGATACTTCCAGCGAGATAGCCAAATAAACTCCAGTAGTTCATAAGAGTTATCCCGAGATCGGCATAACTCTGTCCACGATTGAAGCTGAGTAAAGGAGGAAACTCTTCTGGACAATTACATCCTGGTTCGGACCTCCAGAATTCTACATACCCATCCAGACGGATAATCAAGGTGCAATACCCGGCAGCTGACGGTAGTTGGGGATCAAGCCCGTTCTCTGAATGGTTCTAGAGGACCTTACCTATGAAACCCTAAGTGGCAAATCATTATAGATAACAGGTGGAATGAAACAACGGCATTTCAACGTTTCTGGACTAGCCAAATTAGCTCTTGGTCTCGCCGATCAATCCACCGCTTCGAGGTAACTGTTGAGAGTGGCAACCTAACTTCCTGCGATTGGACGTAGCCCTATATATATGATTTAAGAATCTTGTAGCATAAATATGCAAATGGCCTAGGAGTTGTGAGGCTATTTGGGTCCTGGTGCACGCTATTTTTGACTTATTTGCTTTTCCTATCGACCCTGATGCAATTACATGGCTGGAAACTGTCACTAACCTTCGCCTTGTTCAACCATTCTAGGATAGATACTCGCATGTTCACAGTTGCGATCTTCCGATCCACTTTGTCTCCGTACTTTCAGCCGTCCTCCTTAGGTCGCAGACACTGCCGACAAGCTGTTCCGAACGTCGCCGGTCTCGCAGTCTGGGCCCATATTTGCTTTCATAGCATAGATTTCTGCCCGAAGTTCGGTGACTATTTGGACCAGAGAATACGAGACAACGTATGGCAGCATCCCACCTAACAATCTGGACTCCCTTTCAGGACCTATACAGGAATCGGCCGAACGATGGCCATGTGCCTAGCATCCCGTCAATATTATCTAGCTTATCTTTCTTATCAAGAACAACTCTGAACGCCCCACAGTGCTGGACATATTAATTGACACATGGCTTACCACATGCGGGTTGTAGAGCAGGCTTGGGGCCCTCGCGGGGTTAAGGTCAACAGTGGATATGTTGCCAACTCAGATGGATTTTTAATGAGGCATTCCCAGAGGTCATGGATATGCAGGCGACCCTCTTTGGTATCGGAGTCTTTGAACCTGAGTTTGGTGGAGGTTGGTTGTGATACCTTTGTTTAACTCTATATTTATGTCTTTCTTTACGAACAATCCAGATGGCCAACTGCAGTTGTGACAGTCCCCGCTGGGAACTCTGGGCCTGGTGTTCGAATCAGGGTTGATTATTCGATAGTTAAAGAGCCGATCGCACGTTCCTAATGGCCCAGTCTTCCATTTTTGTCTTGGTCTGGATTGTGACTGAGAGGTAGTGGAGGCACGTGGCCCGTTTAGGGACTGTTGTATAAAGCTAGAAATACCATTGTTAAACCCCTGGGCGCTGAGAGGATAACGATGACGGAGGTATCGGGTGTGACAACATCGAAGACCCTAAGGCAGTTCGAGTCAAAAATACTAGGAGACATAAAGGCCTTTACGTTGACGTTATCGTATTCCGCACCTAATGGAAATATAGATCTTAGAAGAAGTATCAATTAACCGCTTAAGCGAACTTGATGAAGTGACCATTTTGGCAGAGCAGTTTGACTCTTTTTGGGAGGGCACGAATAAGCTCCGTAACGAATTTTACCGTGACGGCGAGGCTGTGCGGACCGCGATCGAATCTAGCCACTACGCCGTTCAACTTCCCTCGTTTTCACTGCGCGAGGAGCTCCTGCTTATTCGAGCTTCAGAAACTATGAGGTCTGCTATGTTCAATTCGTTCCACTTGCCCCATGCAATAATCACAAGCCCGGCTAATCCTTATCCGTTCCTCCACCGGCATGATGTTTTTACAGCGAGCAGGTCTTGGGGGTTTTGGCACGGGTGCACTAGATACTTAAGTTTCACTCGGCTGCGAGCTCAATAATCCCACAACTAGCAGTCGTCTATTCCGTAAACTACTGGATGCAAGGTTATCTAATCTGTTATCGATCTCTTCTGGGGAATCACACAGGATGGCCGCCTTTGTCGGCTCCTTGAAGTGCGTCTGCGGGGAACTTAGGCGAGGGGAACGGAGCTAGCACGGGTAACGGAAGGGGCTTAGGAGCATTTATTCGTTGGGATTGGTTTAGCGCTCTACTTTTCAATAGATGCAAAGTGTGGGAAGATACATATGATCGCGAGGCGTCGCCCCCTCGATAGGATCAAGGGAACATCATTTTTCTATTAATTATCATTAGGCGTTCCTCTCTTCTTCTCAATGATTTTCCATGGCCTAAGATTTAGTAAAGTAAGACATTAAAGTCGCCGTCTATAAATAATATTTCTCATAATTTCCATACTTTATCAAGGATAGGTACTTACCCGGGATACTACGTAAAGTGTGGATAGCGATTGATGCTCCGCTGTTACTATAATCGCCATACTACATTATAACTACTATATATATTAAAGAGGATAAAGAAGGAGTATACATAGAGAAAGAAGAAAATTTTGTCCAAGGTTTTTTTATTAATACCCAGATAGTGAGACGTTTAAATGAGTTTACCTCTTCCATCACTGTTCGGATAGCCCATCATCATCTTCGCTCATTCGACTGTAGATCTTTTCTGGATGCTCAGGGGCATAGGCCCTGGCCAGAGGTTGAAAGCTTCCTCATGCTCCAGTTGCCAATCGGTACTCGGCAGTGCAAAATCGTAGCGCTGGACCAATGAAGCGATAAGCACCATCTGCTCAATGTAGGTGATGTTGCGGCCAATGCATCCCCGGGATCCAGCGCTAAAGGCAATGAATGACGCCCTTGCGTCCTTATCCATCTCTTCCAACCAACGCTCGGGATAATACGATTCAGGTTGAGGAAACAGCTGGGGGTTTCGATGTGCTGTATAAGCTGGGACGGCGACGGTTGTGCCCCCTGGAATCCATTGGCCATCAATGGTTATTCCCTCAGGGCCTGTCTTGCGGTGCAGGCCAAATGAGACTGGAGGTAGTAGACGCAACGATTCATCAAGACAAGCCCGCAGATAAGGTAAGTTCTTGACCTGGTTATAGGACACAATTGGGTCGTCTCCTTGCAGGGATTCGTCTAACTCTTTTCGCAGGCGAGCAAGGGTCCTCGGATTGCGAAGGAGATTATACATAACATGAGTCAGTGCGATAGCGGTTGTATCCGAGCCGGCATCAACTGAGTTCAGTCAGCGAGAGATCTGAGAAGCCCTGAAACCGCGATAGGAATTTACTTACGCAAAACGCTGACTTCGGCTTCTATTTCGCCAGTGTGTAGATCGCGTACTTCTCCGTTCTTGTCTTCAATAACGCAGCGGATAATGTCGTCCAATTCCTCGCCGTTTCGGTGGCGCTCGGTTCGCACCCGTGTGAGATGATGGACCATGGCATCAAAATCCCTGCCCTTGGACCACTGGGAGCGGAACCACCCAGGGAGATTGGTCAGGACTCGCCGGAATAAACGGAACCATCCAGTTGACCACACCAGCGTTGATGTTGCCCTTTTACCGGCGTGTAGGCATTCAATGTACCGAACTTTCTTCTCCTTTCCGTCGGCGGTTGTGATCTTCACATAGTCATCACCCCGATCGAGACATCCTAGTTCGTGACTCAAAGCGATGTCCACGATTGCTTCGATGGTGAATAAATTGGTCCACTTGCGAAAATCGACAACTGCAGGTGTGGTGCTGTTCGACGATGCGTTTTGTTCGCAGATGCGGTCAAACTGTCGTAACAGCTTCCCGACCTTGTTTGCGACTTTGAATTCCCAAGTTTCCAGGTTGCGGGTGGCAAGGGCATGTGACATATAGCGGCGCTTTCGGGCGTGGTCTTCCTTACTGATGACATCAAGGAGACTCGCGTGCGGACCAGCCGGGGCAGCGTACATGTCTCCTTTAACGCAAGTAGTTGAATGACCGTAGATGGCACGGATCGCATCCGGAGAAGAGAAGGATAGAGAGTTGGGGCCTGTGCGGACGATAGGATTGTATTCATGCTTCTTCTGTAGGTTCTCGGACCGGAAGCCACGACATCGTTCGATGATGTAGCCGAGATTGGTGATACCCGAGAGTGCATTATGGTTCGGGAAGCGTCGTAGCTCCTTTGGATCCCATATGTATTGAGCCACAGGCTCCAGGACAAAAAGAAGAACGAGTGTGACGGCCCAGGTTGTGAAGATTGTCATGGTGTTGGTGTGTTGCGAGAAATTGTCTGATTTGATTCTCAGAACCGTATTCACGTTGCCCTTATTTATACTTGGCCGTGGCAAAAAAGCCAGCAAGAAGAGCGCGACGGCGAGGCGTTCGGATTTCCCGAAGAGGGCGGTTCCGCCGATAGAGGGCTGGTGCGTTGATCACCTGGCATTCTCCCCATGTCTGTTTGCCTGTGATGCCGGGCAGTCAGGCAAATAGTAGGGGTCCATAATGCAAGATTCATTTGGTCATGACTCAAGGGCAACAAGTAGAAGACACCCGCATTCAGTTACTCAATTGCAGTTTGTGGTAAAACTTCCCGATCGGTTAGCGCCAGTGGGACCTGTGCACCTACAAACATTCCCAAGTCAGGTAGGTCGCAGTGCGCAGCAAAACGACGAATCATCGATACCTCTCCCCACTTCTCACATCAGGTGAATCCACCGTGTGAACACGTAGAAGCGAGCAGAACCAAATCTCCCCCACGCCCACGGTCTTTAATATGCATTGACAGATGGTGGGACACGGCCATTGGAAGAAAGCCAGCAATTACGAGATCCATCCTTCGTGGTACAACGTCGTGTAGGAAGTCAAAAACTAGGGTATAAATAAACTCCGGGCAAAGCCTTCAATTCTACACATCGGAAGGGGACTGCCATATCTCACTGTCATGGATCATCCGAACCCCAAAGATCACACAAGCGCTTTTCCTGCTTCAGTATTGCCCATCCCATATGTGACTCTGCGGCTCTGACCACCTCGATAAGCTGCTTCTGCTCTTTGCGACAGGTGAAGAGGTCACCACCTTCATCTAGTCAACAAAGTCTGTAAACGGGACAAGATGATTGCTCTGATGCTTACAAACAGCTATGGCCATTCCGGCCGTGAACATGGCCGGTGGATACTGCGTGTTGCAAGTAGCGATCCCACAAAGATTGAGCACAAGACCCCGGATTTGCTCCTCGGCAGATCTGGAATGCCGTAATCGGTCGAGTCCCAGAGATGGCACGCGAGGGTTATTTGCTACTAACAATATACGGCATATGTCCGCATACTGCTGTCCTGCTACTTCATTGGCCTGTCAATGTCTGTCTTAGGACGAACAATACATCAAGACGGTCTTCTACGATGGGAAGGCCACCGACATACCATGGTAGTCATTTGCAAACCAAATCTCTGGAAAAGCGCTATTGCTAGGCTTGCAGTGCCAAATAGGGTTAAAAGATGGTGGTCTCTTCGCAGTCCACTCATCTAAATAACTGCTCAACTCGTCCCATTCCTGTCGTCGATGCATAGGCTCCCCGTAGACGTAAGACAGAACTTCTTCTGTATGAATGATCATCCTCCATGCCCATGTGTAGTCGTCGGCTGGCTCCGTGCTCCTCGCGATTCCACACTGCCGACCTAGAGCCCTGGGGGGCCTTTGAGTGCTGAAGGAGACAAATATCTCTTGACGTACGGCGATCATCAGGGATGCCCGACAAAGACTGTAGTTGCTTTGCATCGGGTCTTGTGACATGGTGAAGATATCGACATCGAGAGTGTGACCATAAGGTCTTTCATCGGGACCAGGGACTAGCAATGGTTAATGCCACATCATCAAGGTAAGGAACGCATTCGAACCAGTCATCTCTTCGTAAAGCCGCAGTATCATACTTGCTGCACAGAGATATCCGTTGTCGAGATTGCTATCCTGAACTGCAAGGGCAGGGATCAGATGCTCGAGGCATTTTGCCTGATATCGATCTGCTGCCAAAGTATCCGCTTTCTGAGACAGGCTAAGATGTTTCGTGGATATTGCAAGAATGGCAGTGTAAAGTATCGGATGGCTCGCGGCAGCCTGCAAGACAGCCGTCCTGAAGTGCCGGTGCTTGTCGCAGTAGTCAAACTAGATTTATATTACTACGAAGAGCGGCAAGACAAAGAGATACAATACTTACCCAGGGGGACAGTTCATGGGCAAAATGACAGATGAGCATGGCGTCGGTCCGGTTATTGAGGGGCCAAAAGGGCAATGCCAGGCCAACATCCTGGCCAGATGGTGCTGCTGTCGAAACACGACGACAATTAGGTCTTGGTGAGCCACCAACGTGAACTTCAGAATATGGGTTTACTCACATGTAGATGATTGACTTTGAACTTCAATCCGGCCACTGTCCGAGTCTTTGGTACTGCCAAGGTGCGGGGTTTCATCGTGGGGGAGAACCTCACCTTGGGAAGTGGTATTACCTTCGAAGACGGTGGCAGACAGCGTCTCATGCTGGGAGGGGGTCCCACAAGGAGCGTTATCCTTTAACAACTCTTCATTGTCAAGGAGGATACGGTCCTGATAGACGAAAGTGACTATCCAGGAATTGAGTATTCACTGTGCGTACATACGGAGCAGAGAGGCACTCTCACGAGTTGTTGGTATTGGAACCCACGTATGCGTTGGCGAGAAAGAACCCTCCCAGTCGGTGCGGGGCTGCCCGTGGTCGTCGGCCTCGACAACGGACGGGTTATGGCAATGGCGAAAAGCGAAGCTACGGGACGAGTCGCGGCATCGTCGGCCGCTCTCGACGCACGGTCTGCAGGCTGAGTCAGAGGAGTCGCCTGTGGCGGCTGTCAGCGAAGTTCCGGTGCGACAACCGCGAGCATAAAGCTCAGGGAGAACCACATTTCAAATGCAGCTGTCGACATCGATTGCTGTCGTCATTAGTCGGCGGGTCAATTGGCGCATTCGATGTTGGCGTACACATACCAGGAGCGTCGGTAGGTGCTCGTATTCCGAAAGACGTCCATAACAGACACACATCTTATCCAGCACTGTCAAGATGGATATGGAAATTATCGGGTTCTGCTTCCGCAACGGGCTATATCCGTGAAGGATATTGCTTTTATAGGGTCACGAAGAATGGTCAGTTTGGAATAGCGGGGGAGACGGATAACTTTCCACTCGGGGATGCGGATAGCCTCCTCTTTTTGGCTTGGGCTGCATTAGCATCATGTGGCCAAAACGTAACAGCGGTGGATTTTATTATGTAAGTGGAGCACAGTATTGCCCATGCTGGGCTGGCACCATTGGCTTAAAACTCTTGGGCATACTTCCGGAGCCTGTAGTGACCTGCGCTTGGGCGCACTTGGCGTTCTGGCAAGGATAACCAAACCGATTTCCCGTTCGATTAGATACACCCTAAAATAGAAACAAAGTCCGGTTCGAATTTGGATTTCTATGACCCCACCATACGGAAAGTTTTGCCATCTAAGTTATGAACTCCCATTTTCCCATCAATAATACCAAGCTCAGTAATAACGCCACTAAACTTTTTTTTGGCAGGAAACCTCCATACTAGTTAGTTCCTAAATAGTCGACTGGGGCATCGTAGTTTAGTAACAGATAGCGCCTGCTCATCTGTCTTCTGGATGCGGCGTGGAGCATCGGCCGGGGTGGAGCCAGATATGGGGCTGCATTGAGAAAGAAGGCAAAGCTCTTTCTGTACATTCTTGGCTGTACGAATGCCGCAATACCCGTCGGGTGTTTAGTCGAACGACGAGCTATGCATTGGGCTATACTGCTGTATCGAATCTTCGGAAGGGCATATAATAACGTCCCTTATGATTACCCCTCGTCTCGAACGACGACAAGTCCGTCCTAGGCGTAGCAAAGAGGAGGATGAGCGGAACTCCACTATTGCTATCTTATATCCACCCCATGGGGAAGTTTGGGTTAGGTGATTTGAATCCTAATTCGGACTAGTAGAGCGCCACGCGGGCCAGGACCTGGCTATGACCCGAGCCATTTCAGTGGCAAGCGCGGAAGTCTTTTCAACGGATCAGGAGATATTGTGTAATTGTCAAGGCGGTGAGATCGCAGAAGGGGATTGGAACCCGAGAACGCTATTTTAGCCCATGTGAAACCCCGATCTTTTCCCCACGTTTGGCACAAACGCCCAGATACCATTGCTACTTTCGGCAAGGGCACTCCAGTCGATGTATCTTCGTCGCTAATGAATCTCGCACCCATGCCGGAATCTGGGGAGATCCACAATGACCTCTTCTCCGCATAACCCTCTGCGGCCATCCCGAAATCGGTTCGCGTACCCCGCATGAACGCCCCAATTGCCGCTGCTGTCGCCCATAGTCTCATCAGCCTTGATTCGACGGTCATGTCTAGGGTACTGGGCCGACAACTCGCCGATACCCCGACTTCGAACTATATATTATCTAACTTCTCCCCAGCGTTCTCAATACCGTTATGGTTAACCTAACACGGCCCAGTGCTGAGTTGTTTCTATTTAAAACAAAAAGAGAAGCTAATAGAGACTTGAAAAACCTCTATCGATATCATGGCCGAAGAGAAGACATCACCTGAGATAATACGTCAAGAGTCAGTATCTTCTGAAATGCCCTTTGAGTTCGAGACTGAAACAATAGTGTTCACTCTCCTTTCTAGGTCAGCTATGTACGGCAATGGCAAGATCGAAACTCACCATAGTGAGGCTTCTCGGCTGCCCCCTGACGACGCTGCTGGGATTGGCAACCCCCTCAAGGATATTCCGAAGGATCAACTTTCGGAGTATGTCACTCAGTTTCACCAGGACAAAGGACTGTCTCCCGACATCCTCCCTCTCCTTAAGAAAGGCGCCTTGGTGGCCCAGAATCCTGTCGGCTTTGAATCGATCGAAGAGCTGGATGAGGACGATGTCCAGGCTTTGCGAGAAGAGACTACTCATAGATGGAAGCACCCCTGGCCTCTTTATTATACTATCTTTCTGAACTCTATTGCAGCAGCTATCCAAGGATGGGATCAGGTAGGGTCTCCTTCATTGACTTGATAATGATTTGGATATTCACAATTACTAGACCGGCTCTAATGGTGCCAACCTCTCGTTCCCCTTGGCCCTTGGCATTCCAGATGCTGCAGGCTCATCTTGCGGCCCGGTCGCAGACATAGGGTTGTGTGCCACGAATAGCTGGATCATTGGTTTTGTCAATGCTGTGCCTTACATCACTATCTTTATGTTGTAAGTATGGTCAACATTACGATACCTGTGCCCACTAACAAGCGAATTGTCGCAAGTGCCGGCTGGGCTTCTGATCCTCTCAATGATCTCATGGGACGTCGGGGTGTGATATTCCTCGCTGCAGTCTTCTCCCTAGTTGCTCCTTTTGGTATGGCACTATCTCAGACTTGGGGCCAACTAGCCGCATCACGGTATGCTCAAATTATTAGCGAAAGCCTTGGCAGAAATCTTTTTCTCATACATGAACGGACAGCATGCTACTTGGAATTGGAATGGGGTTGAAAGAAGTCACTGTGCCTGTTTTCTCAGCTGAAAACTCTCCTGCAATTATTCGGGGCGGTCTGGTCATGTCCTGGCAGGTTTGGACCGCTTTTGGTGTGTATCACATTCCTTTAATTCTTAATCACGCACCATGATTGCATATCATCTAACCTACTAGGAATTTTTCTCGGTACTTGTGCCAACCTGGCAGTCGGCCAGACGGGTGATATTTCCTGGCGCCTCCAGTTTGGGTCGGCTTTTATTCCTGCCATACCACTCATTATAGGTACATACTTTTGTCCGGAGAGCCCCCGGTGGTATCTCAAAAAAGGACTGTATCACAAAGCTTGGAGGTCTCTTCTGAAGCTTCGAAACACGCCCTTGCAGGCTGCGAGGGATTTTTATTACATTCATATTCTTCTCGAGCAAGAGAAAAATTCGGTCGACGAAGCAGCTTTTACCTCCGACAACATGATTACTCGGTTCCTGGAGCTTTTTACAGTCCCGCGTGTCAGAAGAGCCACTTGGGCTTCCGGTATTGTTATGATTTCTCAGCAGATGTGTGGTAAGCAAAGCTTCCGTCCTATATGCCTTATCCCGGTTTATCTAATAGTTCTTAGGCATCAACATCATTTCCTTTTATAGCTCAACCATCTTTAAGCAGAGCGGTATTAGTGACTATACGGCTCTCTGGGCTAGTTTTGGATTCGGCCTGGTTGCATTTATCTTCGCTTGGCCGGCAGTCTGGACCATTGATATTTTTGGTCGAAGAACTCTGCTACTCTTTACATTTCCAAACATGTTTTGGACTCTGCTCGGTATGTTATCTGAGATACCCCGAGGGAGGCGATATGTTGACATCGGGCCAGCTGCTGGTCTCTGCTATCTTATCGAGCCGGGCGTCGAGAACAGTACTGCTCGAATTGGAGCTGTTGCTACATTCGTATATCTGTTTACAGCGTTCTATGCACCTGGTGAGTTATACTATTCTTGTACTAGCGCACTTACTCATAACTATTCCCAGGAGCGGGCCCTGTGCCTTTCATGTACTCAGCCGAGGTCTTCCCTCTCTCACATCGCGAGATTGGGATGTCTTGGGCTGTTGCTACAAATAATTTCTGGGCAGCTGTTCTTTCACTGACCTTCCCGCGTATGCTTGCGGCTATGACACCCGTGGGTGCATTTGGCTTCTACGCTGGTCTTAACGTCCTCGCCCTGATCTTAATTTTCCTCTTCGTTCCGGAAACAAATCAGAAAACCCTAGAAGAGCTTGATTCTGTTTTTGGAGTGCCTGACCGCATTCACGCTAAATTCCAGCTTTTCAGTGTTCTTCCTTGGTGGCTGAGGCGATGGGTTCTGTTTAAGAAGGAGGAAGCATCCCCAGAGCTGTATCATTCTGGACCAGGTCAACTAGGAGATAGATCCTCTCACGAACGGGTTTAAATTTTGACCTAAACCGAGCAAAGAGAACATAGAACATGATATGTGTTAAGAACTTGCAGCAGGAATTTTGCTAGTACACGTGTTATAGGATGACCACTAGTTCCTTTATTACACCCTCTTCGTTCTCTTTCCTATTGCCTAATATTACATACTATTATCTTTATAGAGGGTAGGATATCCTTTTTAAAAGAGGCTTAGTAGGCGCGGGCTCGGTAGCCGCCGTAGCGACCGTGTGACGGCCTGGGCCGCCACGGCCACTTAAGGTTGCAGCAGAAACAGGGCGCATGCACCAGGATGACAAAGACAGCGCCCTGGCATCGGACTAATTAGAATGCGGGCGACGTAGGCGAACGTCGCCCGGGCGCGATTATAGAAGCGGGCGATACGGGCGACAAGCGCCCGGTGTCGACTAAGGAATAAGCGATCGCGAGCGACGGTCGACCGCTATCGCTTAAAGAAAAGTAATAAAAAGAACTATAGACTACTTAAACTATAGTTATTACTATATATCTAGCTATTTCCTCTTTACTTTTTAATAGTTAATCTAAGTATAGTCTTTACGATATTATTCGTAAGTACTATAAACTCTTAGATACGTACTTATATAATAACTTAATGTGACGGCCTGGGCCGCCACGGCCACTTAAGGTTGCAGCAGAAACAAGGCGCATGCACTAGGATGACAAAGACAGCGCCCTGACATCGAACTAATTAGGATACGGGCGACGTAGGCGAATGTCGCCTAGGCGCGATTATAGAAGCAGGCGATATAGGCGACGAGCGCCTGGTATCGACTAAGGAATAAGCGATCGCGAGCGACGGCCGACCGCTATCGCTTAAGGAAGAGTAATGATGTGACGGCCTGGGCCGACGCGGCCATTTACGATAAGGAAGGAAGGCGGGCGCACACGGCAGAATGACAAAGGAAGCGCCCGCGCAGGGACCAATAGGAACAAAGTCGAACAGGGTCGACGGTCGACTACGGTCGACCGTGCCAAGAGTCGAAAGAAGTCGATGGTCGACGACTATCGACCGGAAGAAGTCGATCGAGGAATGCGATCGACCAATAAGGGAACCACGGACTACTTAAACTACGGTCATTACCATATATCTAGCTATTTTCTCTTTACTCTTTAGTAGTCAATCCAAGTACAGTCTCTACGCTACTATTCACAAGCACTGTGAACTCTTGGATACGCACTTACACGACAACTTAACCGGATTACTGTTCATCTTTGACCTACTTACTGTCCAACAGGCACCCGGAAGACCAAGATCTTCACAAGTTGACTACTCCTGTTCGGTAAGTACCTCACCGCTGAACAGTACTGACAATGGCCCCCGAAGCCACTACCTCGAAGGGAAAGGGCTAGGAGCAAAAGAAGCCCGATCCACCCGAGACTAGGTCCCGCATAGAGGTGGACACCGACGATGAAGAAGACGATGATGATAAGGAAGAGCGGATCAAGAAGCTTAAGGAGAAGATTAAAGGCGCTAAAAGGTACGCCGGGCAACAGCAAGATGTCATCAATTAGCAAGCAGGGGAAACGGACCAGCTCAAGAAGGAGATCCGACAACTCCTTCATCGACTCGCCAACGTTAAAAGACAAGGGCTCGCGGCGAACCCCGCGGTTTTCGAGACAAACACCGCCGTGGCCACCAAGATCAAGATTCCACCCCTAGACAAGTATGACGGAAGCCGAGCGAAACTCTGTACCTACCTCACGCAGATAAAGGACTACCTCGAGAACTTCCCGGAAGTAAATATAGGATCTAAGAAGGTTCGAGTCGCGGCCAGGTTCCTTACCGGAGCGGCTCACGATTAGTTCGAGCCGACTCTTCAGGACTTCCTAGAAAACGAGTACGGGAGCTAGAGCAGCTTCACTAGGACGATTTTCGCTACGTACGATAATTACGAAAACGCTATTAAAGGAGCATTCGGAGAGCCAGACGAAGAAAGGGTAGCATAGAACAAGCTACACCACCTACGACAACAGCGATTAGCCTCAGAGTACGCTATTAGGTTTAGGCAACTATCCTCGACACTTAGATACCCTGACAAAGCACTTATCGATATATTCTATTAAGGCCTAAAGGAAGAAGTTAAGGACGAGGTCATTAAAGTCAGACCCGCACCTCTCGACCTTACGGAGTATATCGAGATGTCGGTCTCGATTAATAATATGCTCTACGAACGACGTATAGAAAAGAAGGGAAACTATAGATCGAATCTCTAGAAGAAGTACTAACCAAATATAAGCAGGAAGCGTCAGAACGGAAACACTTTATAGGGATACTACTTAGGGCCTATAGAGATTGACGCGACATAGAAATAAGGTTAGGGACCTAAGAAGGGCGCTTATTTTAACTACGGTAAGGAAGGGCACTTCGCTAGAAACTGCCGATAACCTAAGCGACCTAAGGAGCAAGGGGGACCCCTGAAGAATAGAGGAGGACTACCCTAGGGACGGCTACCCGAGCCACGAGAGTTCGCGGCCATAGAGCCAACCTACGCAAATACTAGCTAGACGACGTGTTATAACGACGACTGCCGGGACCATAAGGGAAACAAGGAAGATAACGGCTAGTACCCGAAGAAACTAATAACTAGGATTATCGTAGCAACTATGGCTTACAACTCGGATAAGGACCCGCTACGAGACTACGATGACGACGAAGAAGCATAGCACCCTAGGGATTTAGAAGAAGACACGTCTAGTAAAGAATTCTAATAACGAATGCTAGGACACGACAACCTACGCTAGTATAAAGACACGCTTAAGTAGGCTAAAGAAGCAGCAAGAATTAACCTAGGAATCGACAAGGCGGAAGCATACTACGACCGATACTACTAGAAATGCTTCGAACTAGACCACGACTAGGACCTAGGATCGGAGGAAGACGCGTAAAGGCTCGCATACGCCATTTATAGCAAAAATAGCCCCGAGTACTAGAGGATCGAGAAGAATAAAGAAAGAGAAGTAGAATTCTAGAAGGAATATTACTAGTATATAATAGGAGAACTCTAAGAATAGAGAACGCGGAGGAACTAAGAATAGGAACGCGAAGAGTATAAGAGCAGGCACGGAACCGCGTAGCTCTCGAAATACGAAAAGCCGACTGTCACCCTCGACGACATTACGGCATATAAAGGAGAAAAGTCTTACACCCTAGAAAACGAGAGCGATAGAGTATGCTCTAAATATAGAGAACTTATCGACAAAATAGAATAAGTATAATACGAACAAGACATATAGAGCATTACCCTTAATAATATTCGGGACGATACTAAACTTATTAAGGAAAAATAGGTAATAAAGGGAGAAAGGAAACCACTCTAGGAAATAATAGATAAGGGAAAAGATATCCCTAAACCACTCTAACGAATTAAAGGAAGACTCGAAAGCCTTAAGAAAGCTATCTTAATAATAGCAGAGGCAAGTAGTAGCTCTCTATACAAGTTATATAACGAATAATAATAAAACTAGGACTTAACGAAAGAGATCTACTAGCAAGCTAAGATTATCAAGGACACTCGAGACGAAGTAAAGAAGCTCGCGGCACAGGCCGACGAGGCAATCCAGAGCAGCCTAGAAAGGCAGAAGAAGGCGGAAGCCATGACGAGCACGCCGTAAGGAAAGAAGAAGGGCAAGAGGACCCTCGTAGCAATAGTGACCAGAAATAACGGACATTTGACGACAATAATTCAGCTAAACGGACGAACGGTCATAGCTATGGTCGATAGCAGAGCTATGGGCGTATACATCTCACTAGGAACGGTCAATAAGTTAGGACTACCTTACTAGGAAAAGGAGCACCCGTATAGCCTCGTAACTATCGATAGGAAGCTAATTAACTACGAAGGAGGTCGCGTTCGTTTCGAGACCGCGTAACTCGAAATGACGATCGGTGGAAGGACGGAAAGCGTCTGGTTCGATGTTATGAACACCGGCAGGCACCAAGTTATGCTTGGACTTCCGTGGTTATAGAAAAGCAACCTAAAGATCGACTAGGCTACTAATTAGCTTTGGTAGAACGATACTTAATCGTGTTAACTATCGAAGGGCTATGAGACGAGAAGAGACTTAGCCTCTGCCTAGACCTCTATAAAGGCGGCAAGCAAGTTTACAAATCTGTAGATACCGATATATTATAAGGATCCGATTAAGAACGACACGTTACCTAAGGGAGAACTCAGAAAAAGAAAAAGACGATATATACCTCGCATTTTAGCGACAATAGAGGTAGAAGTTCTAGAGGAGTACCTTCGGAAGGTACCACAAGATTACTAGAAATATAGGAAACTATTTAAGGGAGAACTGGATAGCGGCCTACCAGAACACGGGCCATGTGTGAAGATCTTGGTCTTCCGGGTGCCTGTTAGACAGTAAGTAGGTCAAAGATGAACAGTAATCCGGTTAAGTTGTCGTGTAAGTGCGTATCCAAGAGTTCACAGTGCTTGTGAACAGTATCGTAGAGACTGTACTTGGATTGACTACTCAAGAGTAAAGAGAAAATAGCTAGATACATGGTAGTGACCGTGGTTTAAATAGTCCGTGGTTTCCTTCTTTGTGCTGCTTGGATCGTGGCCTGGCCACGATCCCTTTGTTGTTCTGGATCGTGGGATCATAACGATCCTTAGATCCCCGTGGATCGTTGGATCGTAGCGATCCAGCGATCCTCCGTTGATTGGTCGGTCGTCCTGCACGTTCTTTGTCATTCTGCCGTGTGCGCCCGCCTTCTTTGTTCCGTAAATGGCCGTTCCGGCCCAGGCCGTCACATTTTCCTTCGGATAATTATAGCTAACCACTATCTACCTAAAGAAATCATCATAGATAGAGGATCGACATTCGCCTCTAAGTTTTAGAGAAGTCTAATAGACTAACTGGGCGTAGACTACAAACTATCTACGGCTTATTACCTATAAACGGATAGACAAACGGAGCGACTAAACCAAATCGTCGAGACATATCTCTAGATATACCTTAACTAGGAGCAGAACAACTAGGTTGCCCTGCTACCCATAGCACAAATTGCATACAATTCCAGCACGGTAGAAAGCACGGGCATATCGCTATTCTACGTTAACTATAGAATCTAACTAGAAACGCAATATAGTCTAAGAAATAAGAAGACATAAGTAGAAAAAGCTAGGCTTAGAGCAGACAAGATGCGAGAATTGCACTAAGAACTCGCTAAATAACTATAATTCGTTAAGGAACGAATAGCACGATACGCTAACCAAAGAAGGATTAAAGGACTAACCTTTAGAAGGGGAGAGAGAGTCTACTTGGCCACGCGAAACCTTAAAACTAATAGGCCAAGCGTAAAACTTGACTTTAAGTACGAAGGACTATTCGAAATCGAAGAACGAATCTTACCGGTAAGTTATAAGCTACGACTACTAGAAGGATCGCGATTACACCCGATTTTCTACGTCTCGCTACTAGAACTAGCAACGGACGACATACCAATTCAAGATATAATCGAAGTCTAGGCTAAAGAAGAGGAGTACGAGGTTAAGAAGATCCTTAATTCAGAATAGAACTAAGAAAGACGAAAGCTTAAGTATCTAGTTAAGTAGAAAAACTACCCTAACGCCGAAAACTCCTAGGAACCACTCGAAAACCTCACGAACTGCCAGGGGCAGCTCGATCAGTTCCGTCGGAAGAATCCAGATCGGCCATAACAAGAACCGACGAATCAAAATCCAGAGCATCCTAGTCCACCACGCCAAAAGCACCCAAGGACTGGAGGTCGCCTACGCACTGCTGGCGCTCCGAAGCAGCGGCCTCGGAGGACTCGTAAGCAATAGCCGCGTCCTCCTCCTACATACCCCGCTCAAACAACTTAAGGCCCTTCTTCCGCCACAAATCCTCCTAACGACACAACCTCTAAAGGCGTCTAAGAACTTCGGAAAGGTCCTTTTCGGCCTGCTCTCGAGCAGACTAAGCCTTCTTTTGCTTAGGCAAGGCCCGAGTAACTAGGAAAGATAAGTCAAGACCAGAACGAGAAAAGGCTAAAGGAAGAGAACGAACGAGGAATAGCTACGGAAGAACTACTACGTAATTAACGATCGCGGATACACTTCTCGCAACGAGAAGAACGATCTAGACCCATCACGCAGCGAGCTTTCGCCTTATAACAACGAACATAAGGCATATCAACGACGGAACCGTTCACCGAAATAAAATCGGCCAGAGCGAGGTAAGAAGAATCCTAGGGATTCGAGGATTTCCGTTTCTACACGCGGTTAGTTATAATTACGATAAAGAGAAATAAGGGAAACGTATAGGAAAAGAATAAGGAGAAAATACACGAGGCGGCCGGCGTTTTAGGTCGTTAGGTCAACTCCTTAGAAGGAGGGGGATAATGTGACGGCCTAGGCCGACGCGGCCATTTACGATAAGGAAGGAAGGCGGGCGCACACGGCAGAATGATAAAGGAAGCGCCCGCGTAGGGACTAATAGGAACAAAGTCGAACAGGGTCGACGGTCGACTACGGTCGACCGTGCCAAGAGTCGAAAGAAGTCGATAGTCGACGACTATCGACCGGAAGAAGTCGATCGAGGAATGCGATCGACTAACAAGGGAACCACGGACTACTTAAACCACGGTCATTACCATATATCTAACTATTTTCTCTTTACTCTTCAGTAGTCAATCCAAGTACAGTCTCTACGCTACTGTTCACAAGCACTGTGAACTCTTGGATACGCACTTACACGACAACTTAACCGGATTACTGTTCATCTTTGACCTACTTACTGTCCAACAGGCACCCGGAAGACCAAGATCTTCACAACTAGAAAAAGTCGCCCTACCTAGAAAGGCAACTACTCTGCTATCCTGGTTACGATATTCTAGCAGCTCGTATAGACCTTCGGGCTATGTTACCGCCGCGAGAAAGGCATAGGCGGAATTAGTTATGTAAGCCGTGCTATTGACTGGGAAGATAGATTAGAAATAGTAAGAATCTTAAAAGAGTCAAAGGAAATCTACATACTAAAGAGCATGAATAAAACTTCGTAGATTGAGGGGTGTATACTTTCTTCTATATCACGAAAACCATCATATTACCGTACATAAGATAATCAAGCTCGAATAGTTATAAAATGTACCTATCTATTTATCATAAATACTCTGTGGTCTCTAAATAGAGTAAACTGTACTCGAATCATTTTGCGAATACCGGTTGAGGACAGGGGGCGGGTGGCGGATCTCTAAAACTGTTGCTCCGAATCCCGGTGTACATTGTCCGAAAGCCGCTTTAAGAAACTTGCGGCGCCCCGTTGTAACTGACCTGAATCCGGACTTCATGACGCTCTATCTAGGTGTGCTTAGGTATCCTTACTTAGCTCGTCGTTTGGCGGACCCCGATTCCCTGCAACCCTGCGAGTTAATGTCGGCCGATAAGCGTTCCCCGTAGTTAAGATCTCCGTCACCTTTTCCCGGAACGACGGCTAGTGTGCCTCTAGTAATGACTACCTGAGTGGCGCGCTCCATTCTGGAATCGATATCGGCATTATGATTTTCAGATACGTTAGTGGCGGACGTAATGGCGCGTTGCATATGCGGGGTTCTCGCAGTTCTTGAGCGGGCGGCCAGCTGGAAAAGTGACACTAGACATGTCTCAGCCCAGAGCTTTTCCAAGTTTGCCTCGTCGGTCGGTGTTAGCGCATCAAGGATTAGCAAGGGATGCCACACCTCATTAGTATATATCAGGCGCCTACCCTGTTTTGTAATATATCTTATGGCCCTTTCAAAGTTGAATGTATCCTTGGGCACTTTTCTACTCGCCCTGCATTCCTCCATATAGCCAGACCTCTAATTTTCCGTCGTATATCCTGACGGAAAATTGTAAATCCGTCGAAAAGATCATAGGACTTCCACTCAAGGACTAACGGGTTACATGCAATTACCATAAACTATTTTTACTATTTAGAACTCGGGCTTCGGGAGGATATGGTCGGATGAGGAGGTAGAAGCCGCTGACCACGAAAAAAAAATTCTTAAGAGGCAAGATCGACAAGCGTCGATGATAGATAAACAAAGGCCTTATGAACCTAACGATGTAACCACGAACTTGGCTGTTGTCAAACACGGTGGATGTTACTGCCGCCGCCTATTTTCTACTGGCACTTTCGCTCATTCTTGTCGAACGTTACAATGAAGGCTCTAATGGCAGCTTCACTCCTCCTTGCGAGCATTTCCTTCGCTTGTGCCCTATTGAGAAGCTTGGGCGCGGTGTCGTGGCCGTCCGTGTAAGCGACATAGACGTCCTTATCAGCTGGCATCTCCTGGGCCTAGATCCCCAGGACTTGGCGTTTAACATCTACCGCGCCTCTGCCAATGAAGACCCCGTCTAGCTCAATAACGAGGCGCTTACAGGCGGAATCAACTATGCTGATAGTGGCGCGGATCTCTCCCAGGTCAACACGTACTTCGTCTACCCTGTTATTAACAGCGAAGAGCAGGAGGGCGGCAACTTCACACTCACCGCAAACTATGCCACTGAGCTCGTCGTCCGCATTCCGATTGAGTCCGGCGGTGCTATCAAGTTCGTCTGGGTCGGCGATCTTGACGGCGACGGCGACTGGGACTTTGTACTCGACAGGCAGACATCACCCTAGACCCTAGAGGCCTACCGTAGTGACGGAATGCTTCTAAGGGAGGTTAATATGGGCCCTAATAGCGAGAACCAGGACAACATCTTGCCGGGCTCGGCGACACTTAACGTCGGCCACTGGGACGGAGTGACGGTCTATGACTTTGATAGCGATGGCCTTGCCGAGGTTGCTGTGCGCATAGCAAACGGCATCACTTTTGGCGACAGGGAGGTGTTCAAAGAGGTAGAGGAGAACAGCGAGCAGTTCATCGCCATAATCGACGGCCTGATAGGTGCCCTAAGAGCCTCGTCCAAGGTGCCAAACGCGTACAAGAGCCACGGGCGACTGGCCCCGAGGTTCGGCATCGGCTACCTGGACGACGGGAGGCCGTATTTCGTAACCTATATGAAGGTTCGTCAGTCAGACCAAAGTGACTTTAACCTTGCAATGGCAGCTTGGACCTTTGTCGGATTCGACGTGACCTAGGAGTGGGAGTGGCACCGTGGTGACCAGAATTGTCTAGACGGTCACAACACACGCGCCATCGATACCGACGGCGACAGCCTCGATGAGGTTCACGAGATTGGCTTCAGCCTCGACGGCAAGGGCAAGCTTCGCTACAACCTCGCCTCCGACGTTGTTCACGGCGACAGGTTCCAGATCGCAAAAATGAACCCGGAGCGCGAGGGCCTCCAGGGCTACGGCGTCCAGCAGCGGAACCCTAGCGGGCTTCTCGAGTACTACTACGACGCTACGAACGGGGAGATCATCTGGGGACACAGCGAGGAGTTTAACGAGGAGGACCCCACAGATGTCAGCCGCGGCTCGGTAGGAGACATCGACCCAACTTCGCCGGGCATGGAGGCGTGGTCCTTCTATGGCGTCCACAACGCTGCGAGCGACGAGCTTCATGCCGCCTAGAACGAGGGCCCCTGGCCCCACCTTAACATATTCTGGGACGGCGAAGCCCTCGTTGAGCTCTTCAACGACCGTAAGTTTGAGAAATGGGACTAGGAGAACCCTACGATGAGCGGCAAGCTGTCATGGTTCTTCCGCGCGAGCGACTTCAGCGCCATAACCACGCACGGACCGAATCCAGCCTTCCACGGCGATATCCTGGGCGACTGGCGTGAGGAGGTACCGCTGGTAAGCGAGGAAAACAGTGAGCTGATTATCTTTACCACAGACCAGCCTAGCGACATCCGCCTGTACACGCTGGCGCACACCCCTGCCTACCGAAATTCGTTGACATTCAAGGGCTACGTGCAGACGCACCATGTCGACTATTTTGTTGGACAGGACAAGGAGATTCATGAGCAGCCGAACATCCAATACACCCGCTAGGATGTGGTGGACTAGACGATCAGAGGTCTGTTTCTGGGCCTGAAGGTTTGGTGGTCATGTGGAACGCGCGGGACGGACATGATAGATTGTGTTTGAGACTTATACTGGTCGATATTTGTTATCTTTTAATTCCTTTCTTGCTCTTTTATTTATCTCTCGATTCACTCGGCAAGTAGCTTAGTCACTCTATGGTAGATAACGGCGCTATAGTGATAAATATCTTACTAGAAATGGCTAAAAATCTAGGGTTGCCTTATAAGAAGGTGCACCCGTGTAGCCTCGCGACCATAATAGGCAGCTAATCGCCTATGAATCATTTTCGTTTGGAGACCGCGTAACTCGAAATAGCGATCGTTAGAAGGACGGAAAACGTCTGGTTTGATGTCACCAATAGTGGCAAGCACTAAGTTATACTCAGACTTTCATAGGTATTATAACGGCCTAGGCCGGCCCGGCCACTCAAGGTAATATCGGAATGAGGGCGTATGCGGCAGAATAACGAAGTAAATGTGTTACCTGTTCAGTACCTCCAGGAGGTAGTATGAAGAGGTATAGCCTTCGTCGAAAAAGACTCTAGCAGGCTTGTCTCAGGAGTCGATAGTGGGCTTCACGATAACCATGCGGAGCCACTTGTTCGCTGAGTTTCAGGACATGCCGAATTACGCTAGATGCAAGCCACCTAGGATTTAGGAAACGGTATCTATACCAATGGCCGTCCACCGACTGTATATAATGTACCGCGTGGGATATATCTTCAATCTCATCCTTGTTGACATCTACACCAGTACAGTTCAGGTCGTAGATGGACCAGGCTTTAATTATGTTTAAAGAGTCGCAACCTAGGGCAATTGAACCTTGTCATATGGAACATCGCTCGGGGGGGAGTTAAGTGGTCGTTTGAGAACATAAAAGGCGGAGTCTCGGCCAAGGTTCCTCATTCCCTCCACTGCACCTTCAACGTCGGTATTTTAAACCCTGATAGCCCTGATAAGGTACAGCGCAGTTGTTTCGTCGCTGAAATATCAGTGGTACAAAGTGGAGAGGCAGATGGGTATAGTATTGTAGGTGACGGACATACAAGTAGTTTAACCACCTATGGATCCCACCACCAGGCCCTCGCTTTCCACTTGGTCCTTACTAGCGCTGCGGGTAGACATATTTCAATCGGACTTGAAAAAAAAAGAAAGAAAGCTCGGATTCCATTACTTGCCTACCTTCCTATTTTACCGGAAAAAGCCGATTAACACGGATGCCAGGGTCTTTCTGATTTGACAATTGAAGATGGTAGTGCCGCACGGGACATTTTATAAAGCGAGTCCTCGCCTTCCGTACTCATTGGTCATATTTCCGTGCGTATGATCCAGCTATACCTCGTCTTGAAATCTCCTGCCATTGCTGTGTTGAAGATGGCTCTAGTGAAGTTATTATAAGAATCCTATCAGTAAGGTGCCCAGAAACACGCATCCATACTGTGCTTGAAAGCGACTTGAAGTGGGTTAACTGTATCCGTAATGAAACGCACTCTTTCGAGATAGGTCGAATTCGAGTGCTCACGCCGGCTGAGGATTAGAAGACCCGCCCACCAAGGGGCTGCCGACCCTGTTCTCCATTAGTGTTTAGCCCCCCTCGCGTTAATCTGCGTCCCTCTTTTCAGCACTCTCGTCGAATGTTGCCGTTATTTTACCGTACTATAAGCCTCTCGCACACTGAAACCTTAACTCAGGTCAAGGGGGAAAAGAGATGCGAGACGACTTTGGTAGTGGCAAGGCCGGGAGCGAGAGACACGAAGTCAGGCCGGTGGAGTCAGGATCGCACCATTCCCAATGATGTCCCACCTCTGGCCCGTTCCTTATGCGCTCCGTCACGGAGCAAGGATGCCGGCCGGGCCGAACAAAAGAGTGGAGACGGCAGCGGCTCTTTGGTGGTGGAGTTGCACAAGTGCCCCACTTGTTCAGGGGATTGCAACGTGGAGGCTGTGCCTGCTTCGGCGGCACCATAAGCAGAAACATAAGCCAGTATTGTTCAGCGGTCCTCGGGGTCCTATATCTCTGTCTTCCTTGTCTGAAGTTTACTCCCATGGTCCTGGCATGGGTCATGACCGGAGGCGAACGGAGTTTGAGCGTGTCGGGACACGCGGCCGGCCGCCCTACAAATAGCGCGTCGTTAGCTTTTTCACAAGTGGAGCTGAACAAATTTCCCCCTTTACTCGCTATCAAGGCGACAGGTCGCTCGGATATATCTCGATATTTGAACGCCGACCTCGACCGGGTCCATGTTAGCTATGGAAACTATCTTGCTGCCTGCACAAACACTCCGGCTCTCGGCTTTCCGATCTCCGGCGCCAGCACTTATATCGGCGGCCCTGGACCTCTTCGCGCCCCACACCCAATCGAGCCCCGTATTCCTTTCCATTTCTACTAGCTGATGACGAATACACCCGTGCAACTGCCCCACCAAATCCATACACACGTCATGTTCACTCTACCATTCCTAAACCTACCTCGGATCTTATACGAGGATTGAGTCTCCCTCCTCTGATCGGACTAGCTGAATCAGTTCTAGCCGAAATTTGATACCGCTACGTAAACTGCCGGAAGACTAGTACCGTCAACAGCCGCCGCATATGCCCCGTTGCCCTGTTAGTTTCTTGATGCCAGAGGGGGCCCCAAAAATGGGGGCACTGACTTGGAAACCAATAAAAGTCAGGGCAATCTTGGGGGCTGTGCTCGGATCTACCGGCCGAGCTGCTCTCGGTTGATTTTTGCGTACACTTGATCGGCATGTTGGCGCGGCCCAGTCATCTCGACCCGATCCGTTGCACCATGTTCTAGTGGCAATGGGTTGGGAATGGACCCTCCTCTCCCCCAAGTGCTGAGCCGTGTATACATTAGATCGTCTCTCCAACGTTAATCCTGTCCAGTTTTCCCTTAAAAGTACTTTCACTGTCGGATCACCATTACAGGCTACCATACAACGACCGAGATGACGACCATGGGGCCCGACGACATCCAGAACGACGACGAGTCTACGGCTACTCAAACCGAAGAGTTCAGCCCGGTTGACCAGGCCGTTAATTTCCAGCCGGTCCAAGAGGATAACACTTGGTCTATGAAACCTGAGGTCGAAGCCCAGCGAGAACGCGATGAACGATCGGGCATCCCCATACGCCGTCTTGGTGTTACATGGAAGGATCTCACTGTCACGGCAGTCGCCGCCGACGCCTCAATCAAAGAGAACATGCTCAGCCAGTTCGACATCCCTAGACTCATTCGCGAAGCTCTTCACAAGCCTCCACTCGTGCCTATCCTCGACAATATCAGCGGATGTGTCAAGCCTGGCGAGATGCTTCTCGTTCTGGGCCGCCCCGGATCCGGCTGTACCACGCTCCTCAAGATGCTAGCCAACCTACGTGAGGGTTACGCCTCGGTCGCTGGGGATGTCCACTACGGCTCCATGGACGCTAAAGAAGCCAAGAAATATCGCAGCCATATCATTATGAACACAGAAGAAGAACTCTTTTACCCTACTCTCACTGTCGGTCAGACTATGGACTTTGCTACTCGCATGAAGATCCCGTTCAAGCTGCCTACAGGCGTCACCTCCAAGGAAGATCTTCGCAAGGAGACTCGCGATTTCTTACTCAACTCAATGCATATCCAACACACACCTAACACCAAGGTCGGCAACGAGTATGTCCGTGGTGTATCTGGTGGTGAGAGGAAGCGTGTCTCCATCATTGAGTGCATGGCCTCGAGAGGCTCCGTCTTCTGCTGGGACAATAGTACCAGAGGATTGGATGCTAGCACGTATGTACTTCCCATACCATACTACACACTGTTTAGCAGTTCATCTAATGTTGAACTTCGTATCTAACCTGGAAACCCTGTAGAGCCCTCGACTACACCAAGGCCGTACGTGCTATGACCGATGTCTTGGGCCTCGCCTCTATCGTCACATTGTACCAAGCCGGCAACGGCATCTATAACCTGTTTGATAAGGTCCTGGTTCTTGATGGAGGCAAGCAGATCTTTTACGGCACCAAAGACGAGGCATTGCCTTTCATGGAAGAGCTCGGCTTTATCTGCGGCGATGGTGCTAATGTTGCTGACTTTCTGACCGGTGTCACCGTGCCAACGGAGCGCAGAATCCGCCCTGAATGTCGGCGTACTTTCCCCCGCAATGCTCAGGCCGTGAGGGAGAGGTATGAGGCGTCCCCTATTTATCCTAGAATGATGGCCGAATGTGGCCATCATACGTCCGAAAAGGCGAAGGAGGACACTCGCCTGTTCCAAGAGGCAGTCTCTACCGAAAAGCACAAGACCCTCCCCGAATCTAGTGCTCTTACCGTCAGTTTCGGTCACCAGGTCTTGGCTTGCATCATCCGTCAGTATCAGATCCTCTGGGGTGACAAGGCGACCCTCGCCATCACCCAAGTCTCTACTCTTATTCAGGGTCTGGTTGCCGGCTCTCTCTTTTACAACGCGCCCGAAACCTCTGCTGGCCTGTTTGTGAAGAGCGCTGCTATCTTCTTTTCTATCATGTTCAACTCACTACTCTCTATGGCAGAGGTTACGCGCTCCTTCACCGGCCGCCCGATTCTCACCAAGCACAAAGCCTTCGCGTTCTATCATCCTTCCGCCTTCTGCATTGCTCAGTTCGCGGCTGATATTCCCGTTACCATTTTTCAACTCACCCACTTTAGCCTCGTGGTTTACTGGATGGTTGGCTTGAAGCATACCGCCGCGGGATTCTTCACCTATTGGATTATCTTGATAGCGACCACAATGGTAAGTGCTACCACCTCCTTCCATCGAGCTCCCAGTAGCCAGCTAACTTTCTTTGTCTAGTGTATGACAGCCATGTTCCGAGCGATTGGTGCTGCCTTTGGTACCTTCGATAATGCGTCTAAGATTTCTGGACTCGTCATCACGGCAGCGGTTATGTACACCGGTTTCATGATTCAGTATCATCAGATGAAACCCTGGTTCATCTGGCTGTATTGGCTCAACCCGTTTGCCTACGCATTCGATTCTTTGCTGTCCAACGAGTTCAAGGGAACAGTCATTCCCTGTGTCGGCGGCAACCTCATTCCCAGCGGTCCCGGTTACGACGACCCCAATCATCAATCGTGCGCTGGTGTGATAGGCGCTGTCCAGGGCGAGACGACTGTATTGGGCGAGAACTACTTGAACGCCCTTGGATATGTTTCGAAGAACATCTGGAGAAATTTCGGCGTTCTCTGGGGTTGGTGGGCCGCGTATGTCGCCATCACAGTTTTCTTTACTTCGCACTGGAAATCTAGTGCAGAGTCGGGACAGTCTCTCTTAGTTCCTCGCGAAAACAGCAAGCATGTCCTCAAGGCGCCACCTCAAGACGACGAGGCACAGCAGAGCTCAGTAGACTCTACCGATGTCGAACGTCAACCTGACCAGATGGAAAAGGATGAAGACAACAGCAGCCTTGTCCGCAACACCTCAATCTTTACTTGGAAGAACCTCACTTACACCGTTAAGACACCTACTGGGGATCGCGTTTTGCTCGATAACGTTCAGGGTTGGGTGAAACCTGGTATGCTTGGTGCCCTTATGGGTTCTAGTGGTGCTGGAAAGACTACTCTTCTCGATGTCCTCGCACAGCGCAAGACTGATGGCACGATCAACGGCTCTATCCTCGTCGACGGGCGCCCCCTGCCCCTCTCTTTTCAACGGTCAGCAGGATACTGCGAACAGCTTGATGTCCACGAGCCCTACGCTACTGTGCGCGAGGCCTTAGAATTCTCCGCCATTCTCCGACAGAGTCGAGACACCCCTCATGCTGAAAAGTTGAAATACGTCGACACTATTATCGATTTACTTGAACTACATGACCTTGCCGATACCCTTATTGGAACAGTCGGAAACGGATTGTCTGTTGAACAGAGAAAGCGTGTCACGATCGGCGTCGAGCTTGTTTCTAAGCCTAGTATCCTTATCTTTCTCGATGAACCCACGTCTGGTCTCGACGGCCAGTCAGCCTATAATACTGTCCGTTTCTTGCGCAAGCTTGCCGACGCCGGCCAGGCCATCCTCGTTACTATACATCAGCCTTCGGCCCAGCTATTCGCCGAGTTCGATACACTCCTCCTGCTTAGCAGAGGAGGCAAGACCGTTTACTTTGGAGACATTGGAGAAAACGGTCGCACTGTCACGGACTACTTTGGTAAAAATGGCATGCCTTGTCCTCCGGGTGTCAATCCTGCCGAGCACATGATCGACGTAGTTTCTGGAACTACAGACTGGAACAGGGTCTGGCTCGAATCTCGTGAACACCAAGCAGTTACAGACGAGCTCGATCGAATGAATGCCGATGCTGCTGCCAAGCCCCCAGGAACCCTCGACGATGGCTATGAATTCTCGCTGCCCCTCATAAGCCAGATCAAAATTGTCACGCACCGAATGAACGTCTCGCTTTGGCGCAACACCGAATACCTGAATAACAAGATCTTCATGCACATCTCCAAAGGCCTTTTCAACGGATTCTCCTTTTGGATGATTGGCGACTCGGTCAACGATTTGCAACTCAGCCTATTTAGCGTATTCCAGTTCGTCTTCGTCGCCCCTGGTGTTATTGCTCAGCTTCAGCCCGTCTTCATCGGCAGGCGAGATATCTTTGAGGCTAGAGAGAAGAAGTCAAAGATGTATTCCTGGGTAGCTTTTACTACTGGACTCATCGTTTCCGAGATTCCCTGGCTCTGCATCTGTGCCGTCGCATACTTTGCGTGTTGGTACTATACCGTTGGCTTCCCTAAGGACTCGGACCGCTCTGGTGCCACCTTCTTTGTCATGCTTATGTACGAGTTCATTTACACCGGCATCGGTCAGTCTATCGCCGCATACGCCCCTAACGCCGTTTTCGCCTCGCTCGTCAACCCTCTCGTTATCGGCACGCTTGTCAGTTTCTGCGGTGTCCTAGTTCCCTATGGCATGATCACGCCCTTCTGGAGATACTGGATATACTACCTTAACCCCTTCAACTATCTTATGGGAAGCATGCTTGTTTTCACTACCTGGGGCGCCGCGGTCAATTGCAAGGATAGCGAGTTTGCCGTTTTCGACCCCCCGCTCGGCAATACCTGTCGAGATTACCTGGCCGACTACATGGAGGGAGCAGGCTCGGCGACAAACTTAATCAATCCCGACGCGACCGAAGGCTGCCGTGTGTGCATGTATACTAGTGGAGAGGATTATCTTCGTACGATGAACCTCAACCAGTACTACTACGGTTGGAGAGACGCCGGCATCGTCGTGATCTTCGTCATTAGCTCCTACGCCTGTGTGTTCGGGCTCATGAAGCTCCGTACCAAGGCTTCGAAGAAAGCGGAGTAGTTTCCGAACGTCGAAAGTTTTGGCTGGCTTGTCCAGGATGTCTATCTGGATCATATTATGGTCGTTCCATGTCCTCCTTGTCAGGGGTCACAGCATATGCTGCTTTGTTTCTGCTTAGCGGGTCCGATACTCGCTGCCGTGGGTGGCCGGGAAACGGGCACGAGGCCGTTGTCAAGCTTCTTCTAGCCACCAGCCAAGGTCGAGGTCGACTTGAAAAATGACCAGGCCGTTGTCAAGCTGCATTGTTTAGCAAGGAAAACTGTTCATGTTGTTCTTCACCCTCGATTGAAATCACCTGATATCTGCCTATGTGCGTGTCATATAAAGTTCTTTGAATATTTTCTGTTGTTCCGTTATCTTAACAAATCAGATAGAGGAAATAAACAGACTTTACTATGTATGCATATCTGCTAGTGACTGCATTATGCCACCACATCTATCAATGCTAATTTTGGACGTCACGGAGAAAGAAATGATTCTACCTTTCGACATCAAGCATATATTCATAGGGTGGAGGAGTATAGATATAACGTCTTCGCAGGCCTATTGCGAGGCAAGTTAGGCTATACAAATAGTAGACTAGTCGTATACGTCGTTGCTCTAAGGATTGAGTATACTTTAAGTAGTTGAACTTTAGTATAAGTAATGCTGGTGATAGTTAGAACTAAGTACTAATAAGTAAAGAAAAGAAAGGTTGCTAGGTATATAGTAGCGACCGTGATATGGCAACATGTTCCTGTCGCTCTCAGACCTTGAAATTGGCTTAGCGCCGATCAAGGCTTTCGTAGAGTGGGGCGCAGTATGGCGTGAGCGTCGCTGTAACTCTTAAATACGGCCCTACACTGTAAAGGCTTATCGAGCCCCTCGAGCCCCTCTCGTGCTCTTGTCTCTATGGGAGTGCCAACTTGAGAAGCTAGTTAAGGCCATCTAAAAGTCTTCCGATCGATCCCCATTCCTTCTACTTTACTACGCATAGCGGTCTTTTCATTTCTTTCTCTTCCACCTACGCTAGCGGAGCGCTTATGACAATGACGGGACTCGTTGAAGCTCGAGGCCTCAACTACGACCCCGCAACCGGCCGGGGTAAACCATTATTGCACACTTTATCAGCCAAAGAAGTTTCCTCTTTAATCCGACAAGGCCATGTATCCGTCAAGGAGTATGCAAATGGATTGCTTCAGCATATTAAAAAAAGGGATCCCGTGGTGCACGCCTGGACGTACCTCGACCCCGCTCTAGTGCTCGCTCAGGCGAGGGAGCTTGATGAAGTCGATCCAAAAGACAGGGGTCCGCTCCACGGCGTGGCTATTGGCGTCAAAGACGTCTTCCTTACTAAGGGTAAGGCTGCTCCCCCGGTCGTCCACGATTTTTCTATTCAGACGACCAACAATCAAAAGACATGCCGACACGATACGGTTCGCGGATATACCAGAATGAACCGGCATTCGGTCCCGACGCCATCTGTGTCGCGGCGCTCCGAGCAGCCGGTGCCCTGATCATGGGGAAAACACACACAACTGAGTTCGCTGCCACCACTGTGGGAGGACCTTGTGCGAACCCACGATGTCTAGATCGTACTCCTGGAGGCTCATCTTCTGGCTCTGCGGCCGCCGTTGCGGACCACCAGGTTCCCCTAGCCATCGGCACGCAGACCGGGGGCAGTGTAGTTCGACCTGGAGCATTCTGTGGCATTTATTCATTCAAGGTAAGTTGGTATTCCCGGACTTTAAAACCGTGCAATCAGTGCTGAAGTCGACGAAAGCCGACGTGGAATACAGTTTCCACGGAAGGCATGTGCCGAAACTCTATCAACCTTGACACAGTCGGGTATTTTGCTCGCGATCCCGATGATTTAGAGCTTCTGGCCTCCTTCTTCTCGCAGAGCAACCCATCACCCAGCCCCGTGCCTACAATGCCGCCTGGGATGACGAAGATAGCGCTGCTCAAAACACACGTCTGGCCTAAAGCTGGTCCCGGCCTCCGTTTGGCTTGGAACCGGCTCTCTGATCTTTTGACTCATCAAGGTGCGGCTATAACGGAGTTAGAGCTTCCTTTGTCATTCTCTTCCCATCCCGTGCACCACTCAAACCTCCTTGCGAGTGAAGCTTATTCCTCATTCTGCGGATATTTCCTGTTTACACCGTCCGAGCTCGACGCCAAGATCCACCAGCTCATTCAGGAGGGGGCCCACATCGCTCCTTCTGACCTTCGCAGAACACACGACAGCTGCGCGTCCTTACGCACCCAGTGGGACGCAATCGCTTCGGAGTATGACATGGTCATCACACCAAGCGTAGTAGATGAGGCGCCTTTGGGACTGGATTATACTGGGGACGCTAGCTTCTGCTCCTTGTGGACGCTCCTACACGCGCCGGTGGCGAATGTGCCAGGACTCAGAGGAAAGCATAATTTGCCCATTGGTGTCTCTGTGGTGGGCGCCAGATGGACTGACAAGGAGGTATTGAGGAAAGCTAAGATGTTAGGGGATGCACTAAGCCGGATATAGAGCTGGGGTTCTTAGTTATACCTCCCAAAGGGGATTACGAACGTTATATTGTTTGCAATGCTGCTTTCGTGGGTTCTAATTGCAAAAAATACGGCGGGCTTGTACAATAACAAGTTATGTGTATCAGGATTTTCTGGGTATCTCAAGTGAAGACAACTTTCACTGCTTTACAAAGTTCGTTACTTCAAGGAAACTGGACCTAGAATGACCCCCGCCAACTTTAGGAGGCGTATTTAGAAACCTCGGACTAACCGAAGTCAATCAAGACTTATCGTCCATCGGTAGGTTGCATCGAGCACATCCTCGCAAAGATTCTCTTCAATTACTCAATGGGCAAACTCCATCGTAGACAAAGGATTCTGTTATGAGCTGCTCGGCCTTGGATTCATACTCGGACCATTATCCTTACATCTGGTACCCGTAAGGATGGTCGCGAATTGCATGACTAGTGCTGGAAAATCCGTGATCACTTTTGAGATGACAGCTTCCATCGCTCAGACTCGAGCGCGGTATCACCAGGCGTCTGGCTAAGCTTCGCATGCCCAACGTGGAGGATCGTGGGAGAGCTCCGATATCGACGACGGGCCCCGTTGCTGCTAGGGCGGGACCAGGTCCAAAGGACTGGATCAACGCTGATGTATAATTCTTCTGAACCTACTACAAGTTTCGTTTTATCAGGAAAGCTATCCGGTTGATAAAAGATAGGTGACGGGCATAGCATGGCTAGAAGCCTCGTGCTTGAACTCGCGTCGTGGCTTGAAGATGAGAGACGGGCGCGATTGTATGTGTTTTGTATCCATTGGAAGCGAGACCTTGAACAGGAACGCCCGAGTCGACGTGAGATTGTAGCCTTATGACGGTTATTTCCAAACCTAGGCGTTCGTCAAGTCCATTCAGTATCCCATAGACGAAAGTTCTATTACACAAACTAGAAATCTTTACTCCAGTACACGCGATGACGCTATACGCGAGATTTATAAGTAAGTAGGAGTTTCTAGGTAAGTGATAACGAAGTCATGAACAACGACCCTGCCCTTTGGTACGAAGATTTACGTCGGAGTCAGCCACTCGTTAGAAAGTGGGGGTTTTATCGACTCGGGATTGGTCTCGGACATACTGTCACAGATATAACCGAGGCTGAGCCATTCATACGGCAAATTTAGCCAATAGCCATGCCCAATCAGACGGAAAATGGCGGGCCAAAGCAACCGCAAGTGCAACTCTCATTCCGACAATTTAAAGACCATCTGCCCTCCGACTACCATTCCAACGTAGCTGCTACAAGACGAAGTCCGAGGGATAATCACTGAAGGAACTTTGTCTCGGTCAAGGTTCTCATATCGTGTTCAGTGGTTCTCCGCTTGTTTCTTTCCTCCCTATACAACCCACAGTCTCCGGCACCGGCGCCATGACCGAGCCTCAACGGCGCCGCCGGAGACCCGCCGTGTAAGGCCCCACTCACGATTCGCCCCTGAGCTTCACTAATCCAGGCATCTTCCACATAGGTCATGCACCCTTTGTAGGAAGCGCAAGATCCGTTGCAATAGAGAGGTCCCCTGCTCTAATTGTTTGCGTTCTCGGGCCGCGTGTGTGTACGAAGCGCTGTCCCCGCCGCTCTCGCCGCGGAGACGGGTGGGGGAGCTGGCGCCAAGGACGTTGGCATATCGCCAATATCCATCGCCGGCATCTACAGTCAGCAGCGGCGCCGTCGCGGTGCCATCGAATGCGGTTCCAGTCCCGTCTGCCCCTTGTACGACGGGCCAGACCGACGACACGAGCCTCCCCTCCACACTGGAATTCGAAGCCATGAGGGCAAGGATTAACCAGCTGGAGGAGCAGCTGGCCAAGTCCTCTCAGGGGACGCACAAATCTTCTAGCTCGACACTACATAATAGGCTCATTGGCACATTCCACCTCCACCACGAGAGCCACTCTACCAATGCCACTGATATGGACGTCGTCAGTCAAAGCGTCACGCACAAGGGCCGTGTATTTGGGCAGAGCCACTGGCTCAATGCCATAGTTCAGGTCAGAAAGACCAGTGTGCAACCTTGGAATTATATACTAAAGATCGATGTTTAGCTCCGAGACTTGTTCGAGATTATGGAGACGCAGCTCCAAGGTGAGAGGCCAGCGGCTGTAGTAAGTGTCGAAAAATGCAAACGCCTAGCTCGAATGATCAAAATTCAGCGCGCACCCCGTTGGCCCTCGCCCCCGACAAAGGAGCTCCCCGTGAAGGCCGTCTGTGACAGGCTCATTGACTGCTACTTGCAAACGACCGAATCAATCCACCGGATCCTACACATTCCGTCATTTATGCGGGAGTACGAGTCGATATGGATACCAAGTGCCAAGCCCGATCCAGGGTTCCTCATCCAACTCAAGCTAGTGCTCGCCATCGGGTCCACAGCCTATGACGATGCGTTCTCACTCCGCACCTCGGCGGTACACTGGGTCTACGAGGCACAGACGTGGCTATGTGAGCCTGAGTTCAAGTCAAGGCTCACGATACAATCGATCCAGGTTAATATCCTCCTCCTCATTGCCAGAAAGTCCATCAATATCGGGGGCACGCTGGTCTGGTTGTCAGCGGGAGAGCTATTGCGGACGGCCATCTACATGGGCTTGAACAAGGATCCATCTGGTCCACCGATAAGGTCGACATATACCACCGAGATGCAACGAAGGCTGTGGCATACCGTCCTTGAGATTATTCTGCAGTCGAGTCTAGACTCCGGGGGTTCGCCGTTGATCGGCCTGGGAGACTACGATACGCAGTGTCCACAGAATTACAATGATGAAGATCTGCTGGTCGGGTTAACTACTCCTAGACCAGATGAGGAGTATACGCAGACGACCGTGGCGAGGCTTCGCTGGCACACGCTGCCCGTTCGCCTCGCGATATTGAAGTACCTCAACGACTTTGGTTCGAAAGCAGTATACAGTGAGACACTAAGACTCGACAAAGAGCTTAGGGCGGCACAAAAGACGATGAATCGACATCTTGAAGCGATCCGCCCTAAGGCAGGGCATACTGTTTTTGACGTCGGGTCAACGATGGCGAACTTTCTCTTGGCCACTTATAACTTCGCACTGCACACCCCGTTCCTGGCCACCGCGTTCCGCGAGCCAACTCACGCCTTTTCACGGATGGCGCTGGTGGATAGCTCGCTGAAGCTCTGGCCTCTAGTGTGCCCCTCATCCGCCCTAGCAGCTCAGAGTGGTAGTAACGGGGCATCCACCAACGACATCTGGAGGCGTCTCACGTTTTGCGATCAAAGGATATTTTACGTGGCGGTCAAGTATGTGACTGTAGTTGTGTTGCTGGAATTGAGGCAGCAATCCCAAGACAAGGAAGGTCTTGGTGCGGCACCTTTTGGGCCTGACCTCCTTGGCATACTCCATGAGAGCAAAGCCTGGACGTTTGAGGGTATAAAGGTCGGGGAAACCAATATCAAGGGCTATCTGTCGTCGTGCGTAGTTGCCTCATACGCGGAGATTTTGAAACGTGGGATGCAGACAGAGGAGATGGCGAAGGTCCTTGTTCAGGCTACTGGCGATGCTGCGGAAACATGCTTGCCGTATCTCGAGGCGATGCTTAGGCGGGAGAAAGAGGAGGCCTCAAATGATGCGGAGGATAACGTTCCGCAAACGCCGCTAGAGAGCATAGACTGGAATGACATATGGGTACGTTTAGACCTTTTGGCGTTCATACTCCATGGCTAACATTTTTGCTAGATATCGGATGCGCGGAATGAGTTTGGAGGCTGGGATCCTATCTCTTGGGTTCTTGGTGATGGGTTTGATGCGGAGCCAATTGAATAACTGCGCTGGAAATCTTTGCGTCGGAGCATTCCGTCAATATCTATTCGGCCCCTCGAATGACCTAGCCAAGGCACTGCGCTGTTCGAACGAAGTTTTGACGCAGTCCACTCCGTGATAATGCAACTAGTGCGCTTACTGGATATAGACTCCCACGAACTCATAACCTTGAGAAGAACTTGGACACCTCACTTGGATTACGTTCGTGACCGAATCGCCTACCCCTGGTCAGCTCGTGGCCGCGAGGATAGCTTCCGCGGCTTCCAGCCCCCTATTCTGTCGCAGTACCGGCTATGGCCGGGGAATACGAGACCATGTCTCGTCGATCTGCAAATCACCACGATTCCCTAATCGCATTGAGGGTGGAGATTTCCGATTTCGACGAATAGCTGGTCTAGGAAGGGTGACACGAGGACTTATCTGCCACCAGGTTAAGCGAACCTTTGTGTACTTTAGTTACATTATTATCACCGTTAGGACTGATGATTCTCTCTGTGGTCTTACGTCTGATAATCTCGTGATTTCGCATCCTGTCTTAGAACTCGTAGTAACCGAAGAACTGGGTATAAGTATGTCGATTATTCAGATGTCATTTTCGTGCAGGTAAAACCAGGTTTGCAGGCATTGTATTACTCACGTGTACGCATGTATACAACATATTGTGAGATCATAGACGTTTCAATATGACAGGACCAGTGTAGGTTCCTATATAGTAAGCACTAGTAAGTCGGGTTACGCCCTGGAACCTGTAACTGGATATTATCAGAAACATGACTTTCTCCGGCACGCGGATAACGCATAAAGGCGCAGCCTTCGGGACCTTCATTCCTCGACGGCTGTTTTCGATGCGTTGCTTCCCGCCATGGATCGTTTTTTCTATGTCGCTGGGCTTCTGGCCATCACGGCCCGCGGCGCAACAGTGAGACAAGACCTCCCAATCGTCGACCTCGGCTATGAACGGCACCAAGCCATCCCCTTCAGTGTATTTGAACCCCTCAAAGCCAAAAATAACTGAGCTGAGATGAAAACAGGAGGATATGGGTCTCTACAATTTCAGAAATATCCGCTACGCCGAGCCCCCCGTAGGTCGCCTCCGCTTTCGCGCTCCCGAGCCACCCACGGGCCGCACAGAGCAAGTCCAAACTGGCGACCAGGGCGGCATCTGTCCACAGGCTGCGCCTGAGTGGACTCTTGTGGCTACACAATTCACAAAGGCCTTTGTGAAAGGCGAGACCTCGACTTTTGACACGGACGCGGCGATCGAGTCTGCTAAGGATGAGATGGCAGAGAGCGGGCTGCCCGCACCGCGAGCGGATGGAAATCCACAGATCTCGGAGGACTGTTTGTTCCTGGATGTTCTTGTCCCGCCAGCGATATTTGAAGCAAAGGGAAGGGGCTCGTGGAATGATTCCAACGGTGCGCCCGTCCTGGTTTGGTAATGCACGCCATATGTCTCGCTAGGACAAAAGTGCTAACGCAAGTTGCTAACAGGATTTACGGCGGAGGGTATACCTTTGGAAACAAGGCCAGTGATCCGCCCTCAGACCCCACGAGACTTATACAGACGAGTAGCAAAGACCGGGGCGAGGGGTTGATTTTCGTCACGCTAAACTACCGCCTGGGAGCCATCGGTTGGCTTGCAGGGCCAGCCATGCAGAAAGAGGGAGGAGTGCCTAACGCAGGCCTCCTTGATCAAAGGCTCGCACTAGAATGGGTACAGAGTAATATCCACCTTTTTGGGGGCGACCCGGACCGTGTGACGGTCATGGGGCGTAAGGCAGACTCGAGGACCAGAGATTAGCGCACCTATGGAGTATTGACTGACACAAGTCTATCATCAGAATCCGCCGGTGCAGGCAGTATCATTCATCTCCTCACCACCTACAGAAGCTGGTGGTGGCGCCGTGCGCCGTTCCGACAGGCTATTACCCTTTCCCCCGGCTGGGTCCCGGTGACGGCCGACGAGTTCAAAGAAGATGCAGCAAGGTCGTTTATGGACGCGCTCGGCGTCAATACTCTCAAAGAGGCCCAGAACGCTACGACAGAGGCCGTGATATACGCCAATGCGCTGGCCGTCGGTGCAGCGCCTTACACCTCCTTTGGCTACGGTCCCGTAGTGGACGGAACCCTCGTTGAGAAGCACCCCTCAATCGCACTCAAGGACGGTGACTTCGATAGCAGTGTCACGATAATGACGGGGCATGTGACGAATGAGTCTCCTAGCTTCACACCACCGAATGTGGAGACGAACGATGAGCTCGTATCCTTTCTCTACAGTTTGTTCCCGACAGCAGATCCGGTCGAGGTGGACCGCCTGGTTCGTACCGTATACCCAAAGCCGGGTCTCAACCGGACGCTAGAGGTCGTTGCAGATATTGGCTTCACTTGCAACGTCGCGTATCTCTCGCAGGCGTTCAGCGGTGAGATCTACAACTACAAGTTCACGGTTCAGCCCGCTCTCCACGGCTCAGATGTTCCCTACGCGTTCTACAACGGGCCGGATTTAGAGGATGTCTCAGGCGGCGTCTACGATGGGCCCTCAGGTCCCGTGAGCGTCGAGCTCGCGCAGGTTATGCAGGGGTATATCGTCAACTTTGTCAAAAGCGGAGACCCGAACGGCCCCGGCCTTCCTCAGTTTTCTAGGGGAGATAAGGGATCCAGTATGCTTACATTCGGGGCTGACGGCGTGGGCGTTGCGCAGGATGATACGAATAATTCGCGTTGCAAGTGGCTTCAGAGTATTCCATATGCTTAACACCACGAGCATTAACATTTCCCGATACCTTTGCAATTTGAAGAGACTGTTAGTCTTAAATTGGCCGTATGGCTCCCTTGTACATCATACACTTGGCTGTCCCGTAAAATCCCAGGAACTCATTATCACATTGAGTCTATTCTCTAGCCACCTTACACAGATCCGCCACTCAGTCGGTCGAAATTGTAAAGGCGCTCGGGGACTAGGCCGCTGTGCACTAACAGCAATGATCTAGTAACCCTTATTGTCCCAGGTCCAGTTGCCGATGGGAGTATATGATAAGGTATCTTCACCTGACCCAGACTAATGAAGCTGTATCAGTCCACATTTTGCTAGCTTGCAGTAAAACTAGCAATTAGATCCAGCTGCCATGTGAAAGCATGCCAAGTGACTCCAGTATACAAATCACACACAGACACTATGTTAAGTAAAAAGTTTTCTTATACCCGTTCGTTCATCCATGGATCTAAAGATAACTTGGAACCGTGCCTTGCTTCCTGACGTGGAAATATAAATAAACATGCATCAAACGTAGAACATGGTGTTCTTCATCCGGTCATGGGGCCTAACCTGGTCCTTTCCAATCGGACCAAGTTTCCCCACTTCTCCGGCCACCGACCCAGCCCCTGAGGCAGTGGGACATGCATCATATACATCCTTCAGATAGACCCGGGCCATTTCGCACAGAATATCCGCGTAGTAAACCGGCGCGCAGATACTCACGGCTTTTGTCGCCCGTCCATATGTGTAGCACAAAGCCTGGCTCAGCGACTCCACCACATCCGCGACGTTTCTATGCGGCAGCGGGACGCCGTTCGCGTACTTGCTCCGGAATATCTCATCCAGCACAACAAAGTAGTGCGCCGGGCGAGCGGTGTCCTGAAAGGCGGTGTGCGACTGGAGGTAAAAGTCCCATGACCCGGACTCAGTGACACCACGGTCGACGACGGTGCCGGCGGGGTTGTTGGAGAAACGATCCGCGTCTTGTGTGGTAGAGGGGTAGAATCGTGTATGATGGCGCTTTCTGACGATTATAATGGCCATGCGAGGGAGGCCCTTCTTCTGGTTAGCTGGGGTGTAGAGCTCTGTACAGGCAGCGCGGAGGAGGGGGAGTTCCTTGCCAATGACAGTCTGGTACTGGCCCTCTGAAACGCAATCTCGGTATATAAGAATCTTCTCCGGGAAAGAACTGTGCTTGCCGAGTTCTTTCCAGAGGCGGAGGCGGGATTTGAACGTCTCGGTTAGCGCGGAGACCATTTCCTGCCGGGCCTCTGACTGCACGGTGATTACGCCCGGGAACTGGGAGACGTGCTTATCGATGCTGGCTACCATGCCAGCAATCCTGGGGGCCGCCTTGGAGGTGCCGGGGGAGGGGTGTGTGACATCTATGCCGACGATCATGGTCTTGTCTTCGTTGATGATGCCAAGGCGGGAGGGGTCTACGAGCTGGTTGTGTCCGCCAAGCTTGAGGTTGAACTTTAGGGCGACGTTGCTAAAGTACTGGTCCTGACCTTGAAGCTTGGCCATCTTGCTCGCCACGACGCCGCACACGGTGTGGATCCCGCAGTTGAGATCGCCGAGGGACTTGACGCGGTGGTAGACCGGACCGGTGGTGCCGGGGAGAATGACGAGGAGTAAGTCAAGTTTCGCCACCGCGCCCCGGATTACAGTCTCGAGCATCGCATCATCAGGACGGCTAAGCACCAATTTTCTTCCTGCGAGGCCTCCGAGGTCGTGATTCCCAGCTTCTTCAGCTTCTTGGTGAACGCTTAGATTACCTCGACCGGATCTTTAATTCGTACGGGTTTTGGGGGCCTGGGTGGCAGATGAGGATATACGACCAGCGAGTGAGCCTACTTCACTTGTTGAACACGACGTCGTTCATGTTCCAGCCCCCGGCGCGGACGTTGACCAACTTGGATTTATTGTACATGACCCTGGGCTCCTGGAGGGCGCGGGCAGTCACTTTGATCAGGTTAATCCCCAGAGTTAAGTTGAAGTGGGTTTATGAAAGGAGTCAGATGTTGCCACGCTAGAGGAAGGCATCGAAACCGTATCGTGAGCTCAACCTACCAACAGAGGGTTCGTCTGGGTAGACAAGCCCGCCGTTTCCAATCCGTTGCCCATGATTGACTCCGCATTGGCCCACGGCTTGCGGACCGCAAACGCGATTATCTTCTGGGCCTGCTCCGGGCTCAGCTTCGTGTTGGCATTTTAGCCGGGAAGCACTTCGCAGGCTTCGGGGGGGAGGTACGTCGGTCTTTCGAGTGTGCCGACGTTGACGACAGGGAGGACGGGGTCGACCTCGCGACTGTATGCTATAGGCATGCGAGTTAGCTGCCGATTTTACGATTGTGACGAGGGCGATGCGGGACTCACTCTGCCAAAAGTAGTCAAAGACGCTGATGTACCTTCCCACGGCGATGGGCTGAAGCGGCTTCCCGCCTTGTGCCTTGCTCTTCTTACCACCGCCGCCAAGGGAACCACCCTTACCCACGGCGGGATCCATCCAGAACATCACGTCCTTAGGGCCCCCGCCAAAGGCCACGACTCTAGGTGGATGGCCCATCCCATGGCCGTCATTCTGCGTCGTCAGCCCGATGATCGTCTTGGCACGAATCAATTCCTCGCCCTTCTTGTTCTTCTTCGTCTTGAGGTGACGCATATTGACTCGCAAACTCTTGACGAATGTCGCGAGGGCGGGCATGCTCCGGTTCCGCTGCATGTACTCTTTAATCATCCCGTCCAGGGGTCCGGAGTTGTAAAAAGACGCCGTGGCTGACGTTTACGTTGACGAGAAGGCGGGATGTGGCGGCGCGGACGCTGGCGAAGAAGCCGCGGATTGCCATAAGGCCTGCGCCTAGAGACTCTCGATCGGTCTCAGCGGGGGTAAGAGAGAAAATGCGGCTGGTGCCAATAGTGTCAAGGTTAAGACCCGTCTGTGCGTAGCTGTTAAGGAAGATGTTGAGAGCTTGAATGATGGGCTCTCTGTCGGGGAAGCTTGATGGGCTGGTTGGTTTAAGGTAGTTGACAAGGTCTCCGACTGAAAGGGTGCTGATGTAGAGTACACGGGTGGTGTACGTGGGAGCATCATCGCGGGGTTCATCGTGGTTCTCGTTGTGGTAGACCACTTTAATAAGAGTTTCCTTGTTCTCGAGCTTCCTCCGAGATATCAACGTCGACTTGAAATCAGAGACAATGTCGTGACGGACACCCGCCATCTCGGGGGAATCAACGAGCTGTCGGACGATCTGCTTCAGCTTGCGGCCTGTAGCTACCGGCGACACGGAGACGTTTTATCGATAGAGGACCATGTCAGAGGAAGTGGCCATCTCGACATAGTTGGCCCAAACGGCGATCGCATGACCCGTCGTGCCATAGCCGGGTCGTTGAGGAAATGAGGGGGTGAGGCTCAGCTTTCTCGGCTGTTGCCCGAGCTTCTTGGACTGGGAGGCATCTTCGTCTTCGGTCACTTCTAGGCGGGGCTGCACAGTGTTTCCATGGGGTCTTCAGTGCTCAATGACAGGTTAGCCGAAAGGCATTGGCATGAGAGGTGCAACAGGGGGTGATTGACGAAGACTTACGAGAATACTCTGGCGCTAGCATCCGCGCCGCCGCGCCCTCCACCGCGCCCTCCACCGCCTCTGCGTTGATTGTAATACATGACGAGTGCAGACTGAGATGGAATTTGTGCAGGAGAATGTGGTCGAGATTCCCGTTGCTGGGGCAGCTGATGGTTTCTTTCACGATGCCTGAACAACAGGTCTTGCGGTTTCCTACCATGTCTGACCGAGGCTTACCTTCCTCCGTTTGTTCGTTTGCTACGAGCACAAGCTTTGGGACCCTGGCTGGATGTGCTGTTTGGTTAGACGGGGATAAAGAGGGGTATTGCCGGCAGTTGTACCACGTCATACCACGGCTGAGACATAAGAGAAACCAGTGCACCATCGCCAATGATTGGTATTCGCTTGCATTATGCCTAACAAAAACAATATGTGGTCCTGAAAGGACTTGTACGTAAATATGATACACCCCGCTTGTTTGAGTTAGTTATTCAAACACGAGGAAGGAGAACGGCAAGAAGGCAAAGGAAATCGCAACGCTGACTAGAGGTATTTGGAAAGTAACAAACACGCCCTTTCTGTCTTATCGCGCTCCCCAGCGATCCATGCAATCATCAAGCCTCCCCGGCCACATCACCCTGCCTGTCCTTCCCGTACGCAGCGAATACCTCCTTGAACCGGAACCGTAGCAGAAGTGAAATCGTCTCCTTGCTGCTCTTTAGGTTCTCCATGACGAGCTTCCGCGTCGGCTTGGAAAAGACAAGGTCAATCTCCTCGAGCGTGAGGTTCTTTGTCTCGGGCATGAATAGTAGCTGGTAGAACCAGCCCAGCACCGCAATGCCGCCGAAGAAGCCCAGGGTGAGACCGGTCCGCGTCATGGCCTCCTGCATCGAGTTGAAGTTGTACGTAATGATGAATGAGCCAAGGAACACCATGGCGTCAGAAGTCGACATGCCGTGGCTTCGGAGGTACATGGGGTAGACCTCGGAGGGGATGACCCAAGTCAGACAGGCGTAGGGCCCATAGAAGAGCATGTAGATGATGAGGCCGGTGAGGTAGAGACCCTGGACCTTGGCAGGCTCCGTTTCAGGGTCGTATAGGTAGCCGACACCAACGAGGACTAAGCCGATAAGGAAGATGGGTAGCATGAGGAGGGCCCAGAAGCGGCGGCCAAAGCGCTCCATGGTGAAGATTGCGGGGATGGTTCCTATGAAGAGAGAACCGCCACCAACCTAGAGTTTGTTAACATGTTGGATCCATAGAAACGAGACCCAGCGGTGGGAGACAAACCATGGACATGTAGGTCGCGTGTTCCTTGTCGAAGCCAACTTGCTGCATCAAGGTGCCCAGGTAGTAGAGAAGACCGTTGATACCAACCAATTGACCTGAGGATCGTTAGATTATGGCTGAGAAGGGCCCATGACGTGCTTTTTCGCGCATGATTGGACATACCGAGCAGGATCATGATGTTGGCGTAAATAAAGGCGCGGCGAGCGCGGGGGTTCCTACCATAATAATTAGCCAACGGATGCCCTCAGTATTAATATCAAAGGTAGACAAACGTGATAAAGTCGAAGATTACCCAGCGAGAGCCGGCTCCGCTTTCCTTGTTAACGTTCATCTCGTACTGGACCGACTCCTTCATAACGAAGAATTCGGCCTTAGCATCCTCAGACTCCATATCCCGGATGCGCCGCCAGACGCGGTAGGCTTCTAGCTGCTTGTTCTTGTACATGAGGAAGCGAGGGCTCTCCGGGAGGACCAGCATCCTACCAAAGACAATTAAGTTAGTAAGACGGAGGAAAGGTAGGAGCTGGAGGAAGCGTACCCTAGGAACATAGCGATAGAGAAGACGACAGAAGAGCCGAGGATGTATCGCCAGTTGCCCTTGACGTGGAAGAACATGGCGCCCACCGCATAACCGACAACCTCTCCTAGAGCAATATTGAACTGGTAAAGCGACACAAGGTTTCCTCGCAGCCTCCTCTCGACTGTCTCGGCCACATAGATAGGAACTGTCCCGGTCTCGATACCCATTCCAAGACCCATAATGACACGGCCACTGATCATCATACCGTAGTCCCTCGCACCGGCTTTCAGCCCGGCGCCGAGCGTGTAAAGGATGGTAGCAATGATGATGGCCATGCGCCGTCCAAGGAATTCGTTGCAAGGGGTAAGGAGAATGGCACCTCCAACGGCGCCGAGAGGCAGGGCCGAGTTGACCATGCTCACCTGGTCCGAGTCGAGGTCGAGAGCATCAGGGATAAATAGGTTGGCGGTACTAATGAGGGACTGGTCCAGGCCGTACAGCATACCGCCCATGGACGCGAAGACGACCATGACCCAAGTGAAGTGCTTCGCGCTCTTGGGGTTCATCTCAAGCCGTCCCTTGGTGCGGCCCGATTCGCGCACCTCCTGCTCCATCGACTCGATGTACTCGTCCACGCGCCACTTCTCCTCGCGCGCAATGCGCATCGCGTGGCCTTCAGGGTCATCCTCGATCTTTGCGATCTCGGCATGGTCCGACTTTTCGTCCGGGAACGAGTCCGCCGGGGGCTTCTCGTTTGGCTGGGGTGTTGTGGGCGCCATGGTTGTGGTGAGATTAGGCATGGATGAGGTGAATTCGTTGAACAAGCCACCCGGAACTGACCCGCTGGGATCGTCTCCTGGATTCCCGGGTTATGGGCCTGTTATTTATGCCACCCAACAACATTGATCGGCCAGGCTAATTTCCTCGACCAAATCTGGGAAAGCCGGGGAACATCTCGCCCCCAAGGAAAGCGTCTCTTACCCCGTAAAACTGGGGGCGGAGTGGATCGAGGGGGGCAACTCGCCGAGATCTTTGTGAGGCGAGTTCGGCCCGACCGCTCACTTGCGGAGACCCTGTAGACGCCCGGATCCACTAAGCTAGTGCGCTGACCGGTGCTCCACTTGGCGTCTGTTGATCTGAACAAAGGTACTTTTTCACTAAAACTCTATGGAGTTATACCCGTGCGGCTCTGCGGCTGACATGCGAAGGAGAAAATGATCGGAGGAACTCCGTGTAGGTCGACCCCGCGTCTACCCCTCATCTCCCCCAACTCCTCCGCATGCTTCCCCTCATCTACCCCTCATTCACCGTACCAGCCGTCGTCTCTGCAGTACGGGGCATGGTCAGACGGTAATTTCAAGCCATTTAAATCGACGTCCTTAGCCCAGATACCTACTGTCGCCCCCTTATTTCCCCTCAAAAGGCGAATAGACAGCAAGTTCTTTCCCAATTCTACGTGTACTCTCACCATGGCACGGGAGTTTGAAGTGAATTTCTTCGCTGTACGTACAGTTGAGTTGCCAAAAAAACGAAAGGATAGCAGGCAACAAAGTAGGGACCAGCCAGTACGAATTCTCTCTTGCATTCTCAGTAAGTCCAGTTCTTGTCAATTTCCATAATGTGATATTATTCCCACTTCTCCTTTCTTGGTCTAGGCATGAAGGAGTAAGTCCCGATGGAATTAGCGGCAGCGTCTTAGCTCGCTCCGATTGGCGACTGTGGTGCCACTGTGGAGCCCCAAGGACCAACCCCCTGACACCATTGCCCCATGGCACAGTGTTGTGGGGGTGCGGGGCTCCAGAAACCACGCAGAAGACGCAGAGAAGAAAAACGCTACGTCGTAGTTTTCCCTCAAGGCCTCGCCAAGGGAACCAAGACGGGAGCAACCGCGGACATTTTCTTCCGACCGATTCCCAGATTGGGTTTTCATTACGTACTGCACCATACACCCCGCCAGCGGCCCAGGTGAGCGCCGCAGGGCTGCTGCTCCAGCTTTCTTCTTGGTATGCTTTACTTGGACTCTTCGCTGACTTTGGGTACGCCGATCCTGGCCGAGATCGGCGGACAAGAGTTTACCCGGACAAGGTGGCCAGATTTTCCCCCTGAACAGACCTCAGGTAGCGCATCTGGAAAGTTCGACGGACGCGTCCTGGAGAAGGTTCTGTTTGTTACTGTGTTAGGTTAATTTCGCCGGGCGCTCGCTCAACATGTCGTAACGTGGGGAATCATAAATCCCTGATTTCCTGCATCCTGCTCATCTAGTACGCCGGCATCGAAGTCGAACGATTTCCAAGTTCCACACCAATGGTTCGCAAAACTGGATTTAGGAGCGGTGTACTCGGCACCGCGTACGACGTAGACAGAGGTAGCACCGGCAATACAGGCGGGGATAAGATGACGACAACCCAGAATCCTCCATCCTTCCTTGACCGTGCGCTCTGACCTCGGTGAGAAGGCCCGAATCCGGCGTGGGGCTAGATGCACGAATGTTCCAAACGATCGCGGTGTACCTTCTTGCTCGGCTGTGCGGAAGGGGAAATGCGCTAGAAGCTCTCGGATCTTCGCCTGCAACTTAGTCTAGGGAACTTCTGCATGCGGTCGGGATACGATCGGAGTTGCAAGCGGGATATGTGGGGGTCCCGTCTTGGATTCATCCCGTCGGTCATACGTTATGGGCCCCATCTTCTCTGTTCTGGCGAATGGGGGGCGCCCCGCGATTTAAACTGGGGCCACCGACTAATCTGCATCAGGGAAAGTGGTGAAGTCGCCGAGGTCAGTCAGGTGCGCGTACGGACTGCAGAAGCTCCTCTTGGTTGGGCGGGGATAGAAGGTGATTCCGAATCTCCGGCGGAGCAAGTTCAATCCAAATCACCGGTGGAGCAAGTTGTTCAATCTCCGCGTGACGCTTGTAGCGCGCTACTACCGGTGGACGGGGATCGGCAGCCCGGTTCGGGAATGCCGTCCGTTGTACACGGTGTGTGGGGCATTTGGGAGCTCATTGGGAGGTGACCTGATTTGTGTCATGCAACACATCATTGCCTAGTGTGTCGAGTGTATCCTGTTCTAGAAGGAATCCAGAACTTCGGTGACTTGCGCCACGCTACATGAAGTGAGTTGGTCCAACAGCGGTAGTGGGAGACGCCGTTTAGTAGCGGGAACAACGAGGACTGTAACGTACTAGCGAGGACCTACAAAGAGAGTGCGTTCGTCTAAATTGGCTAGGTATAAACGCTCCTTGAACACGGACCAGTCTTATCCTTGGTATCAGTCAACATAACCAAGTATCAACGGTGTAAGTCGTTAACAGCCATTGCTTCCCCATACGTAGCTCTTCTCGTCAATGCGAGTATTCATAAATGCGAGACGCCGTCAGAGTAGACGTTCATGCGGGGCGAGTGGGTCATCCCTGGGCCCTCGTAAACAAAACATCGCACATGACGTCTTTTTTAAGAAGTAGTACCCATGAGGCGACGAGCGGAGACGGCGGCCTGCAGAGCCGGCCTTATTATCGGTATTACTCTGCCATGACCATCGTCATCCTGCAGCGCGAAATGAAGGAGATACTCAAAGGCGGAGTTCACATTCCTCGTTGGCTTGAGTACAGTGCAGGGGTTATAACCTCATTCCCTTGGGCACTTACATAGATTGCAACAATACGGCGATCGATTTTCAATGGATCTGTGTTATTCATTTCCTCTGTGTTTCCATATGAAAGTTTCAATCACCATTCTCGTCTTTCGCTATTTATGCTGGCTTATCCTCGAATGATGATGTCGGCTCGAAGTTTTGGATGAAGTCTCGCAATTGTGGTTGTTCTTATTCATCCTTCGACGTAGGAAACTTATCCGTAAAGCCACTAAGCCAGTGCCAAGGATGTTCTAAAGCAGGAGATAGGTTGGTAGCATAACCGGTAAAGCAATCCTAACGGCGTTTCATTTATTAAGGGTCCAGGGTTACGCTGCGTTTATCACGGACACATAATTCCATATATGTGCACAAGACATCCAGCGTTTAGGAAGCTGTCAGTACCATTCTAGGTTCCTGTGATAGTCAATTATACGTCATTTGTATACTTGCTGTCGCTATTCCCTTCTCTCAGCCATTCCACGATACATACAATTACTACTGTGGCGAGGAGCTTCGCCGGATATTATCATGGGTAATAAGGCGATGACTGATACATATAGCCATCTGTCATTTACCTTAAGTTGCGATTAAACGACTCGGATTTGAAGGCTCACCAGGGTCTAGTAAGTGATGTGTACGACGCGGTAGGTTGAGTAAGGCACGTGAACGGTAGTCTATTCTAAATGTTTGAAAATCCTTCTTCCTTGATTGTCGCTCCCTACATCTCAAGTAAATTGTTATTTCTCTTTCTATTACTGTATGAGTCCCACAAAAGACAGGGATTATTATACGATAGGCCTGTGTTGCTCAGACTCAGATGTACCGTTCTGGTAGACAATCACCTGGTCGAAGTCCAAGTTTGATTCAGGATTCAAAAATATTCTCTGGTGTCTCGCGTTATTGTTAACATGGTGATCTCCTGGCTTTGTATGAGGTATTATTTTAAGTTAAGAAGTATATTCCATTCCAATCAGTGCCGCATCTCCAGGGGTTCGGTGTGAATAGGTATATGCTCATTGCAGTTCACAAGGAGTTGTTGACATGGGTAACTCTGTAATATCTAATTGTTTAGAGCAAAAGAAAAAATAAGGTGGGTGCGACAGTCAGGTTACTAGAAAGAGTGTGAACTCATGTTATCTCAGTAGAATAAAATATGGTAAAGGTTGAACCTTTGAATCGAACCCTGGACGCTAACGCAAGGATATGCTGAGCTGAATATTTTACTAGCACCTATAGACCCGGCTAATGAATATACCGTATCTGATAGGCTGTTTACTATCAAGCTACTCCCTGAATTCGGCGTAAAAGAATGGCATTATATACACGTAATAGGGCTAAAGAAACGAGTATATCAACGGCAGTTGCCTCTTAACTGGACTCAATTTCCTCCCTTTAGATATCAGATTAATTTATATTGTTCTTATCACGGTCCTTTCCTCCCTTGTGAATTTTATAAAAGCTAATGCTATAATGGACTCTAGGATTAACTACTGAGTAGAGTAAAAGACAAGACTAGCCCCGCCTATAACCGTGAAGGGACGTGATGGCCCAGGCCGTCACATGTTCCCTGCAGGTTGTGCGACCTGTATATCTCCTTTTTAGTAGTTGGTTATTCTGTTATACTCATCCGCTCTGGCTGCCGCCTGATCCTTGGGACGAATCCCGAATCGTAACTTTTGCAAACCGTAATCTATGCCCCCTGTAGGTTGTCGGTGGGTCCGGCGCTCTACCTATCCTAAACCAACTCTACTAGAATTGTTTTAAATCATATGGTTAAGGACTAGCGATATCCCTTTAGGCGAGTATAAAGAGATATCGATATTTCTAGATGTAGTCTAGCCCCTCGCTTAAGTACTTTCCAGGGCCGAAACCCCCCTAGGGTACATCGTGCCGCCCGCCATCTGAGCGGGGTACTGTGGCAGTGTAAGACCCTGAGCCGCCCCTCTCCTTTTTGTCCTATCCTTCTCGTCGTATTACTAAGTATTAGCTGACAATAATGAAGGGGGTGCAGTTGTAGTCAGACGAGAAAACTGGCCATTGCGGTATCTTCTCTTCTCCACATCTCGTAGACCAACGGATCCGAATATCGTTGCGTGTCGCTGCATACGAAGAGGTTACTCAAGGTTCTTGCATACCAAGCTGCGTGCCAAGACGGATTTTTCATACCGGGACGATTCTGCCCCGCTACCCCGGAAATCGCTCGCACTTCGCCTATCAACGAACGAGCCTCGAACTGAAATCGTAATGTCGGCGAACGAATACTACGGTGGTGGAGGAGGACATTACCAGCAGCCTTCTGGCGGCCAGGGCTGGAATGAACAGGGCCATCATAACCAGGGCCCTCCTGGTCAGGGTGGATATCCACCGCAACCGGTACGTCGCTTCCCAGCACGCTCCTCTTGCCCGTCCCCTTTTGTACCCTGCCCTCGCTTACGCGATACTACATTCCCCGAGCCAACAGCAGTATCACCAACCCCAGTACCCATCACAGAATCAACCTTACTACCAGCAACCAAGCTACGCCGGCTCCCCCTCCCCTATGCCCCCGCAGTACCCGCAGCACGACCACCAGCCCCCGCTGCAGCAGCATGCCTATGCGCCGTCGCCGTACCAGTCGGCCCCACCTGGGCCGCCTTACCAACAACACGGGGGTGGGGCTTACCCGCCCGCTGGGCAGTATGGACAACCCCAGCAGGGCCAGGGGTACGATAACCGTGACCATGGTAACTACTATCAGCCCCAGGGCCAGTACGGCCTGGCTCAGGGACACGGATATGATCAACATCATGGACAAGGCTACGGACATGGTCCAGGGGACACTCAAGGGGGCGCTCCGGGCGAGGGTGATCGCGGACTAGGCGCGACGCTAGTGGGAGGCGGCATAGCGGGGTGGGCGGGACATAAAATGGGGGGTGGCAAGATGGGGGCCATAGCAGGCGCGGCGGCGGGTGCAATCGGTGCAAATATGCTGGAGAACAAGTTTAGGTATGGCTGGTCCCATACCCCTACATTCTTTATAGTCCGGCTAACAGACGTTCTGAAACCCCTTGTACAGCAAGAACGGCAAGAAGAAGCATAAGAAGAGCAAGGAGGAGAAGCTGATGAAGAAGATGAAGAAGAAGAACGGCCATAGCCACCGTGGCGGAGGCGGTAGCTCATCATCGAGCTCCAGCAGTTCGGATTCCGATTGATATAGGACGTTATATGAAGGGGGAGGACCTAACGTTATTGATTTAGAGAGTGTACTCGCTGCAGAGCCATGGCATACTTCACCAGGAGACTTATGTAGGTTTATAAAGTGGCAGTACCGTCTTTTTATAAGATCAAATTCTGGGTTAAACCCCGCCATCTTTTCCTGCGGTACGATCCTAGGCCAAGTAATCCACACCAAGTCCAGGTGTGTCAGACTAAATTATATTGATCAAACCGTTTCTGGATCTTGGGAGCGAAATTCCGTCCGGAGTGTAGTTTGACCTAGTAAGGAAATCAGAATGAAACCAGGATTGGCGTCAAGCATCTCCAATTTGCAAGTACGGACGTCTCTGCTAAACCATGGTCCCCAGGAGCCCCATGCCACAGAGGCCTTCTATGAATGCACCCAATGGAATTGTTAGTTGGTAATCGATTCCAGAATCAGCGGCTTGTTTCCGAGGTCGCCTGTGAAGGACTGGGCGATCATTTATCGCATCCGAGTCCAGCCTGTTCGATAGAGAGGTAGAGTATCACGCATATTCAACATCCATTAAACGCGTAGCGTGACTACTTTCCTGTTACGTTGGCGCATGTCATTAGCATGCTGCCCCAACGAAAGAACCGAAAATGGGATACGCCTGCCTAGACTATCTGCTACGACACCAGCCTTGTTTAGGAAGAGGCATAGGCTGATTCTCGCAATGCTGAAGGCATTAAAAAATCATGTACCCTTCTAATTACCATTGAGACTACGGTAGTGCGGTGTTGTGTAAAGACGGGGCTATACACTATGCTACGTCATCCACACGGGGCTTAATATGGCCTCGGGTATAAACAGAGAGTACTTGCCTGGGATAACATCTTTCATCAGTTCCAGTTTGATTTGTCTATATGCCTTCGGAACTACTTATCACGGCGATACGGAAGAGGAACGAGAGACCATGGCAATCTCGGGTTGAGTTCACGCCGATGGTGGTGATATAACACAGACGGGCGAAAACGCACGAATGAAAAACTTGAAAACTCCTGAATACTTAACACATACGCAGGTTATAGAAACCAAGTCTAGACTACTTCTACCTGGGAATTTCCGCAATAATGTGATCCGGTAGCCGCCGTAATTAGGGTTACAGCTGTTCCATATAATACGATGATCACTCATCTATTTCGGCGATTCTCGTCCCGTTTCGAGTTATACTCGAGTACGTACAATGCCATTGGAGCGCCAATCGACACAATGCTGAGCCGACGCGATGATCATTCACAATCTGGGCAGAGTTTCGGGTTAATGATCCCTGGAGTGCCGAGCTTGCCCCCTTGGCCGATTAGATATGGTTGTTTCGTGGCAATACGACTGGATGATCCAGGGGCCGAACAAAAGCGTTTGACCCACTCCGGATACAACTTGATTAGCGGGAGTTTTTCTGATCGGTGGCCTAATATATCTCCGACAGCCAAGATGCCGGTGTGGCGCAGCCATGTGCCGAAAAGCAGAGCGCGAGCCGAAATGGCTTCTATAGTCCATCATAGTCTCCGGCTTTGGGACGGTATAAAAAAGGCCTGGGGCGGGCCTTGGAACAATTAGTTTCGTGCTGCAATCACCTAAACACAAACCTTATCATGTCACGAGTATCTATGTTCACGACGCTTCTCGCGCTCGCCGCCTCTGTTTCGGCGCAATGCGGCTCTGGTTCCCCTGATGCCACGGTAACCGGCTCCGGCGGCTCCTACATGGCTCGCCACGGTTCGGAGGAGGTTTACAGCGGCTCCGACTACTTCGCCGCAATCCAGGCCGCCCTGGAGTCCGTCAGCAGCGGCGAGCGCCTTGCGGTAATGGCCGACGGTTCTATCGGGGAGAACTCGCTCTCCATCGGCAGCGGGATTACCTTTGAGGGCTGCGGCACCATCGATGCCGGCTTCGCCAACGCCAAGGGCGCAATCCAGTCCATCGACACCGCGGACGTCTCCATCCCTTACCTTAGCATGACGGGTAACCCGTACTTTGGCCTACACTTTGGCGGTACTAGCAACCTTATTCTGGGCGAAATCAACATGAACCTCAGCGGCGGCCTGGGTATCCGCTTCGAGGCGAATGAGGCGCTTAACACCAACGTCAAGATTGGCACCGTCACCGTTACTGGCGCGGGGAGCCACGCGATTGAGACGTGGAACATTGACGGACTAGAGCTCGGCGCTGTCATTGCGCGCGACGTGGGCGAGTGCGGACTCCTCCTCCAGAGCACACGGAACGCCCACGTCGGGCTGGTGGATGGCGACAACGTCGCTGCCGGTACTGGGTACGCGACCTTCCGCATGGCCAACCAAAACGGCCGCGAGGAGAACGGGGATTATGGCACAAACGTCTACGTCGACAGGGTCGTCTCACGCGGAGGCGGCCGTGGCATCTTCTGCGTCTCAGAGTCGGGAGGTGCGGAGATTGGGGAGATTGACCTCGCCGACAACGAGAACAACTCTATCCTCATCGAGAACTGCTACAACGTTGCGATTCTAGGAGGGACTGTGTCTGGAGGCGGGGAGGTCCGCATCTCGGCGCGGGACGAGTTTGCGAACACGCGCGACATCTCGATTACTGCGAGGGTAGACGGCACTTCAGTCCGGGAGTCGCCTTGTGGGGAGAACATTACCTGGAACATCGAAGGCGACGCGAGCTTGGATGTCTGCTGAGTGTGATGGTAATCTTCTCTTATACTGACAATTTTTGCGGCTACCTTTTTCGAGCAATTTCATCTTTATCAAGTTTCGTTTACGTGTTTTCGACGTGGTCTTACTATGTGACGATCCACGGCATTGCTGCAGCCTATTAACGGTGATATCCTGGTCCAGACATGCGAAACCTCGGACTAATGTTATCCCTCAAAAGCCTTGAATATTTTAGGCTGTGGTCGCATAAGTCCATCTTACGCGAGTGGCAGCACCTGTCTCGCCTCAGCGTTTGCGAGGGAGTGCTCCCCCGGTCAGTGTTCCAGGAACCACCCGTTGAGCATTTTATTCATGAGCCAAGACAGCAAGAGCCGAGACTTGTGCGAGTGTCTCAACATGCTCATCACCATATTCTAGGCAGATGACTTGCAATATAGCGTCACGTCGCGCCTCTAACGTCTAGGGCAATTATCCTTTCCTAGTATCGAAAGCTCATCGACGAACCAGGCATGCACGAAATGGATCGATAGCTCATCACACTCAACCGACGGCTCCTTAAACTCCTCCTGCGAACGGCAGGGCCCCCTCCAGCCGCTCACCACCCCACCCTTCGTCAGCTCCTCACCAAGCGGAGTGCAAGAGTTCAGGTCAATAAGCGCGGGAACGTCGTTGCGGTCAAACATGATGTAGCAAGCTGAGATGTCGTTGTGAGCATAGCCTAGGGGGTGCAGGTGGCTAGCGGCCGACTGGATGATGTCCATCCAGGCCTGGCCTTGCTCGATTATGATTTGACGCGACTTTGGTTTTCGAGCTCTGTCCATACGATCCGACAAAGTCTCAATGTGTCTAGGAAAGGCGAGACCGACCAGTCGCCCCTTTTGTACGATGCAACCGAGGTAGGTACTGAGATTTGGATGAGGGTGCACGAGGAGTGCTTCGTTGATCAGAGCCTATGCAGTGGCAAGCTTTGCGACGAGCTCATTTTGCTCGTACACACCGGTGTTTGGTTTCTTGATGAAGTAACCATCCTCGACCGACGTGGCTGAATCAAACCCAGTGAGATGACCTTCAAAGACCGGGTGGATGCACTCGTCGGGGATACGCCTCATTGTGTTCAGCAGGCGCTCGAACTCGGCGTCTTCGAGGTCATTAGCGGGCTGCCGATCCAGTTGCCTGGGTCATCGAGTGCACGTGCGTCGAAATAGGCTTCATACCCGTTGTAGACGGTGAGTTTGTGGTGTTTTCTTTCACACCTTTTCTTTGCCGGCGGTGGTAGGGTCCGAACTCTACGAACACAGTTGTAACATGGGGTGGCCGGTTGGATCTCGGCTCTAGGTTGAAGGTCACCATGGTTAGCAGTTGAATATGATGCTGGCCTTCACATGCCAGAAGGGGAACAGCGAAGGTTAATGAATTGTTGCATGCGAGGAGGGAAAAGATTTTAATATCTAGAATAAGGAAAAGGAGCTACTATGCTTGGTTATATAGACGATAGGCAGCAGGGCCCCGTTCCGTATTAGACGCAACATATCTTCACCTAGGGCTTCCATGCTCCTCTTTAAATCCAGCAGAACATCGGCGAACACGCTGGTTATTCATTGCTAGAAAGCCATGAATAGTGTCATGGAATCTTGCATCTAGAAACGCACGAGTGTCTTGATTGATCCGTAAACTGTAAATACTGATGTCAAATGTAAAGACCAAGAACTCATATCCTCGACCAACGGGCTTTCCGAGGACTTCGACTACGGAAGGCCATATTTACCTTTGTTAGAACTCCTGATAATTAATACTTTAAGTCAGCGCCCTCAATTCTCCGTCACTCACCATGTTCTGCACAGACAATCCGACGAGGTTGCCCAAGCCGATGGCCAAGTACACACAGCTGATAAAGAGCATCAACGCCGAGTATCTTACCACTAAGACATACCCTCGCATTCTGCCATGATTGGTTAGATATTTTACAGGAGGCGGGTGACACCGCTTGGAGTTGGACCGACTTGGGTTAAAAGGAAACAACTGTAAGCACATGTCGTGGCATCTCTGCCCTTGACTACCATTTCACCCCGGGAGATTTATTTCTATGGTCATTACATTCGTTATTCACGTCCATTTTTCAAATATATGCACTTTTGTTGCCTGCCATTGTCTCCAAACCTTGTTGACCGCTCCTTCTATCGTCAAGACCTTGCGCAACTGGGCCCGTGTCGAGAACGAAACTAATCTTGAGCCCGGTATTACGGTACGGCTAATCGATTTCCTGGCCTAGTTAGAGAGGTAGATATCGTTTTCAAATGCATATCTCTACCAGTAAAATGTTTCGGACAATGACGTTCTTTTGACCAGTTCTGAGTCGCGCTTCTGGGGACGTAGCTTTTGAGATTGCGATTAAAAAGGGTCGCAGTGTCTGTGACATGAGGTTATAGTGCCAAGACACTGGGGATACAGCTAGTGGAGTAAGGAAATGTGGATACAGGCACGGCATCTGTGACCGGTTCGGTGAGTTTAGCATCATTGGAGAAGGACTTATGAACAATCCGAGGTGTTCAGGACCACCTCTCTGACGGGGCGAGTCGAGAACGACGATTCGACGGCTCAGATTCAGCAAAGAGTTTGGCTTACTTGAGTCTGATTCATGCATCCTACTGGATCCACAATGGTCTTCATCTCCAAACAAGCCAGTCGATAATCTAGACAAAGGCTCAAGCAGTGCCTGTCGAAGGATTTAGGGTTGTCGCGCGATCCATCAACAAAAATATACAGAGAGAGATACCTGCTGTGGCGGAAATTAGTCATGACGACACCAAGGTACCCCGCCGTCCGAAGGAGCGAGTAATTCAAGCAGCTGTGATTCGCCAGCTGCGGCGCCCCGCATCCGCGTGACAGCCACCGCTTGACAAATGGCGTTAAGCGTGTATCCGGGCGTAAGCTGGAGGGCGAAAACTCCCCACAAATTTTGTGGCGATTCACTTATCAGGAGGCCGGGGAGAGATTTAGGGGGTGGGGTATTGTGGAGGGCGGTGTGGGGAAGTGCGGACGGCAATTGAGGCGGCTGGCCGGCAACCCCGGCACACGCTATCATTGTAAATTCCTTTATCGCTGGTCCGTTCCGCTGCGTTCCGCTGCGGAGACTCTACAACAACTTTTGTCACCAAGCAACTTAGTGACTCTTGCGAGACAACCACGGAAACCATGGAGCCGAGCAAGATCAAGAAGCGCGCCGCCAGGGCATGCAGTTTCTGCCGCGGCCGCAAGGTGCGATGTATCGTCACGGGCCCGTCCGAGGCATGCACCAACTGCAAATACCATGAAAAGCCCTGCACCCGGACGGGGATCTGGTGAGTGGATCCATCGACTGCCGGCGGTACCTCGCCCTTTTCCCAGTGCTAACCCATCCCCCCTTTCGTCAGCCCCCAGAGCCCCGGCGCATACAGCGAGACCGCGTCGACCCCGAGGTCGTGCTCCATCGCGTCGTACCAGGATTCGGTGCGGGCGACGACTGGCGGTGCGCCGGCGCTCGACACTGCGACACCCATATCGCTGGAGAAGCAGAGGCTGTACAGCCAGTCCTCGTCTTATGCGTCGGACACCAGCGTGGCCAAGACGCCCCTGACCGTTCCGGGCAGCATCGACTTCTCCAAGCCATCGTCCCTCTCTCTTTCTGGGCCGTCCCCGACCGCGTTAGCGGAGACGCAGGCCAGGTCCACTCGCCCTACATGCCATCCTACCTACTCTTTCCTACGAACTCCCGATTTCAATGGCATCCTATCACAGGACCTCTCCTTCCTCATCAGCCAGGGGTGCTTCATGGTACCTCAGAGAGCCGTTCTCGACGAGTTCATCGAGCAGTACTTCCGCCATGTGCACCCTATGCTGCCGCTACTCAGTGAGGCCGACGTCTGTCGCGCGTACAAGCTGGGTGATCCCGACTGCGAGGAGGAGGACAAGATGTCGATCCTCGTCCTCCAGGGGATCTTGTTTACTTCCTGCGGTGTAAGGTGTCCCCAAGCTATGATATCCCAGGTCATATTGCTGACCCTCTTTACAGTTTGTTTCACTGGATACCCTTAGCGCACTTGGCTTCCAGACACATCAAGAGTCAAAGTGGGCCTTCTACAGGCGGGCCAAGGTACGCTCCTCTCCTCCGATATCACCACCCCAACTCAACGCTAACCTCTTCCAGCTCCTCTACGACTTTGGCTGTGAGAGCTCGGCGATAACCAAGGCGCAAGGCGCACTCCTATTAGCGCAGTCGCATCTCATCCCCCGCCCGCTGGCCGGCAACACTCCTTTCGGCTCCATCTGGCTTAGCGTCGCCATTCACTTCGCCCGGGAGGCGAACGCGCACCGCTACGCCTCGAGCCTCCCCGATGACTGCCCTGACCCAGCGCGAGCGAGGAAGCGCCAGAATGTCCTCAAGCGGCTGTGGTGGTGTTGCATCATTTGCGACAGGGTCTTCCCTCTCTCTTCGCGCAGGGACATCAAGATCACCAAGGCCAACTTTGACTTTTACAACCACCCCATCCTGGCGAGCGAAGACCTCGAGGAAGAGATGTACATGTCGAGCGTGTACAACCCGACGACCAAGACTCTTCTTGCTGAGGTGTTACAGAAGTACGTGGAGCTCTGTATCGTGCTCACCGACGTCCTCACCGTGACATCGGTGTTGCACAACCACCCGACGTGGGGGAACACCACGAGCGCGGAGAAGCTCAACTCAAGTAAAGATCAGCTGCAGCACTGGTATTCGTCGTGGTCGGGGTTGAGGGATACTGTCGAGGAGAAGTCTGCCAAGGAAGGCCTGGCGGGGTCGAATGGCTCCATCACCGTATTCACCAAGCTCTTGGACATGTATTACTAGTATGTTCACCCCTTACACGGGCTCCTACACGAACGAACGTGGCTAACCCGCGATCTCTAGCTCCGCGAGACAAGCGCTGTGTCACTCGGAGATATTACAGTACAGTATTGCCGGATCTCCGTGCCTATTACCATATGCCCTGGAGAAGACGGACGAGCTCCAGAGCGCCAATTCGCGCGTGACTGAGTGCCTCGTGGAACTCAACAATGCGCGGTCAACGCGTTGGCTGCCGATGACTGCGTATGTCTTCTTAGCACCCCCTTACATTGGACAGGCGATGGCTAATGCCAACCACAGCATTGGATGCACTGCCCTACCGCTAGCACTCCACTTAATCGACGCCGAGCTTCTCCGGCAAGAGGACGAGCAGGGGCCCTGCTCAGACACCGTCACCCTCTTCGCAAACTACAAGCGCAGCCGCCTCATGAACCTGTCCGAGGCCATGGACACGTACAGGCCGAAGTACTACATAGTCGACTGGGTCGTCAAGGCCGTGTGGCACATCGTCCACCTCGCCCGGCAGTTCCTGTCTTCCATAGCGGTGCACAACGGCGTCATGGGGCTGTCGCCCACCAGCTGGACCGAGCTCCTGCAGCTGATGCCGAGCTCGTACCTGCGGCTCGTCATCACCCTCGAGATGAGTATCAGCCACGGCAAGCTGCCGGAGGAGAGCGACTTCCCACCCACTCTACGGACTTCTGCGGAGATCAGCCTCTCCATCCCGAACATGAACAAGTACCTCGAGTTCGACACGGGCACCCGCCAGTCCCCCGAGAAGAACCGCACAGAAGAGGAGGACCGCCGGGTCACCGAAGTCGTCGACGAGAGTGCCAACTTGTCCAACAACTTTGACTTCAACAACGCCATGGACTCTCTTGGGGACGACCTCATGTTCCAGACACCTAGGACGCATCAGCAGGACAAGGTCACTGAGGTGGTCAACCCGGCAGTTGAGCCACCCCTGCCTATGCCTAGCGCGCCGATGGATACCTCTACCGGCCTGGACGCCTTTGGCGGGACGTTCCAGTGCGAGGATGAGTTTGACGAGTGGGCGAACCGGGTATTAGGCCTTGAGTCCGGCTTCTTGTAACGCGGACTACGTCTAAAGTGAATTTTCGGGCCGGGGGGGGGGGGGGGGGGTGTCGCCGGTGGAGAGCATCTCTTTTCCAAAAGCGACGTTTTTTTTTCTTTTTTTTTCCCCTTAGGGAGGTTGCCGGCGAACTTCCTAGATCTTATCCCTTATACCAGAGAGATTCAAGCATAAAATGTATGATAATAGGCAGAGCCACGTCGGCTCACGAACTTAATGGAAGCCTGGAAGCGGTTTTTTTCTTCTTCAACTTGGTGCGTTAATTTCAAGGCAGTGACAACTGCGCCGCAGATGTTCGCACTTGAAAGTCGGCACTTCAACTCGGCAGTTGTGGACTGTGTTGCCCCGGAAGTTAAACCCTTTTTGGCGGCCCCACTACCCCAACTTTTTCGGCAGCTATTCTCCAAGGGTCTGCGCCCCCGTGTTACTATGCGGTTCCACAGCCGGTCGTCCGGTGATGTCACTTAGCGGACAAGCTCGACGTCCTGGACTGCCGAATTCGGACATCCCGAGGCACACATCACGCTTGATCTGACTTGATCAGACTTGACCACCAATACACGACTGGTATACACAAAGTTTTGGCAGTTAGTATGGCTTCGATGATTCCACGGGTACAGCAGGCGGCGGTGATTGAGAATCCGGGCCATGACGCGCATGTCCGGATCAGGAGTAACATTCCCGTTGGCGAGCCCGGGCCGCAAGAAGTTCTCGTGAGGCTCGCCTACACGGGTCTATGGTACGTCAATGCGTCTTGCCATTCCATTGAAAAATGCGGAATAACACTGTCTAACGCCTCGATAATGCAGCGGATCTGAAGTTCGTGCAATCAACGGATGGGGCCCCTACAACCCCATCGTCGGCCATGAAGGCGTTGGAACCGTGGTCAAGACGGGCCCGGAAGTCGCGGGGTCCATGATTGGCAAGCGCGTCGGCATCAAATGGCTCTACAGCGCCTGCGGAGAGTGCATCGCATGCAAGCGTGGCTTCTCAAACAACTGCCCCAAGCAGCAAAACACCGGCAAGCACGTCCCCGGTACGCTCCAGCAGTACATGGTGGCCGACGCCCGGTACGTCTCCATAATCCCCGAGGGCGTCTCGAGCGAAGTCGCCGCACCGCTTCTATGCGCGGGTCTCACCATGTCCGGTGCGCTCGGTAAGCTCAACGACGTGCCCGAGAACGATTGGATCGTCATTTTTGGCTCTGGGGGCGGGCTCGGACACGTGGGCGTCCAGATCGCCAGCCGCCTGGACAAATTCCGCGTTATCGCCGTCGACAAGGGGGCGACAAAGCGGGATCTGAGTCTAAACTGCGGTGCGGTGCGCTTCGTCGACTATGAGACTGAGAATGTCGAGGCCGTCGTCAAGGATCTGACGGGCGAGGGTGCGGCCGCTGCTCTTGTCGTCCCCGGCTCAGAGGCCGCCTTCACTCTCGCGCCCTCGCTGGTTCGGAATATGGGGACCATCCTCACCATCGGGCTTCCTCGGAATGACTTTAACATTCCGCTGTCAGCGTCCCTCTGCTCCGCGAGAAGTACAGCTCTCCTCCTGACAGTGAATTCCCAGGCGAGAAACATAGCTAACAAATCCTAGGTCTTACTGTCACGGGAGTCGCGACGGGAACGGAGGAGCAGATGCAAGGGCTACTGAAGGAGTCCATGACTGGGAAGATTGACCCGACAGTCGAGATTCTCGACTTCCACGAGGTCCCGAATGTGTTTAAGAGGCTGTTGGAGAATTCCATCACTGGCCGGATTGTGATTAAGATCCCTTGATAGATCATAGAACGCCTCGTTGAATGACAACAGGAAAAAAGCTTCGTCCTCGGTTCCGGAAACACTGTTGACAGAAACTAAGCATCTTGTAAGGGTCAGCTGGCCGCCATTCTGTAACTACTGGGACTTCCCCGTAACAGTTGACCTCCGCGTGAACGCCAATAATCTATCTCCTGCCCCTATAGGGACCAACCAGGATCTCTTGGGCCTACCAGTCATTGCAGGTAGCCTTCATTCCCTCAGGATCCTGCAGCCCCAAGTGTTCCCCGTCACCAGATATTGTGGACCCCCCGCTGGCAGACCGATCAAATTACAGTAAAAGGTAGTAGCCAAAACACTGGTCCATAATGGAACGGCGGCTACTTCATTTTGTATGATTGAAATTGTCAGATTTATTTCGCCATTTCGTAAACCGTTACATGAATCAAACAAGCACTCCGTGTTACCCAACAATTCATGCCTAAAAACCCATCCGCAGACACCATGGACCCAATTCCCTTTCCAGTTTTCTCCTACACAATCTCCAAAGATATCTCCGAATCCCACCCCGCTCAAGCCTCGGCACGCCTGCTAAGACCAACGTAGCATTCGAGCGGCTTCCTAAGGAAACCCTCACGGGTCTCCATGACGTCCGTCCTCAGGACGACGTTGTACCTCCGCACCCACGTCGCCGCCATGAGCCTCAGCTGCATCTCGGCAAGGTTCCTGCCGACACATGACCGAGGGCCGTAGCTGAAGGGGATGAAGGCGCCCTTCTGCTTGTCGGTGAGGGAGAACCACCGCTCGGGACGGTAGTCGTCGGCGTCGGGGCCCCAGATCTCCTTGGAGTGGTGGATGGTGTAGGTGGGGACGCTCAAGACGGTGCCAGGGCCGTAGTGGCGGCCCTCGATGGTGACACCGCGCGAGCCAGGGGGGATCTGGCGGGGGAGACCGATGCCAGAGGGAGAGTGGTGGCGGAGGGCCTCGTTGATGCAGGCCTCGAGGTAGGGGAGGTTCTTGACGGAGTCGAAGGTGGGGACGTCAATGCCCTCGGGGATGGCCTCGTCAATCTCCTTGCGAAGCTTCTCGAGGACGCCAGGGGTGCGGACAATGTGATAGAGAATAGCGCAGGACGAGTTCGAGGTGGTGTCAGATCCGGCGATGAGCTGGGTCAGGGCCTCGGCAGTGAGCTCCTCACGACCAAGGGGCTCGCCCTTCTCGTCACGGCCCTCCATAAGACGGGCGAGCAGATCCTTACGACCAGTAGAGTCGCCGCGCTCAAGGCGGTCACTGACACGGGAGATGGCGATACCAGCGAGGTTCTCGACGGCCTCGAGGCCCTTGCTGAAGAAGGAGTCGGGAAGCCACTTGGCGTAGGGCTTGAGCCAGGGCAGGCATCCGAGGGTGGCGGAGACCTCGCCGCGACGGTTCATAATCTCACAGGCGGGGGCGTAGATCGGGGCGCTGTCCGGGGTAGGCTTGACCTCGGCGATGTCGGCACCGGACTCGAGCATACCTGGCGAATTGTTATTCTCATGTTTGTTACTGGGCGTCACAGGCAGGGGAACATACCGAAGGGCTTGCCAAAGGCGAGATCAGCAATGATATCGAAAGCCAGATAGTTGACTATCGCGAAACGTTAGCAGGAACACTCGGCGAGTCGGGATAATGGGCGGACATACACCAAGCGAGACAATCAAGAGTGCCGTAGCCGTCGGGCTGCGGGGTGGCGGCGCACTTGTCCCATTGCTTCACGAACAGCTGCAGGTTGTGGTGGATATACGGTTCGAACTCGAGGACAGACTTGGGGGCGAAGGTGTGCGACACGATCTTGCGCTTACGGCTGTGCTCAGCCCTGTTGCGCGTGTTGAAGAGGCCGCGACGAATGGAGACGAAGGGGTCGTAGAAGTCACTGTTTCGCACGAGTCAGTAAAGGTGCAACGAGCAGAGGGAGGGCAGGACTCCTCGACTCACGACTTGAGGAAACCGTTACCGTGACCGTAGATGGTGTTGATGGCAGAAGAGTCGGCGACAGAGACGTGGTTGGGAGCAATCCGGATGACCTTGCCCAGGCGCTTGTGGGCCTGGTCGACAATTTCGTAGCGCTTGCCCTTGCGGCAAGTCCACATCAACCAGAGGTTGCTGAACTGCGCGGGGAAGGGGGCGGGGAGCCCGCGGAGGGGGCTGCTGATCCAGGGCACGATGTACCACGCCAGCAGGCCGGCCAGCGGGACGGCCGGTGCCCACGGCGATTCGAGGAAGCGCTCCAACAACTCTTGTGCGATACCCATGGTTGCGTCTCGATCTCTCCAAGTAGAATTCAGAGTTCACGAGGCTACTGCCACGAGAGAAAGGAAAAAAGTAGCGGAAAGCCTTCCCACGGGGAAGCGGGTTCTATTTGTATTCCCTGGCCAACCGCGGCCCCGCCCACGAAGCCCCTGCGGAGATGGACACCGTTAGCGCATGTCAAGCGCGCCAGGGGGGCTTTCGCCCAATGGCCCGGGGCCAATGCACCCCGCAATTTCGCAGATCCGCCGTCCCGAGCCGCGGAATCGGTTCTGAGCGTCGGCATCCAGCCGCTTAGTCAGGCGAGACCCCGTGATCCGCCCCACGGGGCATGCGGAGCTCCAGCCAATGGTGTGCCGCGAATTTGCACCCCCTCAGTCGCCGCTGCTCACGGGGGCTCGGCAAGTGCACGGCTTTTCCCCGGACAGTGTCGTGCCCGCACCCTCCGAGAGGTCCGGCTTTCTCACTAGCCCCAATATCGCGACGTCATGGACAACTACCGCCCCCAGATTTGCTGGCTTTTCGCCTTGTCGCCGCGGGTAAACCCCTTGAGGCAGCTCCGACCGGTGGGGCGGCCCCGCCGGCCCCCTCGAGATCCCGCGGTTCACCCCATGGGCGCCCGGGGCGTGGGGGAGCTACAGTAGTACTTCTGGAAGGTGGCGGCGTGCTACTCGTTTACCCCCTTCCCCTGTCCGTGGCGACAACGTCTACTTCAGACCCGGAATTCCGAGTCCATCCGTGTCATGCTACCAGTCTCCGTTGTCGGCCACGGCCCGAGGCTTTCGAAAAGGGTAAAAAACATCATCTCCGGCTACTCCCGCTCTCCCCGACGCATGTCAGACCCAATCCACGGACCCGGATATCATTGTACGTGAGATCCACCGAGTTGTAATGGTGTTCCGACCGTCCATTCCCTCGGCAAAGCCCTGACGTATCCCTCGACCATCATCTAATCCGAGTGCAAATAATTACGCCAGCTCCCCGTGACAACAGGAATTATCCATTACTTCATATCCCCTCGTCCATCAAAAAAAAGGAAACGACGGAGGATCGAACACACTTCCTCCCACGACGCAGCATCTCGTCACGATCTTTGCCTCGCGCCTGGCCATTACGAAGTTCTTGAGATTCAAAGGTCAGTCCCCTTCTACGCAATCAAATGAAAGGATACAGGATTTCGCTCTACGAGGGCCCCGTTCCTTTTCTTGCGAGCGCCGCAAAGGGGTCTTGGACTAATCCCTGCCTCAACATCTTATTTCAAAGTTGGGTTTTGCTCCATAGGTCTATTTCATCGTTCTGACGAGAGGATGAGGGTCCGAAACTCAGATGCCCCTCGCGCAGCATGCCTAACACCAACAAACACACCTGCTCTATTCATACCATGACGCGACAACATTATCCCAAGGTAGAAGTGCTGATGACATACAACCGCTGAAGGTGGTTGATATCGCATGTTCGAGCTCTCATATGTGCCGTGAGTCCGTACTTAAGACCAGGAAAGTGACTTCTGCTTCAATAGAAGTAATAGAGGCCAACCTCGGCCCACTCAGGCACGATGAAATCCCCGACAGTCAAAAACAGCTTGGGTCACGATCAAGGCGGGTCCCCCAGTGGTGTGGGTTTGACGACGGTAGCCCGCACTAGCCGGATCTGGTATCCCACGAGGGCGTCTGCGGACTGCCTAACCACATTGGTGTCTTTTGGCGTTGCTTGGCATTCGAGCGATCATCTTTAAAAGGTGGGTTGGTCTAACTAACCTGCATGCCTCCTTCTGGAGTCTCCTCACGCGAGTGCCCAGAGTTTGCACTCCCAATTTTATTCTTCATCGACATTGTAACGTCATGAGTCTGTTACTCGGGATCCGATTGATAACCTCTGAGCATTCAACCGAGGAAAAGATACGGAGTTGAGTAATCTTAGCCCGGTGAAACGGCGGACGAGAGAGATCATGTCGGACCTCCTTGTATTGTCCGTATTGGCACTGAGTTCGACACAGTCGCTATAACATCACGTCACCTCCTAGGTCCATTTTCTTGGCCATCTCGCCGGGATATACGTAGTTGATGCATTTGTATCCAACTCACAGTGCCATACATTCTTTGATATGCCGGAGCACCCAGCACGCTTGCAGCTAGTTAGTCGGCCATCTCATGTATTGGCATATATACGCTGTTGGCAGAAGCCTTTGTATTACCACAAGAGTCTGGATTGCTACATATGATGGTGTCAACGAGTTGCGGAAAGATTGAATAGAATCACTAGCATCCCGCACTTTGCTTCAATGGGCCGCGAGTTGAAAGTCGTGGATGGAGTGTGCTTTTGGCACCTTGCCTTTTCGCTTTAATCGTAACTGCTTAGGAGGAAATCGTTAGAATGCTCGCTGTTGAGCGCCCATTGATCTACACGATCATCGGATGCAGTTTCAATATAGCACACTGGTGGCAGGATGAACCGTTACTGATGAGCAAAGGTTTTGTCGCATTCGTGTCATCCACGCTGCACGTGGACGTTTACTAATAGCCTCTAGCAACGCGGCTTCCTCCAAGACGAGTCTAAAGTTTCCCTTGACGCACCAGGTGGAAACGACAGTTGCTACCAATGGCACCTATGCCATATCGTTTCGACACATGTGGCACACGCCAACGGGAAGTCACGTTGCTGGCATTGGTGAACTGGAGCACCGAAGCAGATATACCCTACTGTGGATCGACGCGATTCCGCTGTATCTCATGATATCCCCGTCGCTCACCAGCCACAATTCGCGGATATGACCTCACTGACGTCAAACACGCTCACAGCCCACCTCCCCTTGGGTGAATCACTTATAACCTGGGTATGAGAATCCGCAGGGGCCTGTTACACTCTCCTTCCAAACCGTCTTTTCGTAGCAACTATCCAAGGTTCAAGTTCGGAGAACCAGTTATTAGCCCAACATGGCCATGGTATTGCAGGTAAGCGTGCCAACTAGAGTTTTATACAAATACGGGGGTTAAACTAACCATTTCTTGTCCATAGCTCACCACATTCCTCCAGCAATGGATGGAATCCAACCGAAAGGCGGTCCATAAGAAGGACGATGCCGTCCGTTTCGGGATACTCTCCACCGCCATGATAAATCCTGCCGGCCTCATCCACCCCGCCGAGACGCACTCGGGGGTCGTGATAAAGGCCATCGCGTCCCGCGATCTCAAGAACGCCGAGAGGGCTGCCAAGTCGTACAAGATTGAGAAGGCCTACGGGTCGTACGAGGATCTTCTCAACGCCGAAGACATCGATGCCGTATACATCTCACTGCCTAATGGCATGCACGCAGGTAGGTCCAAAATTCCCCGTCCGTCTCTCACAGAATCATGTACCCTAACTCTATCAAGAATGGGCGGAAAAGGCAGTCGCCGCCGGAAAGCACGTCCTCCTCGAGAAGCCCCTCTCCGCAAACGGCGACGAGGCAGTCAAGATCTTCGACGCCGCCAAGTGACACGGCAAAATCGTCCTCGAGGCCTTCCACTGGCGCTTCCACCCCGCCGCGCACGTCGTGAAATCGCTCGTCGACAGCGGCCGCTACGGCTGCGTTCTGTCCACATATGCGCGTATGACCTCGCCCTCCGGGGCTATCCCCAAATCCGACATCCGCTGGCAGTGGGATCTTGACGGTGGGAGCCTGATGGACATGGCCTACACGGTGTCCGCCACGCGGTACTTCCTCGACGCGGGGAGCCCCGCGTCGGTGGAGTCGGCCAAGGCGCGGCCAATGAAGAGCGACGAGCGGGTGGACGAGGCGATGGAGGCGTGCATGAAGTTCAGTACGGAGAGCGGGCAAGTCGATAGTTCGATCAAGACGGATATGAACCAGGCCTTCATAGGCCACGTTGTACCCAAGTTATGGCAGGTGCCATCGGTGAAGATCGAACTGGAGGATGCAACGATCTACTACTACAAGTAAGTCCGAACCACTCAATACTGGGGACTTCATATTTCTAACAAGCCCTTGCAGTTTCGTGATGCCGCACATCTATCACTACACACAGATAACAGACAAAAAGACCGGCGAGACATATTCGCAGAAGCATTACAGCTTTGGGCCGTCCTGGGGCACACGGTCTGAGCCCTGGTGGAGCACCTACCGGTAAGTGGAAAGGCGCCCGAATGAGCCGGGGGCGTGAGAGAAATTCTGGCTAATCCGTCCCCAAGCTACCAATTGGAAGCATTCATGGACAAGATCACAGGCAAGGAGCCTGTTCACTGGATCGAGCCTGAAGACAGCATCGACCAGATGCGCACCATCGACGCCATCTACGACAGATCGGGGCTGCTGCGCAGGCCGAGTACCGAGTATGCGAGGAAGGGTTGAAAGGTATCCCGGATTGGGAAAGCGAGACCTTGAATCGATGGACAAGATGAGCATACCGACCAAGTGTCTAGGTCGGGATTGACCGAGGCTTTATTTCTGAAGGCATACAAATACGATTTTCAGTTTTTCGTACTCGGTTTTGCACATGAGTCTGGTTCATGACACGACCACCGTTTTCGTGCATGATCCAGCCACTTTAGTCTCGTGGTATGTTTCATGAAGCGGATGTAGTATTGGACAGGGATATTGATATGTGGCCTTTCCCATAGCATCGCCAGAGCCGGACAATCGCCGAGGACATCTGCCAAAGGCGTCACGTGCCACCGTCCTCTATAACATAACCCTGCACAGACCTTCCTCCGGAGCAGCACCGCCAGTCACGCTTGCAGAATGTACAATCTACCGACGCTAGTACTCATTCCAGGTTCTTGGCATAAGCCCACCTGCCGTGAGTTACTAACCAAGGTCCTGGAGACCGAGCACAAGCTGACATGCGTCCCGGTGGCGACAGCCAATGACGCCCTAGATGCCGCCCATAAGGACTCATGACTCCCCCGAGCGAGTTATTCTACTATAACGTGTCTGAGAAAGAGGCGAAACATCACTGAATCTCCCAGCTCACTCCCCAGTGTCTCAAAGCTCCATGAGACGGCGCTGAGTTCTCGTATTGTGGGTTCTGATGCAGTGCGTGAGAGTAAGGCATATCGAAGGGCATGGGTGCCTGAAGTGGAGAGTGGAGCACAGGGAGACGCAGATGGGCTACTTACCTTTTCTGAGTCGGCCGGAGGAGACAGAAGAATACGTTGTCCAGGCTATCGAGACCCTTACGGACAAGCGGCTGGAGCAGTCCAGTACGTGAGTACGGGACATAGATTGGCGCTTCCGGCGGCCCGACTCTGGCAACGTCTCACGTGTTTTGAGTTTGGGCTACCACTCATCTTTGGCTGCGCGATGGGCGTCCCTTTTCGGTGGGTTAGGAGATTGTGGGGCTCGAGGTGATGTTGTGGTGATTCCGCCGAGCTCGGTGATGTCTCTGCATCACGGCTGGTGTCTTAGTCGTATCATGGTAAGGAGATGTACTATTATTGTCCACACTGCTCATTATGTAGTTACGAAAGACGACACGCTACTTCTGTGATCATGTGCGCTTTTCTTTTAATGCACGGGCGACCTTTGCAATTCCGAACCGCGTAAGATTGACACATAGCGGCATTATCGGAGTCCGACGGGCTGTAGTCTTTCGGTCCGTTGGTGTAAAAGAGGCCACCCCGTCGGCGATCGATGTAAAGTCTTTCGGCCCGTTGTGCCGACATGGTACCGTTTGGCCGAGATCAAAATTCCCGCGGAATAACTTATAGTGGTGGAATGTACCCGTAGCCCGCCAACGACATGCCGAGGGCGCGGCTAATTTGGATAATCGCAGCCTTGGCCCGGGACGTGGCTGTCATGTAGACGCAATTCCGCTTGGCACCTCTCGGGGCTACAGATGGTGGGCGGAAAAATGGTAGTATACGGCCCAATATGGCTTGGAACAGCCAAGCTGGATCCGACGCTCCGGCAGTGACTATTGGGCCGGCGCGGAAAATGTCCTGATGCCATCGTGGAGAAATAAGATCCTGCGGGGAACACGGCACATCGCTCCAGAAGGGCCGCCTTGGGCGCGTTCAGGGATATAAGGGAGATATGGCGATGCTTGGTGAAACCTACACTGTTTGCACCGCTTTTTGAGCGTGGGGTTAGTATTTTGTTCTTTAAATATTGACGCCCTACCCCCGGATTGTATCAATTTCCGGCATCATGTGTTAGACTTGCTATTATCTGAACCGCTAGTGCGGAGCAACTACGGACCTTGACTCTTTTCAAAAAGCTGCGACGATCTCTCCGAGCGTTAGCAACCCACTGTCACTACATTTTCCCAAGACCGCCTCTTTTTTCCGCCACTGCTATGCTTTTCTAGGAAATCTCCACCAAGCCTCGTGGATTTCGACCACTCCTCTCTGACCCCGGAGCCTAGCATGTCCCCCACGCTTTCGCCTTTTGGAAGAGAGCAGGAAGAAGTCCCAGCACACGCCTTCGACGCCGCCGAAAAGGGTCTGTATGAGAATAGCCTCGCCCTGCCTGTGCCACCCACTGTCTCACATGTGGAGGAGACTGGAATACGCGGAGATACAGTCCTACCGGCAACGTCTCCAATACATGAAGGACTCGCTGCCTTCTCGAATGCTCCTGTCTTGCAGTCATCATGGCCCGGGGGATCGAATGCGCAAGACTCCCCCGCCAAAATCCCTGCGCCCCCAAAAGCGAACCAGCCCAAGCGACGTGTCAGCAGATGGATCCTCTTCAACCTCTGGTTCAACACCTACCGGAAGTTTTTCACCTTCGTCACTCTGCTCAACTTGACCGGAATCGTCCTAGCTGCTCTCGATCGATTTCCATACGCAAAGGACCACCTCGGAGCTCTCGTTCTAGGCAACCTCCTCTGTGCCGTGTTATTCCGAAACGAACTGTTCCTGCGTTGCTTGTATACAATAGCGATATATGGGTTGCGCAGTGTACGTCTCTCCTTTCGACTTTACCCCGCAAAGACTGATATGGACCTCGGCAGTGGGCACCTGTATGCGTCAGGATTGCGGTCACTTCCACTTTACAGCATGTGGGAGGCATTCATTCCGGATGTGCCCTTTCGGGTGCTAGGTAGGAGACACATACCAAGTAGAATGAAAGCGGGCCTGACCAAGTGGCCAGCTGGTTAGTCTACAAGTGTGTCGACATCATCGTCAACCATGATGTCCAGCACGCCGCGATCATTGCTACCGGCGTCATAACCAACGTCCTCGTCATCATCTCAATCCTCAGTGCCTTCCCGTGGGTTCGCAAGTAGGTATTCTGGCGTTTGTAAAGGATATGTTGGTGGTTAACTCACTACCTAGCAACTACCATAATATGTTTGAAGGGCATCATCGTCTTACTGGATGGTTGGGTTTAGCGGTAAGTATTCCACGCCTTACATTCCGTATCGACGCTGATAGGAAGTAGGCGACATGGGCTTTCGTGGTGCTAGGGAACGTCTTTGACATCAACCGCCGAGAATGGAGGTCGGACGCAAACTCTCTGCTTAGCACGCAAGAGCTGTGGTTTGCCGTATTCATGACGATATTGTACGCTACCTATCAGTCAGTCGTACCTGAAGGTTGTCTCACAAGTCACAGCATCCTCATCCCCTGGTTGACACTCCGAAAAGTCCCCGTGGAAGTCGAAATCGTACGTCCTCACCAGCTCATGGCTCGAACATTACTCACGCATCTACCAGCCATCCCCAAAGGTAGCCATCCTCCGATTCAAGCGCGGCATGCAGCAAGGCCTTCTAGGGAGAATCGGTCGCACATCTATCATGGAATACCACGCTTTTGGAATTGTAAGCGAGGGCCGCAAGTCTCCATACCACTACATGATATGTGGCGTCCAGGGTGACTTCACAAAGACCCTTGTCGACGACCCACCCAAGACGGTGTGGACGAGAGAACTCAAGTTTGGTATGCTCCTGTAGATTCCTTATTGATGGCGCCTTTGCTGACAAGGTCATAGCTGGTGTTGGGCACGCTTCCGCTATGTTCAAGCGCGGTATCCGGATCTGCACCGGAACCGGCATTGGAGCGGCACTATCTACCTGCATCCAAAGCCCCGACTGGTACATCTCCTTCGGACTGACCACCACTAATAACCAGCTAATGCCCAATTAGGTTTCTCATCTGGATCGGGTCCGACCAGGAAAAGACCTTCGGGCCCACGATAACGAATCTCATCTACGATAATATCGAGCCGGAGCGCATGATCTTGTGGGACTCTAAGAAGCGGGGTGGCCGACCAGACACAGTTCAACTTCTCAAGGATACATGGACTAGTTTTAGGGCCGAGGTGATCTTCATCACCTCAAACAAGAAGGGAAACGACGAGATGATGCAAGGTTGTCGCGAAGGTACGTTTGGATAAGGGAAGGATTAGGGCAAGTATGCTAATCTGTTGTATGAAGCTGGTTTACATGCTTTCGGCACTCTATGGGACTTCTAGTTCCGGATTACCGACAGTCACATCCCTAGACGAACAATACAGACGAGGACTGACCACCAAGACTCGCATACCGGATGTGTTGCTCGAAGATTTGCGTTATTTGTTTTATACATGGGCCGTTTAGCATTATAAAACACTCCATATTATCATTTATAAAACGGGTTCATGGTAGTGATGTATTCCGCGAGGATACTATAAGACTCACGACCTGATAAGAGCCATCTTACTACTTTCCAATGTCAGCTTAGGTCCGTTAGGATCTGATAATTGCTTTATCCATAGGGATGGACCTATCTGCTACCTCTTCTTGATGCCGCTCCCCTGATAAGATCTCTGTACCTTGAACAAGTACTGCATTGGAGGCAAGCGGCATTCACCGATTGGCGACGGCACCATGCGACGCACACCAGCTCCTTCCATAGCTTCTCAAAATGGTGACTTATGAGGAATGGGGCCTTAATCGCATGTATTATGTCCGAGGTGGTGTAGGTGGCCCCGGAGATATGTTTATTCGCTATTGGAAACTGACGAAAGTCAAGAGCTTCTTTGAGTGCTGGCCGTTATATTGTAACATTACGTTATGTATTCATCTTGGTTACCATATCCGTTGGCACGTACGCCAGGGAATATCTCGGGCTGCCGCAACACAAATATATACAGACAACCATGTCCGTTAGCAACAGATGGATGTAAAATGTAGAAGAGCGTATTCCACTCTGTCGCTGAACCCGCGCCCCGTATTTGGACTTTCAAGGGCAGTCTGATAGTACACTAAGAGCATCCTCCCGCTAAGAACACCGGGGGGAGACATCTCCGTGCGTACCTTTATAATGTTATCGACGTTGAGTTTACTGTCTATAAGCTACGACGAAGTTTTCAGAATAAGCGTCGTCAGGGAGTCGATCATAGAATGTGTCTTATCGCAGCCGTAGATCAACCTGTTTCGATTTGCGGGGCCCGATAACCTCGGCAACTGTCGTGAGGAAGCAAAGGATAGACAACACGAACTTCCGAGGATCTCTCCCATTTGGGGTTCTGTGCTCCTTAGTTTCTCTGGCAACGTTAGTGACGCCGAAACTATTGAGAGGGGCTGCTGAGATACGATCCATGCGATATCATGGGCGTCTCCGTACTTCGTTTCTTCAAATGCCGGATTTCCGAAAGCACCGTTCAAAAATGTCGCATAAGCCAATCTTGCTCACAGCAGAATACTATATCGGAGGTATATGTTGATACAGAAAGTCAAACCACGATAACTCCCCGTCTAGGTACTATTCACAAAGGTTCTCTCCCCACAATGTATCTCGAAAAAGAAGGTGTATGAAGTGAGCGGAGGCTTGAAGAAAGTTCCCATGACACCATCGATCCGCCTTCCGCTTTAGGCTTCGCACTACCTTGGAACAGCCGCACGTCTCGGGTTACTTGTCGATCCATAGACGACCCCGCCCGGCGAGATCGTATCAGATTAACACGGGTGGTAGGGCTCGACCTGCAGGGACTGGTGGATACCCGACCGCGAAGGGGATCAAAAGCCGGGGTCTTGGCTGAGCCATCTGCGGAGGACTGAAGAAATGACCCTCGTACTCGCGCTCTCATTGGGATTCCTTGTAATTAAGCAGGGGTACAAAAGTGGGGAAAGTGATTGAGTGAGCCCTGCAAGGACTTTCTGTAATAGCCCCAGTTGGTCTAGCCCATCCGCGATACCTCCTTACTAAAACGGGAACATCGATGTAAATCTGTCGGCGCATTCCGTGCCTGGCAGGTCCGGGACCGATGATCGTCACTGCTGCTACTGTATGTTACAATCACAAGCACGACGCACGCGACTCGGCATTCGCCAGTCATGCCATCGTCCTCAGATATTTGCTCGCCGGCCTATAGGAGACTTTGACGAATGGATTCCCGTCGTCGCCCAGGTGCCATCGGCTCGTGAACGCGTCCCCTGAATAGGCGCCTGGACGACGTCACGATGCATCTCGAGCTGCCTTCGACGAAAGTTCCTATGCCCTGCAATCAAAAAGGGTTGTATCAGTCCTACGACTACGAGTCCATGGAAAGAATCGGAAATTCTATGATGAAAATCGGGATATAAATATCGAGCTTGTCCTTGACCATATCGTCTCTTCCTTCTCCATCATCACAATCATCCAACAGCCGCTTCCAGGACAATCGCACTCACTCTAGACCCAATCTTACAATCCACTCACTACAATTTTTCATGATGAAGCTCTCCATTGCTCTGTCCCTCATCCCCCTCGCCCTCGCCAGGCCTTCTGAGTTCCGCCGCAGGGACACGCCCGCCCCCATCATCCGCCGCAGTGATGTCACCGCCATCCCGGACAAGTACATCGTCGTCCTGAACGCGCCTCAGGGGGATGTCTCCATCCAGAGCACCATTGACACCCTGGATGTCGAGACCGACCATGTCTACGATTCCCCCAGCTTCAAGGGCTTCTCCGGAGAGCTGACCGAGGAGAAGCTCGCCGCTCTCCAGGACGACCCTAGCGTAAGACGGCCCGGAGTATGAATGAGTTTCAAAAGTTCACTAGACTGACCTAGGCTCCATACACAGGTCTCCTTCATTGAGCAGGACGCCGTCATCCAGATCAAGGAGTCCCAGTCCGATGCCCCCTGGGGCCTTGCCCGCCTCTCCAGCCAGGAGCCTGGCGGCAGCACCTACACCTACGACTCCTCGGCCGGTGAGGGAACCTGCGCCTACATCATCGACACCGGCATCTACGCCGAGCACGAGGACTTCGGTGGCCGCGCCACCTTCCTGGAGAACTTCACCGGCGACGGTGACGACACAGATGGCCACGGCCACGGCACCCACGTGGCCGGCACCATTGGCGGAACCACCTACGGTGTCGCCAAGAAGACCAGCCTCTTCGGAGTCAAGGTCCTTGACTCCCAGGGCAATGGCACCAAGTAAGCAGCTGCCTGCTCCCCTAACAGAAAGCCCCACGGGCGATATTTTCTAACTCTCCTTACCTAGCTCCGCCGTCATCGCCGGCATGGACTTCGTCGCTAGCGCGGCCTCCTCCGCCGACTGCCCCAAGGGCTCCGTCGCCAACATGTCCCTCGGCGGCAGCAAGTCCGCCGCCGTCAACGAGGCGGCCGCCGCCCTCGTCAGTGCCGGCATCTTCCTCGCTGTTGCCGCCGGCAACGAGTCCCAGGATGCCGAGAACTCCTCCCCCGCCTCCGAGCCCACCGCCTGCACCGTCGGCGCCACTGACAAGTCCGACAATATGTCCAGCTTCTCCAACTATGGCTCCGTCGTTGACATCTTCGCCCCCGGCACCGACATCACCAGCGCGTGGATCGGCGGCACCGACGAGAGCGTGAGTTGACTCCGCACCATCCTATGTCTCTTTCCGTACTAACTGGTGTTCAGAGCACCATCTCGGGTACCTCCATGGCCAGCCCCCACGTCGCCGGTCTCGGCGCGTACTTCCTTGCCACCGGGGCCGCGTCCCCGTCGGAGCTCTGCTCTTACATCGCCGAGAACGCCAACAAGGACGTCCTCTCTGGGCTTCCCAGCGGCACCGTCAACGCCCTCGCCTACAACGGTGGCGGTGAGTCCTAAATGGTGATATTATGGGTTCTTAGCTTCGCCCTGGTATCATACTGGAAAGTAAGACTTGGAATCATGGAGACCGACCTAGCAGTTGGATTGAGTTACGAGCACAGGATTGGCGTGTTTTTGCAAGACGCCAAGCGTCTTGGGGTTTCGTGCACTTTTGTATATACGGAACCCAAACTTCTTCAAATAAACTTACTTTTACGCTTACCTCGTTAATACGCATAGACCATGATGAGTGACAATTATCCCAATACCAGCCCAAGTTTTATGGATACGAAATGAACAATACTTAACATTGAACCGTCTTCTAGAATGGGCGTGTAGAATTCGAAGTGTTCGATAAGGATATAATTGGGGTAAGCCCTTCGTAGAAGAACAGATGGTATTCAAGGACCAGTGGTATAAGGAGGAAGAAAGCATATTATTGTGCCAAAAGTGCAGGGCAATTCGCACGAACCTCTTAAGGGCCCGGAATGCCAAGCAAGGCTCCTCGCCACCACAAATTGTCAAGGCTACGCGCGGAAAAGAAGATATGTACAAATAGACGGACATTCCTTAACCAGGTATATACTGCAAAAATTGTTCCAGATTGTTTGCCAGATACGACTTAGCCTCCGGGGCGGTGCTGCTACTGAAACATACGAGGAGAATTGCTCTTCTAGTCTTACTGGGGTTTCATTGCTTTCGGAGTGTCTCTTGACAAACCTCACGTACACGCCATTATCACAATCAGGATATTCTGTTCTGTTCTGGTCTTCCCTCCGCCTATCCAGCACCCTGAACGAGCAGGCTCGTCACCATCGAGGCTCTTAAACGACTTGTGACCCTGACACAATAGCACATCCATATCTAGCAATCTAGAAGATCACCCGCGCGACTCTCGTAGGTGGAGTCAAACGACCCACCCTGCTCTCGCAGTAAACGGAGGTAACCTTAGCATGGGACTGCACCACAGGGCTGGATCGGCCGCTTGGTAAACTGGCGACATAAACTGACCTACCATGGATAATTTCTTTAGCGCCGACTATAAGCAGAGACGAGACGTGTACGGATCACATGTGAATACACGTAAAACCCCTCGCGCTACGTCCATGTGTCGACAGCTAAGACATAAGGTCGGGACGTGTGCTTGATAGCCCCGCATACCTTGACATATATGATACCGGTAGTTCGTCAATGAAAACCATGACGTCGACCTGAGGCAACATAGCCGCGCTGCCACGCTTCCAGCAGCGCGATAATAGCATGTCAGTTCCCACTAGTATGACAAAAGGGACCGTGGCTAATTGTCACATGCGAAAACGGCCATATGGGAAATTCATTGTCTCACACTATCGGACAAACTAATCTAGTGTATTTATATGACAGCTGGGTCCCGATTCTAACTCACCGAGTACTCACGTCTTTCGCATTCCAACAACTCGTAACCCTTCGGTTTTGCGAATCTGATCCGAATATGCCCAAAGCCACCTCAAAGGAGAGAAAGTCTCACGGCCATCTCAATGGCGATGTGCCTAGCTTCGACACGACGGTTCCGAATGCTCCCGTCACTTTTGGGCGAGTACAGGCCATCAACTCAGACGACAAACTAGAAAAGCCGGGCGTCGCGCGCGCCAATGCAGCGGTATCTAGCGACAAACCGAAAGGAGAGCCCCAACAAGTCGCGAAATATAAGGACTACGTAGGTAGAGCCCCTACCTCCAGGGATCTAGGGCCTGGATGCCGCGATGCTGACCGTTGCGCCTCGATAGTCTGTACTCCAGCAGCACGTTCTTTTCTGGGACCGGGACAACGATGGAGTGATCTGGCCATGGGATACTTACGTCGGATTCCGTGACCTCGGGTTTAACATTTTCTTCTCCTTCCTTGCCGTTCTCGTCATCAACCTCAACTTCTCGTATCCTACACGCCTAGCCCACTCCTACCTCCCCGATCCTCTATTCCGTGTCTACGTCGACAGCATCCACAAGGCCAAGGTATATCTCCACAAAGTCAATCCCCGCAGATAGTTTGACCTGGCTTACCGGGTAAAATAGCATGGCTCCGACTCTGGCACCTACGACAAGGAAGGCCGCTTCGTCCCCCAGGCGTTCGAGGACTTGTTCGCCAAATGGGATTACGACAAAGAGGGCGCTCTAAACTTCCGCCAATTCTTCGAGCTGATCCGTGGCAACCGCGTCGCAGCTGATCCATTCGGCGTAAGTCTCCGCGTCGAATGATGGCGATAGAGCAGAAAAGCTGACAGTAAGCGCAGTGGGGCGCTGCGGTATTCGAATTCGGTACGACGTGGCTCCTGATCCAGAAGGACGGCAAAATCTACAAGGAGGACCTCCGTGGTGTCTATGATGTAAGGGCCTCCTACCAAGCGAAGGTCCGGCGGGCATGGTCCCAGCTAACCAGACTGCTGCTACAGGGTTCCATCTTCTGGAAGATTGCGCGCGAGAGAAAACAGGGAAAAGGGTGGGACCAAGGATTTGGGCTTGGTGGAGACGGGTTCCTGGGTGGAAGGAAGGTGACGTAAGATTTCACATGTCAAGCACCGAGCGATGTAAAAGCATGCCAGAGTTCGAAAGCTCTTGAGCATATTAGAGCATGTTTGATAGTATTGGACATATGGCCTCTAAATGCCTTGTGGGGGATTGCACGGCCAAGTTGGTTCTAAATATATCAGAAAAGCATTTGTTAATGAACAGAGTACCTGTTTCACCTTATTTCTCGTTTGGAGCTGAGATCTGGTCCTGGTTAAACCGAGAGCTACTCCTACCAATTAATGCATAGGACAGCCTGCGATTAAGGGCAAGGGACCGTCTTTCTTCAAACGGGCTCAGTTATCGCGATACATTATCGGGATTTCACATGCTCAGGGTCTTTGTCTATAGCGTGATATTCGGGGTGACGAGCTTATGACATCATTCCCTATTAGCTTGCTCTACAAGGCGACTGCTTTTTCTATCTGAGTGTAGCGTATCTCCTCTCCCCTACTATATTCGCCAGCCAGGAACGAACGATACCCTCGCTGATTCTAGTATTGGAAGACGAACGACGAGAACAAAAGGAGAGAATGGAAAATCCAGGTATCTATCGTGTCTCAAAATTCTTCGATACACAGACGCACTAATTAATTTTTTTTTCCAGCCGAGGAGATACCGGGCATCATCAAGAGCCTATGCCAGGGAAATGCCCAAGAGCAGGAGGAGACGATAAAAGAATACTTCCTGCCCGATGCCGCATTCCAACACCCCCTATGTCGCGTTCCATCGCTGTCGTGGAAGCTCGGGGCCCTCCCCGTCCACGAAATGAACTCCAGGGTGTTGATAATGGCGATATACCGATGGTACCGTCTCCTCAGCCCGAAGATTGAACTCAAGATACATTCCACAAGTATGTCAACCGAACAACTCAGTGTGTGATATATCGGACGTGGAGAAAAGAAAAGGGTCACATTGTAACGCTTGCTAACGCCTGCATCAAAGCATTCAACGAGGACGCCGGCCTCCTATTCGTAAACATGTCCCAAATCTTCGCCGTCTGGTTCATCCCCTTCTACAGGGCAAAGGTGGACTTCGTCGCCCTCCTGACACTCACGACGCAAAATCCCGATGCAAGCTACCGTCGAGAGGGTCTCCAATACTCAGACGTCACCGCCGAAAGACGGCCGAAATATTACATCGCCAGGCAAGAGGATCACTACCAGGTGAACGACTTTATAAACTTTCTGATGCCCGGTTTGGGACCGATGTTGTGCAGATGGGCGCAGAATCTCGCGACCATAGCATGCGTGGTGGGGGTATTGACTTTCGATGCGTTTATACGGGCCTTGTTTGGAAGAAAGCAAGTTGCCAGGACGCCTATAGCGTATAAACCTACACAAAGGGCGGAATAGGATACGGGCCTTGTTTGGAAGAAAGCAAGTTGCCAGGACGCCTATAGCGTATAAACCTACACAAAGGGCGGAATAGGATACGGGCCTTAGCCCTGGTATGGGAAATACAATGGGGTCAAACGAGAATAATTCCATCTTGAGTAATGACGCGCTGTGAACCTGCAAGAGATGTACGAACTAATGGCTTAGAGCGAATAGAAGCTGGTGACGTAGCACGTCTTTAGCGCTACATTATTGGGCCATGCTTCCAATAGTGGACCAGTATCGCAAGAACATGCGAGACCAACCGCACAGAAATCACACAAATAGGAAGCTCCTATGTCGGGGAATCTTACGTGGGGTGCTTTGAGTGATCCAAGTACTATAATAGGGGGGCGTCGTTCTTCAGGGAAACTGCGCCTATCTTGAGCCCTAGAAATCATTGGATCCTCGAGAGGTGAGGTGAGGAATATCTTAACAGGTTGAGAGGAGATGGCTTTCTATTGTCTTCTTAAGAAATATGACAACCATGACGTACATCTACTGTTGATATATCACCAAGCCGCCCGTGAATCCAATCTTCATAAACAGGAATCTACGCTACATTTTCTTAGACTTCGTGCCTCCCATCGCATTCTGCACAGTCCCACCAAGACTGCCCTCCTCGGTAAACTGCTTCCCAATAGCGCCTTCTTTAGCGAATGGTCCACCAATCGACTCGGCCATTCCGCCCAGCGCTCCCCGGTCTACTATGCGTTAGACTATAGCGCTTCATTACAGTCGGTTGGGAAACTCACCAGTGAACTGCTTGCCGATGGTTCCCTCCTTGTCCATGGCCTTAGGTATCTGCGAGCCGGGCGGGGGGCCCTGGGCCGTAGAGTCTGGTACCACGCCAGCGGTGCTGCCGACGTTGGGGTTATCTCTCGGGGAGATGCCGCCGATGTGCGGGCCTTCCCTTGGTGATGTTCCGACCATTGTTCTAGCGTGATGTGTTGGAATGAATATTCGATCGAGGGTTTGTTGCCGGACGTAAGTGCGGCAAGTGCGGTATTCTAATGTTTTTAGGAGAACAGCTGGCTCAAATGATACTGGGATTCTCGATTGATATATGGTATGAAATGCAGTGTGGCTTTGCTACGTCAGGATGGTCATCCTGAGCTCATTATTCAGTAGAACGTGGGTACCGCATGGATATGCCGGGGGAGTCTAACTTTATACCTCTGCTGATGCGGGTCCTTTCACTTTAGGCGATTACGCCGTCTGACGTCCATTCTCGCGTGTCGATCGCCACGGCCAATTCTGGCGACAGCTGCACTGTGCAAAGCCCCAACTCCTACAACATCTAGCTCTGGTTAAACCAGACTAAAACCCACATTCAGAGATTCAACGAGCTGTGAGCGGCTGGCCTCTAACACGTTCCTCGCGAGAAACCCAAGAAGCCAAACGCCATGGCGGTTTGCCAAGACGGTCTCCGGTCTCCACGACGCATGATAGTAGGTTCAGTATATTAAATCACAGTCGGCTAGAAGCCTATTCGCTACAAACGCACGATTGTTGCCCCCCCCCCCCCCCCCCTATAATTACACTACGGATTCCGCGAATGACGACGTTCTTGAATGGTCGCACATATATAGTCGAAAATCCTCTTCATGTAGGAGCCCCGGTTGAGCCGCCTAAGTTGGTACATGCTTTTCACTCACCATTGTGTTTCTTATGCTAGCATTGAACTTGAGGTTATGAGCAACTATTCAAAGACCACATCCAGGCTTAGGACGACATCTTCTACCCTCCACGATGATCCATAAAAGTTGATGATAGGGGCCCAATAGGCGCACGGGTACCCGTGCGTATAAAATTCACGGTACCCGTGCGGATTATGTCAGCCCGGACCTCCCCCGGCGGGGGAGCCCAATAGATGCGCGCCGGAGAGCGCATCTTGTCTTATCTTTTTAGATATAAGGCAACACATATCAATTCAATTATCATAACACTCATCTTCAGGTAGTTCATTGATCGATAGCGATATAGTATCGCTCGAAATTTACGCCAAAAAAACCGTAGTATTTATAATATAAGGGAGGTCAGGACTCTAACGAACAAAAAGGGGCACACAAACGGATCGAGGTCGAGGCTGATATAATCTTTACTCTAAGTGGGAACAGCTAATAGCAGCTATTAGGGACTGATAGTTTCCTAGACTGACATAATCCGCACGGGTACCCGTGCGCCTATTAGGCCCCTTGATGATAAGATTGATGAGTCATCCCTGCAGGGTCTTGGCAACGACCGTCCACAACGCACATTGGTGCATTCTCCATGGCCCCGCACGATGTTAGCGGTCTGCCGTATCCGCACTACACCTGTGTCCAGACCCAAAGCTCTCATGTTTTGGAAAGGAGGCATATGAAGCTTGCTAAGGCATGCCGGAGATGCCGCATCGGCAAGCGAAGGTGCGAAGCCGCCGGGCCAGGACTCTCTTGCAAGCCATGCACCAAACGAGGACTCGACTGCTCCCTCGTGGTGAACCTGAGGAGGCATCTTGTTTCTATTCTTCCACCGCCTGTCTCCCCTCTCGTTTCAGATGCGGACGATGAAGTCGAACTCGACTTGCCAACGACACTGAAACTTGTCCGTCTGTACCTGGACCTGGTTCATAACAAGCCACACACTCTCTTCCACACACCATCATTACTGCAGGCTGTCGAAGAGGGGTCCCTCGCTCGTCATGTGCTATACGCTATCTTTGCCTTGATTGTCCGGTAAGATAGCCCAATCCTGGCCACAAATGTGTAGTCTCTGTCATGGAAAGGTTGATAGTTGACAGGGCATTGCGCCTAGGTTCGCGCCAGATACTTACCCTGGCGTACAATCAAAAGGCGACGTGTACTACGAACGAGCCAAGTGTGGTGTTAAGGAAAATCTCGACACACTATCCGTCGAGAACGTGCAAGCGTGTCTCCTCATCGCCAACTACTGCGGCGTCGAAGGGCTACTGGACCTAGAATCGCTATACGCCGGTTCGTTATACACAAAATTCAATTTAGTTTTTGCTGACCTTTTTTTTGAAGGCATGGCCTGCCGGACCGCGTTAGTCATGCGCCTTGGCGAGCCCCGGCCTGAAGACGACGATATTCAACGTGAGGTCAAACTACGCACCTGGTGGAGCGTGTACATGTGTGATCGCTGGGACTCTGTGGGCCACCAGCTCCCCCGTCAGTTGCCCGATCGGAACTCCGGGCGCGTACCGCTTCCCATGGACGAGCTACGGTTTGTCGGTCTGCGACCAGGAACTGTTTCCAAGGACATGGAACTGCCCAGGCCGGGTCTCTGGGGTCGTATGGTTCAACTGGCAGAGATATTCACCAGGGTGCAAGACCTCCATCGGTCCCACGTCCAAGGCCAAAAATCACACGAGGAGGCTGAGAAGAGAACGCACGAGTTGGCCGCAGACATTGATAACTGGCGTCTTTCCCTCCCACCCAGCCTCATACCCAACGCTGAGAACATGAGACAACATGCCCTTGAAGGGCTAGGCTCTGTCTTCGTCGCCCTGCACATGGGCTTCTACCACTACGCCAACTTGTTGTACTTCCCCTTCCTGGACCTTCAGCTGGAGAGGACGCCCACACAGACCCTATTCTCAGGGCGGTGCAGGCAATACGCCGCGGAGTTCAGCGATCTTCTCGCCCTGTCCAATGAGATTGAAGGCTGCGAGGCCGTATACTTCATCGTCGCACACATGACGGCCGTCTCCTCTGCTGCACTGTTGCACGTTCTTCTATTCGGGCAGGAGGAGGAACTTCCGGCGACCAGGATGCGGCTCGAAGCGAACTTCAAGACGCTCGTCCGGTTACGCGGGTGTTGGCCGGCGGTAGAACAGCTAATGGAGCGCCTATTTACGTTTCAGAGGGCTTGCATGAGGTCGACGGATCCGAACACTCATAGAGCAGATTCTTGGATGACCGGGTTTTTACTGGACCATGCACGCCCGATGGCTGAGAGGTTTGAGTCTCCTGGGGTTGTTGATCCGACTCGACCGGACATGATGCAACGGGACAGGGTGGCAGCCGATACCTTGTCTCTGTTGCGTGGTTAATGATGGTCCAACTCTTCTTGTATCATCCTTTGGGCATAAATGCCAAGAATTATCCCATACTGTGTACGTAGACGACTTGACTACTTCAAGGTTTCCACCAACTGCCGTCCTGGAGCCCGATCGCCCAATCATAGTCATGTCATCCGCTAGCCCTCGATGTGTCTAACCTCACCATCTTTAGCCTTGTCCTCCATAGTCCGGGATACAGTGTGCTTAGGTCCATCGAAAAGCTCCGCAACTTCTTCCAGTGTCGGCCCCTTCGTCTCGACGAACAAGAACCAAATGCTGTTGAGTAATGAGCTTACAGTCTTGCAGCATGGATGACGTAGATCCTCAATGCCTCCTTACCACAAGCATTCAACCACCAGGATTGCAATGTACACAAAGTAAAACCTCCACTCGAGGACCTCTAGACCGACGGGGTTGACGTATTGGTTTATCACACTTGCGAGTGATGTGCCCACCTGCGATATCGCGAGGCCCATGGCGCGAGTCTCGAAGGGCATTATCTCGGCGGAGTATCCTATTGTGAGCCCAGGCCAAGCAAAACCAGCGACTCCGTAGAACAGAGAAATCATAGCTATCACGGCACGACCGGCACCCGTGTTGCCTTGTTGTTCATATACGGCAGAGCATCTACAGTCATTACAAGAGCCTCGTTAGCAAAATACCAAAGGAAAACACCGCTTATTGATCGAAGACACAATACGCAAGGGATGAAGGAGGGTACGTCTTACGCAGTCCATGTGCTGAAGGTCAGCAGCATCCCCACGGCCGCGATCATGAATAGCCTCTTCCTGCCGAGCTTATCCACGAGGAAGACCGAGAGCGAGATAGCGACCAAGAAGGACCAGATAGTGACGCCGCCGTTTATGAGGGCCTGATCGTAAGACTTCTCAATCCCAATGCTCATGAGGATGGCATGTAGATAATAGGACACGAGGCCGTTTCCCGAACACTGGGAGAAGAAAGCAACGAGCACTAGGAGGAGTAGCCGCTTCCTGTTCCCAGGGGTCTTGAAGAGGAGCAGGTACCCCTGTTCCGCAGCAAGCTCCTTCTCGTGCCGGATAGTCTCGTTTACTTCGTGGAGTTCGGCTCTGACGAACGGGTCGTCTTGGTTGCCGTTGGCGTGATACTAAATTCGCGGAAGACTGACATTAGCTATTGTGTTCAAAATCCAAACGGCTGTTCCCGAGGAAAAGAAAGAACAGCATTGCGTTCACGGCGACTGTCTCTGACCTTGACGAGAATCTGGAACGCCTCGTCCTGGTGACCCTTGGCACAAAGCCATCGCGGACTTTCTGGAATCCAGTAGAGGAAGATACCCTGGAACAGCGGCATGGCTGACTGAAGTGCGACTGGGACCCTCCACGAGACGTCAGTCTCAAATTTGACGAACCCAAACACCGTCCATGCGGCCATGATGGCACCGAGGTACCACTGGACATTGTACTGTAATGCCGATCAGCTGTTGGCCATGAACGCGTAGCTATTATTGGGGTGTTGTGGTTCGGATACCATCGTCGTGAGCTTTCCTCGATGTTGTGGATAAGCCAGTTCAGTAACTAGGAGAGGCAAGGAAGTCCCAGCGATGTTCGACCTGTTGGTATTGGCAATATTTAGCAGGGTAGACAACAACGTGGGATCTCAGGACACTTACCCGCAGCCGACTATGAAGCGGCCGGCGAGGAACATGGCCTCATTTACCATGGGCAGGGACTGGATAACGCTTCCTATAATGATAATTGCGATTCCGATAGCGGCGCCCCATCGCCGCCCAAATGCATTAGCGACAGGCGAAGCGTCCGAGAAGAACTTGGTGAGCCTGGTCCTCCTGCAAAGATGTGTCTATGCCTACCGAAGAAAATGGCTAAAAGACCGCCGATGTTCTGAATGGCTGTGAAAAGCCCTAGGCGAGAGCCGGTTGGGTAGTCAAAGTCTATGTAGAAGGCGGTCAGTTTGTCCTCCTGATAACAAACACAACAAACTGAGTGGAGATTTGAAAGGAAGGAGCGGGGCTTTAGACTTACACTCTCTCCAAGGCTCCATGGTCTGCAGCCCGTTTAGCAGACTACCGTCATACCCCACGACAGCCGATCCTATGAAGCAGCGATGATTGTTAGTCGACCAATTTGTGACTGATCCATACCATCAGGCAGGCTTGGGGTAGATGGACAAGTAATCCGAACCCAGCATGAGAATTGGCATCCACTTGTATAGGCTCCTGAGACCAGCATCTTTGTACCAGGTCTTGTCGGGGACGTGTAAGCTGCCGCGCTGCACCACCGGTACATCATGATCAGCCTTTGCGCTGGTCGAGTCCATCGGGAAGGCCAAAGTAATGGTGGTATTGGAGTTGAATTGCCGCGACGCGTCGTCTCATGAGAAACGTCCCGATCGTCGATGGTGGAAACCTCGTCCCTCGCCCGGTCTTTATACTTCCGGGGCGGGCCAAAGCCAGGAATGGACCCCGGTCTCCTTCCACATGGTTAACCACGCCCTCAAGAATCTCCCCTATGGGTAAGCGAAGGTTTCCGCTAGGAATCCCGATGCTTTACCACATAGCCCTCGAAAACCACCCGTATCCCTGCGCCCCATCCGCGTATCCACGCGGAGATACCTAGTCCCGATTTGCCCACAGCTGCCCCCATGGGGAATGAAGTTTTGCAAAACCTGCTCCTGCGGCCCGGCTTAAGAGCCAATGGCGGGGCTTCAAACCCGGTGATGCAGGATGTGACCGGGGCAGCGGCGTATTACCCGGCGCCTGTGGGCCCGGTAGTGCACCAGCTGAGCTGTAGGTAACCCTGAGGCCCAACTCGTATGCGTATTCAAGCGAGTTTCATGGCCTCGACATCGGTGGTTGGCCGACCGTCTAGCGTGGCATTGGTGCGCGTAAAACACACCGTGGACCTATCCTGTAATCGTGTCGCAACAGCTCGCTTCAGGGCGGAGAAGGATCATGCATCACCGACGTGCCACCGGGTAAAAGGCCAATGGGGAGTCCTCAAAGCCGAAATGGTGCGGAGGAGCAGTCAAGACTTGGGTTCCCGCATCGCAGCTGGAGATGGATTATGTCAAGCCAATGCGAAGCTAAATAACTTGCGTCCCCGAGCCAGTTCAAGAGGAGGTCAAGACCACGGCCTGCCTGACAGACCTGCTAGGGTTCCTCTTGTCATATCTTTCACCCTCACTTCACAAGAGACACTCAAAGTCATAGACATCTCGACAAGGCACGATCATGGCGTCCACTCAGGTCCCTCACCTCGTGCGAAACGAATGGTCCAAGCAGCTGCACGTCAAGGGCAAGCCATTCCTGATGCTCGCCGGTGAGCTCCAGAACTCGTCTCTGACTTCGTCGGAGTACATGGACACGGTCTGGCAGAAGATGAAGGATACCAACATCAACACGCTCCTGGGCTGCGTCACATGGGAAGATATTGAGCCTCAGGAGGGTGTCTTTGATTTCACGGAGCTGGACAAAGTCATCTTGGGCGCCCGGAAGCATGATATGCACCTTGTGCTACTATGGTTTGGCTCATTCAAGAATGGTAATATTATGCCTTTCCTCACAGGGGCCACGGCCACTGACGCGACGGTGTTTTTTTTTTTTTTTTAGGCATCTCCTCGTACACTCCGGCGTGGGTCAAGAGAGGTATCAAGCGCTTCCCGCGCGCAATGCTACGAAAAGCGGGCGGCGTCCTAGAAACCTCTCACACGTTGTCCATCTTCTACCCTGACGCCGCCAAGGCGGACGCCACCGCCTTTTCACGACTCATGTCTCATCTGAAAGAATTCGACGAGGGTCACTCTACCGTGATCATGGTCCAGGTCGAGAACGAGACAGGCCTCCTCGGCGACTATCGCGACGGCTCCGAGGCCGCCGAGAAGGCCTTCAATAGCCCGGTTCCCGAGGTCCTCGTTTCCTTCCTCTCATCCGACTATGATAATCTCCACGTCGACATGAAAGCTCTCAACCTGGGCGAGTTCAAGAGAAACGAAGCGTCGAAGAACGGCACCTGGACCGAAGTCTTCGGCACCAACGCCCACCGCGTCGGCGAGCTTTTCCAAGCCTACCACTACGCCAAGTACCTCGACGAGGTCGCCGCAGCCGGAAAGAGATCCTATGACATACCCCTCTACACGAACGTCTGGATGAACTACGTCGGCCTCGACAGCACAGCCCACCTCGTGGCCACACCCGTCGGCGGCGGCGGCCTGCCGGGCGATTACCCCTGTGGTGGTGCAGTCAGCAACGTCATGGACATATGGCAAAAGTTCGCGCCGCATCTCGACTTTATCGCGCCGGACATCTACCTAAACGACTATGGAAAGTCCTGCGCGCGGTACAGGCATCGCAACCAACCGCTCTTCATCCCCGAGCAGCGGAGGGATGCGTACGGCGCTAGGCGTGTCTGGATTGCGTTTGGGAGCTATGCTGCCCTGGGGACGGGGCCATTTGGCATTGATACGCTTGAGCCGGAGACGAACCCGTTCACGAAGCACTACGGTCTTCTCAAGTCTGTGGTGCCGCTTGTCCTCGAGGCGCAGCGGAACGCAGGGAGCTCCGTTGGGTTCTGCTTCGACGAGGCCCCCGAGAATCCCAAGGCCCTTGACACTAGCCCCCCGGTTGTGAGAGAGTGGGGCGGCTTCGAGGTCACCATTGAGAGGTGCTTCGTCTTTGGAAAGCCGGGCACCGGGTCGGGCATGGTTATCCACCGCGGTGGCGGAAAGTTCCTCCTCATTGGGTGGGGCTTCCAGGTGAGGGCCAAGGCAGTGTCGAAGGCGAGCCACTACACCGGAATCTTGCACTTTGAAGAGAAGATTGTGGAGGATTCCGAGACGGGAAAGTTGAAGAGGGGGAGGGTGTTGAACGGGGATGAGACGAGGTCCGGGAGGTTCGGGATGATGCCCACTGAGGATCCGGACTACGGTGGCTTCCCTATTTGCGTCACTATCCCTGCCAGGACGATGATTGCGGAGATTGAGTTCTACTCACTAGAGTAAGTAGGTGGTGACAAGACGATCATCTATCTAGATGCTGCTCGTGATATTTTGCGATGTGTAAAAGTAGGCGGATGGTCCAGTTACCTGTCCATGTACCTTGTGATATTCAGAAGCAGGTACAATGTCTCGTGGTCAACCAGACCCCCGAAAGTGGAAAAGGAGATGCTAGCCATTCATGTCATTGATTGGACAAGGGAAAGCACCAGGCTATGTCACCAGACTCTACTCACTCCGTGTTCAATCTGCGTATATGTGTACTGGCAGGGTCACCACCAATAGAGATGTTACCGAGGCTGTTTCTAACCCCCATCGTCTTAACCGTTACATTTCCCAGCCCATGGCACAGGACGCCATGAAGAGGCCGCGATACCCTCGTTGAACCTACCCTCACATCGTGCACCTTTTCCAGATGCCTCCTCAACTCCACTAGCCCTTCAAACAACCGATTGCGTCACTCTAAGCACCATCAAAGCGCGTAACCTTCAGGAGTGACTTCTCTAGGAGAGTCCCAACCTCGGGACCATACATTGTCTGCCTCAGAAAATCGACATTCTGGTGCCTAAACGTCTGTTTTCGCTGCCATTGTCGCTGGTGCAGGAAGGGTGCGTATATGAACCGTCGTGGAAGATGTGGTAACAGGAGGGTGGACATTTCAGTAACGGAAAAGACGGCAAGGGTGAGCGCGGGGTAGCGAGGCGATGTTTCTCACGACGCGTCTTTGCTTCGTTGTGTTCGTTCCGGTTGTCTGCCCGGCCTATCTAGACAGCCGCACTACAAGGTTGACGCGGAATGAAGTGGTGCAAGACGGTCAACATTAGAGGAATTCGCGTCAAGAATCCGCGTCATTCTCAACAGGTCGGGGTTACGTATACCATTAACCGAAAGACCCATGCAGGAGAATGGCTCCTGGCGACATGGTTCATCTTATAGCGGGAAGCTTAGCGCCTACCGACCAATACCTTGCTCCTATATCAACCGCTAGTTTAACCGACAAGACAAAGACATTGGAAATGACCGGTGGAGCAATCAAGTCCGATTACGACCCAAAGCGTCCAGATCCTTCCCAACCCCTGCTCCCCAAACCCGCCTTATCTCCCCTCTCACCGTCAAGATGCGGCCTGGTCACCACGGTTTGCCCCTCTGAACGACCGGGGCCCCCTTCAACTTATATGAATACTGGCCCCCGGGGGGGTTCCGAGACTATGACCATGCCAGAACCCACTCGGGACCGGCCGGATTTACATGTCTTGTGGGTTTTCTGCGGGCCGCGTTCGCGGGCGAGATTCCGCTCACGGATTTCCTCCGTTCACGGTTGAGAACGAAAGGTGGGTATCTCGGGGCAAGGGCGCAATGGGGAGGTCCGCAGATTTCTGACACTGCAGGAAGTGGGCCCGTCAGCTTTGCTTGGCTGTCCGTGAACGGCTAGAAGACACCTCGGTAGACGTAACGTTTCTTGAGACACACACACACACATACACACCACGAAGTTATTACATGATGTACATTGCTGGCCTCACCGAGACAAGTCGGGCAACTTGTCCGCCGCACGCCCATTCGGGCCCTCCCTTCGCCGGCTCTACTTTTGCCCTCCGCCAATAGTCCCTCAGCCTGCCTGCGGTCTAGCGTCTTTGGAAACCGCACTTGTCCCCTCGGCACAAACCACACAGACCCCCATCGCCGTCTGGCGGCTTGGCAAAGACGCAATCGATTGTCAGCCTCAGCCTCGCCGAGGTGGAAGTGGACCGAAGCACCTCATCCGCGGGTCCCCTTGAACAAGGGAACCCAGAGCTTCGCCATGGAGAACAGCGAGAGGAGCGGGAAACCGGAAGGTGCCGATAGCCCGAAATATGGTGGACGCTGGCTGAGTGGAGCACATACGGGGCGTCCTGCGGGTCCCAGACTGGTTGCTAACTGCCGCATGCGGCTGGGATCAGCGTTTGCCGGCGTCTCTTGGCAAAACAGGCCCATGAAGAACTTTTTATGTGGGGGCGTACCCAGACTCCAGGAATCAGAAACAGGGGGTGCGAGGCATGGCCCATGTACCGCGGGGGCGGGACTCCACCTTTCTTCATGCGCACCACCGGTCATGGGTTGCTCCACCCCGGGAGGAACGTGCGAGGGTCGCAGTTACGTGGGCAATGTGTTCCAAACGCTAGCTGAATGAAAGGGAGGGAAACGGGGCTGAGGGCGTCGCCGCCCTGTGGCCGACATCCCGAGTTCTTTATTTCCGTGTGTTCGTACTCGTTCGTGAAATGGTGTACAGAAGAATTAATGAGGTAGTTTTTGAAGACAATCCCGCGGCCCCAGTAACGCCCTCAGTGAGCTATCCCCATCTCGTCCTTGCTCGGCTTCGCGTCCATCCGCGGCTCCGGCCCATCCTCGTAGTTCATCTGCACGTCCGTCGTTCTCAGAATGCCGTTATACGTCATGATTTCCTCTTCCGACCCGCTAGGCGAGATGCTCCTGCACTCGGTGTGCTGCGAAGGTCCGCCCCTCATCGACTTTAGCGCGATCCCGCCGCCGCCGCCCGTGACAGTCGTCTGGCGACCCGTGCCGTTGTAGTATGAGTTCCCGTAGCCGTAGCCCGCGGGTTTCTTGCCGTTGGAGAGGTAGGCGGCACTGGTTCCCCCGAAGAGGCTGGGGAACCAGGTGCGGAAGAGCGGGCGGAGGGCCGGGCCCGAGGCGCAGATGATGGCGAGGTTGATCTCGACGACGTTGAGCATGACTCCGATGTCGTGGTAGGGGTCAGCGTCCGGGGAGGGGGTTAGATAGAAGAGCTTGATGACGGAGTGAAGGCGGACGATGCCAATGATTGTGACGCTGCGGGGGGGTTGTCAGTTGCTATGATTCGTATTTTGCGGCAGGGGGCCCTAAGTAATTGCGGTTGAGACACATACGCGAGACCCAGGAGGAAGACGCCCAAGATGGCAAGCTTGGCCGCAGGAGGCATCTTGAGGCCCAGGAAAATCCAGAACGGCAGCGCCAGCACCAGGATATCCGTAAACAGCGTCAGGCAAGTGATCGACACGTGGAACGAGTTGTCGACGCAAGTCGCGCTCTCCTTGACCACAGGGTCCCAATTGGCCGCGATGGGCAGGCACTGCAGTAGGGCAACGAGGAAGATGGCTACGGCCTGCAGCCCGTTGAACGTGTTAAGCGCGTAGATGCAGTACCGGACGTTCCGCTTGTGAGAGCCGAGACGGAGGAGGAAGACGAGGATCGAGGCCTTGACGAGGGCGAGGACCGGGTTGTAGAAGAGCTGGGCGAGGTAGAACCACCACATGCCCGGTGCCGGGTCGAACTCGGGGACGTCTTCTTGCCGCCAGCCAAAGTACATGAGCTTGACGTCTGCGGAATTACTATTAGTCTATGTTGTCTGGGAATTTTGAGGCAAGTTTCTGGGTTCTTCTTTAGGGGAACATACACATGTAAAAGGGCCCGCACATGAGGAGCGCACAGAGCAGGGCCACCAGGATGAGATAGTCGTCGAGGCCCCATTGGCGCGTCTTGATCCGCGAGTACGCCCTAAGCGCCACGAAGACGACGGCCAGCGCAGGGAAGAAGAAGTTGAGGAACAGAGCCACCTGCTGCAGCGGCGGCGTCGGGATCTTGGTCACATCACCGTGCTCCGGGCGCCGCGGCATCAACACCCCCATGGTGAAGGATTGTTGTGCAACGGATGCGTTGCTCGATAAGGCACAATGGCAAAGGAGCGACGAAACGACAAAGGAAACAGACGGGGGGCGGTGGGGGAGGGAGGAGGGAGCGGAGGTCAAGTCATAAGTAGGAAAAGGTTAAGGTTATGGGGAATAGGGCCGTAGTGGGGACCCGCGCCAGGACGGGGGTGTGTGCGTGCGGGCTGAATTAGGAGGCGAATGCGGGTGCTCGGATGCGGCGCCGAGAAGTGCATGAGCTAATTCTGCGTCCCTTGCCCAGCCGGACGGGAGATCCGCGACTATCCGTCGATTTACGGGGCCCTTCCAAGTAGAAAAACCTGATAACGCGGCTCTCGAGTGAAGAGGCCTTTCCGTTCGAGAAAGTGATCTGCGGAATGGAAGCGCTAGTCCCCGCGCCGGCTGGCTGGATATCCAGGTTGGAGGGCCGAGGATGGATTTGGAGGGTGGCCCAACATCCGAGAAGCGCACCCGCATGAACTAGGGAGTTTCCTTCAAGGACGGACTAAACCTTGCATGGTAAGGGGCGCAGGTTGGAGGATGCTGAGGGGTGGACCCAGTGTGGCGGCACTAGGGCGGGTTTAGGGCCAGGATTTGGAAAGCTGAGATGAGATTGGTGTTAGTGCGAGAGCGTCAGCGGCGGACTCTTGGGGCAACAAGAGGCGCCAGACTAGCACTTTACGTATGCCCAAGGGGCCGGGACATCCTCGGGCTCGTGTTTCCAGGAGAATGAGGACGGCAGTCTCATCTCGGGCGGGATTCCTTCCATCTCTCCCTGTCAAGGTGTCTTGGCGACACGTTGCGCAGACGCATCGGACCCCGTCCTTCGGAGAGTGCGACTGTAGAATGGAACGCAAGACGGCAGTCGGCGGTATTATCCCGACTAGGGGGCCGGCACTTTTCTCTCCTGCCGGGCGCAGGAGGGAACCCGTGAGTGTACGCGAGTAAAACACGGGGCCTTGGCGCAGAACTCGAGTCCGACGCTAGGTAATCGGGACGCGGTTTCGGCCAGAAAGCCATCAATACCACGGACGGCCCCTACTTGTACGATCGCCTTTCCCGTCCCTTGCGAATGATGCAAGTGCGCGGGAGCGCAGCCCTGGAATGCTGGGGTCTCGGGCGATCTCTTCGATTTGTGACGATCACATTTTCTTCCCCACACTCTTCGAGTGACAAATTGGGGAAATCCTCTCGGAAGCGGACCGAGCAAGGAACGCGCAGACGCCGTGTTCTCTGACTCGTTCCGGCGAGTGATCGGCGTGCTGAAGGAAAAGCACATTACATACTCGCATCCTTCGCTCTGAACCGATCGGTGGGATCGACGCTGGGATCAAGACAAAAGGATTCCCCTGGCGCGGCGCTAGTTGGGCCAAGAGCGAGGACAGCTCCTCCATCGTTCGATGGAAGATGAGAGGAACGTGCGGTGGGGAGGGGCCTTTGGTCCTGGAATTACCATGGGTATGCCGGCTTTGGGAGAGGATCGAGCGCAGTGATGGGCAGCGGACTTGCCCTTTTGAGCCGCAAGCAAGGATCTGGGTGGAGAATCAGGGGCGCAGGGACCGAAGAGGGGGAGCACTTGTCTCGGTCAAAGAAAGCTCCGTGTCCACAGCGACTGGCACGATGCACTCGGTAGCGAAGCAGCCGGCGGGACGACGTCCATTGCGCCACCGGCCAAGTCTCCTCGCTTCACTCGCACTAGGCGAAAAATGACATCTTCGCCCGCGCTCAACGGACGCTCGTAGGACACGGTACGAGACTATTTGACACTATTGAAGACCCGCTCTTTTGCCCGACTATACTCGACTTGGCTCGCTCCACCCTTTCCGGAAACAGCTCCAGATGCGAACCTATCTTCCGGTGTGCGCTCCGAATTGTCCATGCGGTGGGGAACCCAGAAGCCAGGGACCACATCGAATTTCCCACACGCCCCACGCTGGCGCTCCCTCGGAGTGGCCGCCGCCCGCCGCCGGCCCCGTCTTGTCTCTCCCCCCCTCCCACACACCCACGCTCTTCGCCCACGAGGCGCCAAATGTTCGAATCCCCACTGCCGCAGTATCGATTCGCAACCTGCGCCCCTTCAAGCTGGTTTCCCATCCTCTATCTCTTGGCAAGACCGCTTTCAGAGTCTCGGAAACTCGGTTCGAGTCTCCACTGGCTCAACGCGCGCCGCAAGTGCCGCGACCTCGTGGCTCCCACATGGCATATGGGTCCCCTGCCCGGTCCCCTGTGGGGCCGGCCCCGGCAAGTTGTATATAGCTCGGGGATTACCACCCTCACACTGGATTCATCTTCTCTCCTCCACGCATCGTCTCTCGTTAACATCACCGTCCGCTCCTTCGCTGTGTTGCTTCTCGACGTCGGCAAGCCCCTCCTTTAACTTGCCGATCTAATCCGTGGGACGATTCGCCCCTAATGGCTTCTCTCGCTCGCGGCCTGCTCCTCGCGAGCGCGCTGCCCTTCACCAGCCTAGTATCCGCGCAGACCATCCTTGTCGACGGCAAGGAAGTGGGTGAGTGCCTGCCATATTCTCCGAAATGAAAGACCTCCTTTTATCTAATTGGCCCCCCTCTCGCAGCCGCCGATGAGTCCACCGTCGCGCCCGCCGGCGAGCTTGTCCTCGACACCGACGAGCCCAAGGCCTTCCAGCTGACCGACGACGTTCTCGCCAACCTGACCAACCTCGAGCTCTCCCACGCCGACCTCTTCGCCTTCGGCGACGAGGTTAGCGCCGCCGCCGCCAAGCGCTGCAAGCGCGACAACGCCGACTCCAAGTGCAAGACGTACCCAGGCGACGCCCTCTGGCCTAGCAAGACCATCTGGAAGATCTTCGACCTCTTGACGGGCGGCTCGCTCATCAAGACGGTGCCTCTTGGTGCTGTCTGCTACGAGGACAGCGGCCACTACGATGAGGCCAAGTGCCAGGAAATCCTCGACAAGTGGACCGAGTCCGCGACCCAGTATGTCTACGCTTGCCATCTGCCAGAGTCACTCCCGAGCCAAGCTCCTAACCCCCTCACCCAGCGCGAACCACCCCACCTCCGTCATGTCGCCCCTCTACCAGGGCCAGACCTGCCTTCCCCAGAACGCCGATAAGGGCACCTGCGATATCGGCGGCTTCCCCTCGTACACCGTCAAGGTCAGCAACGTCGCCCAGGTCCAGCTCGCCATCAACTTCGCCCGCGCCCTCAACCTCCGCCTCGTCGTCCACAACACCGGCCACGACTTCCTCGGCAAGTCCACCGGCTACGGCGCCCTCTCCATCTGGACCCACAACCTCAAGTCCATCGACTACATCGAGGAGTACACCACCCCCTCGTACTCGGGCCCCGCCATGAAGCTCGGTGCTGGTGTCCAGGTTGGCGAGCTCTACGCTGCCGCTGACAAGCTCGGCGTTACTGCTGTTGGTGGTGAGTGCAAGGGCGTCGGTGTCACCGGTGGCTACATCGCCGGCGGCGGCCACTCCCCCGTCTCTAGCATCTACGGTCTCGGCTCCGACCAGGTCCTCAGCATCGACGTCGTCCTCCCCAACGGCCGCTTCGTCACCTGCGACGAGGACAACAACTCCGATCTCTTCTGGGCCATCCGCGGCGGCGGCGGCGGCACTTTTGGTGTCGTCACCTCCATGACCGTCAAGGTGCACCCCAAGATGCAGTTCGCCGGTGCCACCTGGGAGTTCAGCTTCCCCGCCAACAACAGCGACGTCTTCTGGACCGCCGTTGAGGCCTACTGGCGCCGCTTCCCCGAGTTCGCCGCCGAGGGCACCTACGGCTACTCGACCATCTTCTCGTTCCCCGACGCCTTCTCCTGGACCATGAACCCCTTCATGGTCCCCGGCTACACCCTCGCCCAGTTCAAGGAGATGACCGCCGAGCTCTTCGCCGAGTGGGAGTCTCTCGGCTTCGACGTCCAGCCCGAGTTCTTCGAGCATGACAACCTCCACGACGCCTGGACCAAGCACTTCCCCGTCGAGACGGTCGGCAACTTCAACCTCCACACCACCTCGCGCCTCTTCCCTGCCTCCAACTGGGAGACGCCGGAGAAGATGAACGAGACCTTCGCCGCCCTCCGCTACGTCGCCTCGCAGGGCTCCGCGCTCATCCTCTACAACATGAACCCCTCGGCCCCCGAGGGCACCCCGGACAGCGCCGCCAACCCTGCGTGGCGCGACTCCGTCATGTACGGCATCTTTGGCGGCATGTGGACCGACGACATGTCTGACGAGGAGATTGGGGAGTTCAACACGGCCATCACCCACGACTGGATGGAGGCCCTCCGCGACGTCACTCCCGGCGGCGGCGGCTACGGCAACGAGGGCGACGTCATGGAGCCCGACTTTGGCCAGGCCTTCTTCGGCTCCAACTACGCGCGCCTCCAGAGCATCAAGAAGAAGGTTGACCCGTGGGACGTCTTCTGGGCGCCCACGGCCGTTGGCAGCGAGGCGTGGTACATCACCGACCAGGAGGAGTGGCTTACCAGGCAGACTGGCAAGCTCTGCCGCGTCGAGTAAAGGGGCTCTTATGACTCTTTGGCCGCTCGCGAGCATGTGCGGCCTTTGCATACATTCACCTGCGTGTTGAACGCTTAATACTTGTTTGTGTACATAGTATATACTAGCAGATACAATCTTAAGCGTCTTACATTCGCAATACTTGTTTATCTCATCACGAACTCTGGGTTATTGTTCATCCGCGCCACTTCACTCGCCGAAACTATTTATTCTGTATCCACGGTAACAGTGAAATTGTCGCGGACTAATAAGACAAACCGCCCGTCTGTTAAACACGTCTCGTGCATGAATCAATGACTTGAACTCAAGGCACATGACTCATTCTCCACCATCCCCACCAGCGCGGCGGCCATTATCGATCTTTCAACAGCTGTTGCTTTTGACAATCGTGTTCCACGCCAGCGGCCCGCCCCTCAACACCTGCCCCTTGAGCTGGGGAACATGATCCCTAAACAGCTCCTCCGCACACCTCGTGGCGAGATGCAGCTCGTCACCCGCAAGGTTCCCGCCGCACACATCAATCTTGACGTTGTTCTACCAAAGCCGTTAGAAGACTCGCTTCTTGTTTACACGGGTGAAGCAGGGGTGGTCCGCTTACGTCGTTGCAGAGGTGGATCCCGCAGTTGTGCGAGCAGCTGACGCGCGCGCAGCCCGAGGGGCCGGCGGGCGCGCTGCAGTAACCGTTCAGGGCGCGGGGGTAGGCGATGCCCTCGGCGCACTGCACGGGCCAGATGCCGACGTGGTATCCGACGGGGTTGCACTCGAACTAGAACAGACATTAGAACCGAGATCTCGGGTCAATGACTGCTCTGTGCCGTGGTTGCATACGTGCTGCCTTTTCGCCAGCGTGCTCACGCTCTCGCTTTCCTGCGAGATGCCAAGCTCATTCATGTGTTCTCTGCAGTCGATGCATTCCTAGGGGCAGTAGTTTGGGGTCGCCTCATGGATCTGTGCGTAGGTGGACTGGACGGTGCCCGTGAGCGTGGCGTTCAGGCCCCCCGACCTGGAGGGGGCCGGTGAAGGTCATGTCGGGGGAGGTGTCGAGGTTGGCGACGTCGCGGGCTTGAGCAAGGTGGTAGTCTGTGGCGGGCCCCGTGGTGGCGATGCCGACGAGGGCTGCAAGAGCGGAGAGACCTTGTGCTTTCATTTTTGACCCAGTGTGCGGAGAGAAGAGAAGCAAAATGATTGGTTTAAGTGAGGTGAGGTGGTAGATAAGGGGAAAGAGATAATCCTTTGATATCTTTTACAAGAGGATAGCTCCATGACGGTGGTTCGACCTTCTGGTATCTTTGGATCTCTGTGCGCCCATATCCCGCTGTCGTATCGGGGGGCTCCGGAAACTAACGGCCTCTCGGCATAGTATGTGCTACTTCTATGGCAGCGCCATGGAAGGAAATGGGCATCGAGACGCACGATGCCATCTCGGCATCATTGTTGACATGAGTCCTACACCAGCACGGCGAATGCCATCGTGACACCTACACACAGGCTTAGTAAAGTCCTGTCGCCAAACACAGCCGGATCCTCCTTGACCCATCACGGGCCCTACTTCAAATGTTCGTCAGGTGGGGTTGTGGCGGGATGAACGGGTTCTAAGAGTGCCATGCCGAGGAAAATGACTTGGGTTGCTACTTACCTCCGTCGTGCCTCTCGGGGGCTTGCGCCACTTAGGGAAGAATTATCGGAATGCTCCAGGAATGGACGTAGACGGACGAGACGCAACATGTGTGCTGCTTCAAATCACGGTCAATGGCCTTAAGCGGAGATGTTTAGGAAGGTAGTACTGACAGAACGGGGGGTAGTTGAGGGGCGAAGAATCGCCTCTCTGCAGGCACCTGCTTGGAGATCAATAATGTGGGACCTTCACCACTTCATCACAAAGCAATGTAACCTCTTCGTGTGGGCTTTAACCTCGTGGCCGTCACCAGAGCCCAAATAAGCCGCCCATCGAAATATGAAAGCCTAGGGTTTCAACAGGCACATAGATTGTTGACAAGACACTACTGTACATAGGCTACTATTGTTGCAGAAATGAAGGACGCCAAGAACCTCAGCTTAAAACATTCCAAACAATGCAAGATAACCAATACTGCAAAGTCATAGGGCAATCACGTCTTAACGCCAACACTGAACGAAGGCAGGCACTCTTTACTATCGGTATGACGACTGCCAGTGTTCCCCAGATCTGACTTTGACCCCGCGTACCCGCTTTGACTCGCCTCACTTGCCCAAATCGACCCACGAATCCTGGTTGTCGCTTCTTACCTTGCCATATACGTTGTGCTTTATTCTTATCACTCTCCATCGCTCATTGTGCCTATCCCGTGTTCACCCACTTTTTCCAGATTTCAAATAGGCTATACTTCTTCACAGTTAAAACCGCCAGCAATCGAAGGCTACCATGAACCGGACATGGCCTCCATCCCAAGAAAGCACTAGGGACCATGACTCTGAGAACGTCGTTGAACAAAAAGAGAATACAGGACTCGCTGCCGACAAGACTTCGGATTCCATGAATCCCCCCTCCACCAATCCCCACGCCCTGGATGCTGGGCATCTTGTCGTTTACAAGAAGGACTTTGGCGTTCTTGTTGACGGTACAGTGAATCCTACGAACGACAGTGGCTCAAATTCTCATGAAGCCTCTGGGGCCAAGGAAGACTCCCCCCTTGCGACTGCGAATGTGGTGGACCTGGCTGAGCCCGGTACCCCGGATACTCGGGGTGTTGTCGACCACAAGGATGACTGTGGCGCAACCGTCAGTGATGCCGTGGGTCTTACTAGATGGCTCAATGTGGCTTTTGATAACCTTGTGGACTCCAACGAAAGCCATGACTTGGGTGCTTGGTACTCCAGGGGCTCCCCGGATCACAAGGACGACGCTATCTCAAGACAATTCCCAATCAGCCACCCGCGGTCGACATCCCGCCTCACAAACGTCCAGGGCGGAAATCACGGCCTTGAGAATTCGGAATACTGCGAAGAGGGAGGGTACCACCCGGTCCATCTAAGCAATCATATTGGCCCAAACAACCACTACCCTGTTATCCACAAACTCGGCCAACGGTTGGTTCGGTACGGTCTGGCTTTGTGGCGACATTCTTGAAGAGAAATATGTCGCTGTCAATATCATGACCTCCGACACGCCTCCGGATAAGGGCCTGGACCCATCCTTTATCGATGTTGACCGGTCCCGGCCCGGTGCTGGGTACATCGCTTTTCCACTCGACCACTTCCAGCTTACTGGTCCCAATGGGGAGCATCACTGCGTCGTTTCTTCCAATTTTGGGAGCGTGTGCGTCACAGAGCATGTGGGACAAGTATAAAAATCCTGGGTCTGTTGTGCGGAATATGTGCAAGCAGGAAACAGAAGGGCTGCGGTTCCTTCATGACAATGGCATCTGCTACGGAGGTTCGTACTTTTCAGGTTCCTCGATTCGGATATACTTGATATTGTGTATTCCCAGGCGGCTAACAAAAGGGGATGAAGACTTTCGACCTGCAAATATCCTCATCAGACTTGTTAGTCTGGACCGCCTCAGTGAGACTGAGATCTTCGAGCTGTTCGGCGAACCGTACACTTCCGACGTGAAGATGGCGTTCGGCGAAGAAGTCCCAAATTCAGCATCTAGATACCTGGTCGACACTGCAGACTTTAGCAGACTCGGACCAGGATACCTGATGGAGAAGATCATGCTCATCGACTTTAGCGAAGCGTACCGCATGTCATCCCCGCCTTCCGACTTTGGAATCCCAGAGGAATACCATCCCCCGGAGGTCATCTCCAAGAGTGAGGGCGGAATCGGCGTTGGTTGCGACATTTGGGCCTTGGCGTGCACTCTGTACAAGATCCGGTCACAGATACACCTGTTTTACATCACATGAACAGATCACTATCGGCGCGTTGGGCCATAGAAATGCGATGCACAAACTCCGTACAATAACCCATTTCTACCTCAGGCTAAAAGCCACTGAAAAAAAAAAAAAAAAAAAGGCAGTGTTTGGGCCTTTAGCGGGCAAGATCACCGTCCATCTGATCTGTACACTCTACTTCTGGACGTTTTATCTCACGCTACGGTCTAAGTTACTGCCTAGATTTCCATCTGTATTTCGAAATGAAGGCTGCTTTCATCTCCGTCCTTGCCCCCACGGGTAGCACAATTGCCTAACGCTCCAATCCCATCCTCAAACGCACCGAGCCCGAATGCACCGCCGAAAACGGCGACACCGTCCCCACCGACAGCGATGACTACTCCACCCTGCTCGAGGGCCTCAACTTTCGCCCCGACACAGAGTATGTGCTCACCGACGATGGTTGGAACAGTATGGCCTTCCAGGGCTCCTGCATGCTCGTGACCAAAGTCGACGAGGGCACGACAATTACGAACTAGGACCTTATCGATAATGTCAAGGCTATCTAGGATGGATGTAAGGAAGATTCAGATTGGAAGGGACAGATTGTTGAGGACGGACGAACATCAGCGCTGGACAGGATGACATGGGAGGCGGGCTCTGCATAGGAAGACTCTGATTCCTTGAAGGGGATTCTTAGCGGTGTGTGGGATAGGGTCAAGGCGGACGGGCTAGTGTAAACGAGTTAGAGCCGACTGCGGTCATTAGAGGGTCGCCCAAGCCTGTTCAACGCTGGGTATCATTGCTATCTAATGCCAACACATCATCATATAAAACGATACTCATAACCACAGACCCGCAAGTAGCCACGCACCACCAGCAATGGCGACGGCCCAAATCGAGGGCCTTGCAGCTATTCCAGCACCACGCTGCGTGTCCGGGCACCAAAATGCAAAGCTGCTATGCACCTCCCGATCCACAAAGAAGCAATCCCGAGTCATGTCGTCCGTGACCTCCTTGATCTCATCATAATCCCCCTCGCACATCCTATTCCCATGCCACGTCGCAAGCTTCGCCTCACTCCCGTCGGAGCACGTGGCCGGGAAGAAAATCTCGAGCCTCTCGCTGCTAAGAATGGCGGAGCACTGGCCGGGAAGGGGGTGGTCCCACGTCGGGGCGCGCGGGGGATCACTTCCGCGGGGGCAGGTATTCAGCGAGACGGACCCCCACTTCTCCTTTTTGTCGTCCTCCTTGGCTGGCCTATCCGCCTTTCGCCCCTCGCAGTACCACCCGAAGCTGGCGATGGAGGCATACGTGGCGTTCGACGAGAACCCCTCGATCCCCACATTCTGACAGACACCCACATCGTCGTCCTCAAACTCCACCAGGCCCCCCGGAATCGTAACCTCCCCGTAGTTGCAATCCCGCCCCTCGTACCTCGCCAGTTTGGCCCGCGTGCCGTTCGGACAGACTGCCGGCTCGAGGACCTTGAATGCCGTGCTGGTCGAGACCTTGAGGCAGTGGTCGGGCGGCATGGACCACGTCTTGGGCCCGCCGAGGATGCTCTCCTCGTCGTCATCGCAACTCAAGAGGGGGTACGTCAAGACGGTGGCGTCTGCGGCCTTGTCGCGGGGCGTGAGAGCGGCCGTCGCGGCGGCGACGCATGCCGCGAGGGCTGCGATGGCGAGCCTCATTTTTGTTTTTCAAACTTTCTATGCGCGACGTCGCGCTCGGGTGGATGGGAGATGGAGAGAAATGAGGGCTGCGCGCAGCCATGTAGTAGCACGGGACGCGATAAGATTTCCCCGTGGCGGAAATTGCAGGTTATTTGTATACTCAACTCAGCCTTATATGCGGTATTTATTTTAAAATGCACCGCTAGCCAGCAATATTACCCCAAATTGATGCTCCATTAGCGCCACTGCCAAGGAGCCCTAGCGTCAGGGGCGGCACGCGAAGGCCGGTATCATGGAGCCTGGTGGTCGGGTGCTTCCGAACCTAGTCGCTCCTCGATTGAATTACGCGACGGAGTCAACGGCGACTCTGCTTAGTATCTCTAGTATATTGCCAAATTTCCGCGGATTTTTTTTTAGCGGAGGTATAGCTGGGGGTATTGGGTGTTCTTGTTACGTAGACCAATGGACCGGACGCTTGTTTTTGAGCAGTACCATTCGAAACCTTACGATAAAGGAGGAAGAAAGGCACATCTTGTAAGCACAAGGGACCTTCACATGCAAATCGCCGCATCTGGTTTCTTGCTGTCGACGCCCCAAGAAAATCCTAGCTCTTTCAGAGAAAAGGCCCACCCTTGCGTTGTATCCAGTCAGGCTGTTCTCACAATCCAGTCCCCATCCTCGCGAAGTATGACCTGAAATGGCCCACACCTAAGTCTCTCTCAAGCTGGGGAGGAACGTTTATATTGGCATTCACCCTGGCCATCGGGATAACCGGTGTTGGGAAGAGTGTAAGTGTACGTTAATGAGTCGCATTTTTGCGGCAGCAACTGATGATTAAGAAACATCTAGGTTGAGATTGCTTTCAGGATCTGGAATGCACAGCACCGTTCGCCGCCTTTGCGTCTCGGGGCAAAGGCCCCCCATCATACTTGCCCCCTGCAAGACCGCTATGCTCGTCAAAGCCCTAGTTCATGGTGACTTATTCTCCACCAGTTCTCGTTTTCTATATTCCGAGACACTCGCGAAGGTGCTTACTCGACTTGGTGCTGATATTCCGTGCCCTCACATGTCCAACTTCATCCGACTTGCTATCCAGGTATCAATACCTCGTAGCAGTAAAAATTTTGAATCTAGCTATCCAGTGTATACACCCGGATCTTCGCCCGTAAAGCTCGTAGTCCATCCAGCCGGAAGCTGTTCTTCGCCATCGCCCTCCACCGGTAGCTTGCCGGAAGCAATATCTCCATCTGCCGATGAAACCTATGACATGGACCCTATGGACGACAGGCGTCATCCCTCCAAAGCGGGACTTCCAACTATAGCCCGAGAAGCACAGTCTACAGCACTCCACCGGCCAACCGCACATCCGTCCTGACGAGGATATAAAGATGATGCATAATCTCAGGCGTATGCACCCCCAACCCCGCCTTTCCATCCTTCTGCTCCACCGGCATCGCCTCCCACGACCTCAACTCCCACAGCCTGGCCGGATGCGGCAAACAATTCTTCTCCCCCCGAATCCAAGCCGGTGGCGGGGGCCCGTGCTCGGGGAACCAGTCCTCGAAGCGCGCATTGGAGTAGCTTAGCGCCACCCAGTGGGATCCGGGGGGCGTGAGGTACGCCATACCGATACCCAGAATGTCTAGGGGGTGGACGCTCTTGACGAGGGGGCACGCCGCTACCTCGGTGTCCGCGGGTGCAACGTCCACGGCGCGGAGAAGAGAGGAGGCCGGCATCGGTACGTCGTCGGCGCAGCAGACCGAGTCACAGGTCGACTTGTCCACGATGACGCCATACGTCGGCGTCCCCTCTGGCGCTAGCCTCGTAATATCCGTCGCAGATAAGAGGTCGACGACAGACCACTCCATCGCCTCAAACTTGTCGCCGTTCTCGCCGTCGTCGGCCGCACCAAACAACTCCCTTTCCCGTTGCCGGCACATCTCGATCGCCGGCCCCGAAAAGTCGACATTATTCACTTGAGAAGGCATCTCGACGAATTTCCGCAGGTGATACGATAAGGACGATGTCCCGCAGCCGAGATGGATGACGCGCGGGCACTCCACCTTTGTTTTCGCGTTCTCGACGGCGGCGCCGATGGCGGCGTCTAGCGCCGTGGCTGGGAGTAGCCACTCAAAGTCATCGTGGCGCTTCTTGTATCTTTCGTCCCAGTACTCTTTATCTCCAAATGACGCTGGCGCCATTGTTTCTTGAAGTATCGTGGATCGTGACGAACTGGCGATGCCCAATGTGCGACGAGTCGGGGTCGAAAATCTTTGTTCGGTGTTGCTACTTCTATGACTAAGATGTGGGGGAACGTTGCCTTGGTTGCCATCGACCGACTTCTTTCCCCTCGTGATACAAAAGGGTCGTGCTTGTGATCCGGTTTATGGTTACAAGGTAGCGAGTCCACGTATCTCGCCCTTGTGGCAGCCCCTATTAGTTGCAAAGGGTCGTGTGGCTGTTGGAAACTAGTGCGGCGGACACAACGTCTAACTCCACCGTTTCGTTGACGACAGAGCGCAGGAAAACGAACATCACGGGATCGATGAGATACGTTTAATTTCGCGAGGTACTTTTCACATTCTTTAACATGGATTTTTAGTTGCTTGGCTTGTATTCCACGCTTGCGTCATACCGGAGGTTCCTCTACCCAGAGACTTCATAACACCATAGTCTCCCAGGTCTCGTAACGGTGTAAGGAATGATGGGAGAACCAAACACTTGCTTATGGAAAGGGTGGAAGGACATCCGAACGATGAAGACCTGTCTATGGTCGACCAGCCGTCCTCTGACAAGGCGGTTGAGATATGACCAACGCGGCCGTCGGGTGCACGAGGCGTTATGACAATGTCCTTTCCATGAGCCTCTCATTAGATTGGTGTCCGAGACGGTTATAAATACCGGGGAAGAAATATATGGGGAAAAAGATCAACGTCAGGGAGGGTCGTAAGGAATTTGTATTTCTAACCGAACACTGAAGGTGCCAGGAGTCCTCGACTTTTGCGCGAGCTAGTACCTTCTCACGTGGCACAACCATGATAATATGCATTACGTTACCTACCGCTATCCAGCCAGGGTCCATTAGTCTAGTTGGTTAGGACACTGGATTCTGATTCAGAATGTTCCAGCGGCCTCGGTTCGAATCCGAGATGGACCTCAAACATTACACTTTTGTACTTTATCCCTTGAACTTAAAGTACCATTTGTGTTCTGTATCCTATTTTATTTTTTTTCGCTACAACTCGAGGGTCTGTTAGTGGTATGTTCGTTTTGTGATGGTTCTCCACAGTTTACGCTGAACCGGCAGAGTGTAGAGGGGAGACACCACAAATGGTGGCTGTGAAGTCGGGTCATTAGACGATGGTAAGCTAAATATACCTCGACCTAACGTGGATCATATTCCCTCTGCGTATAGATCTAGTTTCGTGTAACGTATCTGCGCCTCTAACACGTGTAAAACCTTGACGTCCATGGTAGCTTGACAAATTGTAACGGACGGACTGATGCAGCTGTGAATTCAACATCAGCCCAGTTCCTATTACTTACAGGTTGCCCTCTTTACAGATAATATTCATACAACTCACTGCGACAGCCCGTAAAACTAACGCTTTAAGGCTACCCAAAATCGCGCCTCCCGCTTGCCGTTACCACCTGGAGGGTAAGGAGGGTCCACCGGCCCGATGTCCTCACGTTTGTTGTTACCACCAGGCGGGAAAGGGGGGTCGACGGGCCCAATGGCCTCTCTCTTGCCGTTGCCTCTGGGCGGATAAGGCGGGTCCACCGGTCCAATGGGGCCCCGCTTGCGGTTTCCGCCGGGAGGGTAAGGAGGATCAACAGGCCCAATGGCCTCTCGCTTGTTGTTTCCGCCAGGAGGGTACGGGGTTTCTACCGGCCCGATAGGGTTCCGCTTGTTGTTTCCGCCTGGTGGGAAGGGAGGGTCGACTGGCCCTATCTGAATGTCGGCTGGCGCAGCCTCTCGACGGTCGATATCACCCTGGGGCTGGGCGACCGCGGTGGCCATTATGAGGGCGAGGGCGGGTGCGACGAACTTCATCGTTCTGTTCGGCAATATGGAAGAATCTTGCGAATTTGTTTTGGTGAGTATCTGAAAAGTTGGGATCTGAGTGGTAAGTGATGCGGCTAACGAGGGGAGTTCGATTTTCTCCGTTTTTACAGGTCTTTTATAGCCTTTTACATGTACAGTATCTTCTTGAGGATCGCGGTGATGGATGTCTGGTCGCGCCGTTATTCCGTCACTAGGTTTCTCAATTGAGATGTGGGCCTAGACTCGACAAATTTGGCAAGATCTCCATGGTCCTTTTCGCATGCACGAATCCTACGAGGTCCGCTGATACTACATACCGATCCTCCTGTAAGACGGAATGGCTCGGAAGAGAGGCACCTCGTGACGGCGTCTTGGAGCTTTCGCGCAAAATTTTCCTGGCAATGCGCAGAACTTCCCTCTAGCCCAACCGTGGAGTGGGTAATAAGCCGCGGGTCCCGGAGGGTTCTTGGGCTGCGTCGTCCCGACAAATCGGGACTCATATGGAGTCGGGCAATGCATTCTATCTGGTGTATTAACCCTTCAACCACGCGGTATATACCCGTACTAGGAATGTCAAGTGTATCCTTTGTTCGTCCGCCTCTCATCCTTGCCTTGAGGTGAACCGCACCGGTGGCGGTGCGGGCCGCCTTCGACGGTTCTTATCGGGAAGGTGATGTCGTTCAAGATTCCATGCAATATCCACTTTCTTTGCGGGGAAGTCGGATAGTCGGCAGTTTCAGACCACGTACTTATGTAGGATTATGAGCTTCCTCTTCTGGTTTGCATCACTGCACATATAACACCAGTCGTTGGAGCTTCTTCCTCTGGATTGCATCACGAGCTTCCCTTCCAGATCGCATCTGGGGTCGACTAATGCCCCCATAAGGAGAGCCTGGATAACGCTATACGCTAACTCGTACAGTGACCAGTCAGGGAACAAAGGAGACGCAGCACGCGATTTGAGCGTAGTGGAAATGCTGAACTGGGCCGAACTAGCCGGGTCAACGTAATTACCAAGTCCTTCGACATAAGGTCACGGTGTGGCCTTGAACCTATAGCAAAATGGACACCCTGCTACTTCTCTCCTTTCAACCATCTCTTCTATATAGCCTCCATTTCACGAGCCGCCAGTGCCTCTACCACAGATGGCCGACATAGACATAACTCAGCAACACGGAGACGTACCTCACTGGAGATGTGGGCCGACGTCTACGCGCAGTTCTCAGAGACCGGCGCCATCGGCGACGCCATCCCGCTCTGCTGCGCCCGGAGTCCCCGATACACTTGCGCTTTACCTCATCGAAGTACAGCGTCTTGTAGCACTCTAAGAATGCTTTGTGTCCAAAAGGTAGTTCGACATTCCTAGCAACAACGAGACACAATTCGCACGCATCTCCGCCAAGTTTCCAGCACGAGTTCCCGCAAGTGGGCCTGATCCGCGCACGCTATTGCTTGGACAGAGGAACGCATCGTGCAGCGCCTGAGAGTGTCAGTACGGCTCAAGGCGCTCGCTGCACGGCAGGTCGCCGTCACCAAGAGGGATAAAGTGGCTCCGGAGTGCGTGCATACGGCTGGTGTGCGGTGTTCTGTAGACGTCGCCTCGGACTTATGGTCGTGGTCGGCCGCTTGTGGAGAGGACATCGATTGCGGACACCAGTACACCGCCAATACGAGACCTGCAAGAAGAAGGGTCAACCCGGAGTGTTCCAAGGCCTGCGGCCTGCAACCGTCTCCCGTGCTACGAGCACTGCAAGCGCACCCTCACATGCGGCCATCCGTGCCCTAGCTTCTGTGGAGGTGTGTCCGGACCATAAGTTCTGCCAGGTTGGCGGTGGGATGGAGAGCGAAAGGGTGGTCCTCACCGAGATGAAACAGTATGCGGGCGTGGATCTTGGTGAGACGCCCATCGTGGTGCTGACTTGCGGACACTTTAGAACGGGGGAAAACCTCGACATGCTCGTCGGACTAGGCGACGTTTACGCTGTGGACGACATGGGAGAGTATACCGTCCTGAAGGACACATCGACAGACGCCAGGCTCGTCATGGCCAAGATGGCGAAGAACACCAGCCCTCCAAGAAGCTCCACGACGCCATACATACGCGCAAGGGGCAGCAGGAGGCCGAGTTCATCACAACACAGATGCATGACCTAGACATCTCGGGCGCCGACACAATTGCCCCCCTCCCCAAACCACCATTTAGAACCAGGCGACCCTCAAAGCGTGGCTGATATACCTCCGCGTCTATGAAGCCATGCACCGCGACGCGTTCATCTTCAATACGGGCATCACGATGCCCCCTAATGCTAGCAAGGCGGTCACCAGGTTCCCTCAGTGGCGTAGCCAGCTGGCTGCCGACGCCACGGAGGCGACGCTGCCTCGCGTCACGGTAGCAGCCGTACTCGGATACGCGGGAATATTCCACCTGTGGGCACGCCACGGTTTATCCCAGCCTGTGAAGGACAAGGACGCGTCGTCTCTTCCCTAGGACCGCGAGGCGGTTCGCGAGAGGCTCGGATGAGCAGCGCTCCCATGTGATGAACTTCCCGGGGGTAATGAGACTCGAAAGGCTGCAGATGCGACTGAGAGGGTGTATGGGGCCGCGAGGCACGAGGAGGTGACGCCCAAGGAGGTCGAGGCCATCAAGGCGGCTATGGTCTCCGGAAGTGCGGGCTTTGCCACAAACTGTGACCACTGGCACAACTGCGCCAACGGAAACCCGGTATGTAGTACCCTCTCAATGCTGAGGGAATATTACAGGACAGAAGAGAGGAGCCGGATGCTGATAATATGCAGTTCGCCATCGGCGAGTGCGGCATGCCCATGGAGCTGCTCGATGTCCCGAGCGCGGAGTTCGGTTGGGGGGAACGAACCACAACTCTGTCGAGGGCACCGCTCGTGCGAGGGAGATGGTATGAAGCTGCGAGAGGGGCTTGTGTGGAATAAATGTTGGAGCTTTGGTGTCTGATTCCGGAGGGGGCAGTTTGCGCAGTGGAGCGGCCGAGGCTCCTTCGAGAATTGGAATGTTTTTACGTCCGCAACGGGAAAAGAAAAAGCCAAATAAACAGGTGGTTAGAACTTGGAGATGTCGTAGGCAAAAAAATACACGCGTTGTCTAATTCCGCGTATTCACTTTCCCACCGTGGAATCATGGCACCATATTTGATTGAAAGACAGAGTAATCCTGCGTCGATAAACTTGGCGGGGATGCCGTGAAACTCTACCAACAACGGCAGTCCACAGCATTCCTCCTTCGAGAACCTTGTCGACGAAGTCTTCGGCAAGGTGGGGCGGCATGCAGGATGCCGAGTTTGGGCTAATCACAAGGTGATGTTTTGTAAGGCATGGAAGGCTGAACTGGCTAATATGAATGTGGAGCGGGAGATGCGGCGCTGCAGAGAATACGGAAGGCAAATGTATGCGCGCCCCTACAAGCCCCATGTCCCGCGGCTAGTCGGGTATGTCGCTAACCCCGAGTCGGACCTCGTCCCCGGGATGCTGCCGGAGTGGGTATCCGGCCGGCCTCTGGGAGACATGACCATTCCGTTAACACCCGAATGTACGTGACGAAAGTAGGCGTCTTGGATCCACCGTGATGGGAGATGAGAAGGCATAAAAACAAGTTACACAGATAAGGAGCGTCGTAGCCTTGCACGCGCTATTGAGATCAACTTGCCCTTGCCTGGGACCCCTCAGAAACGTAGGTAGGCCCGGTCCATCCTCAAGCGGGGTGAAAAGGATACGACTTGGCTATGTAGGTGCGGTGTAATCATACGCCTGTAGTTCGGTACTTACATGCATGCAGCCCTTCGCCAACATCAACGAAGCCGTCCCGAACCCGAACCTGTCCATGGCTTCCCACCGTCGTTGAACTTCACCATCACGGCTTGCCGTATTCCCGAGACCTTACACCGGCTACGAGTCAAACGGCGCGGAAAAGATTCGAGCTTGGACGCTAGGGCATCTTCAGTGGGGATTTTACTCTCGCGTTTCGGGAACCCCGCTTAGCTTCGGCTCTCGATCAGATCCGAAGTTTAGGGCCGAGCTCATCTGATTAGAGACTTCCGTCATTTCAGCATCGGGGAATATATGTGCGTCGTATCTCCGAAGACAAACGCGTATCGAAGCTTCGCGAGTATATGAGTGAACCCAGTCGGACCCATTCGCAGCAGCTTCATAGGCCCAACGTTTTCAGACTGTAGAAGCGAATATTCACCTCCCACAAACAACAAGAACCCGTTATAACCCCAAGATGGCACCTGAAGCAATCTCGACCGAACAGGACCACCAGAATGGCGTCACTCAAGAAAACAGGACGCAAGAGGAACCGGCCCTCCTCCACCGCTCTCTAAACATCCACCCCTACTTCGTTACACACGCCTCCGGCGCCCACCTCTACCTCGCCGACGGCCGCAAGATCCTCGATGCCTGCGGTGGCGCCGCCGTCAGCGTAATAGGCCATGCGAACCAAGAAGTCATCGCCGCGACGACGGCGCAGCTGCAGCAGGCGAGCTATGTCCATACGTTTGCCTACACCACTTCCCCTGCCGAGGACCTGGCGCGTCTGGTGCTGGCCATGGGCGGCGATCGGAATCTGACGAGGGCTTTCTTCGTGGGGAGCGGAAGCGAGGCGAATGAGGCGGGGCTCAAGATCTCGAGACAGTACTATGTGGAAAGGGGGGAGACGAGCAGGAAGCATTTTGTGGCTAGGAGGCAGGCATACCATGGAAACACCCTCGGGGCGGTTGCCATTTCGTCCAATGTCCCCAGGAGGGCGCCGTTTGCCGATATCCTTACGCCAAACGTGTCGTTTGTGAGTCCGGCGAATGAGTACCGGTATAAGAGAGGCGATGAAACGGAGGAGGAGTATTCGCAGCGGTTGGTGGATGAGGTTGAAGATGAATTCCTCAGAATTGGGCCGGAGAATGTCATCTCCTTTATGTGAGTGCCAGGCCTTCAAACCCTCAAATGACGCAAAATGCTGACCAGCATATCCGCAGCGCCGAGCCCGTCGTCGGCGCAACAACCGGCTGCGTCCCCGCCCCGAAAGGCTACCTGAAAGGAATCCGCGCCCTCTGCACAAGATACGACATCCTCCTCCACCTCGACGAAGTAATGTGCGGCGTCGGCCGCACGGGGACCTACTTCGCCTACTCCCACGACGGGGACATTGCCCCCGACATTGTAACCATCGGCAAGGGCCTGGGCGGGGGATACGTCCCCGTGTCGGGGATGCTGGCTAGTCGAAAGGTGGTGGAGGGGTTGAGGAGGGGGACCTCGGCTTTCAATCATGGACATACGTTCCAGGCGCATCCGGTTGCGTGCGCTGCGGCGCTGGCGGTGCAGGGGATAGTGGGAAGGGAGGGGCTGGTCTCGAGGGCTGCGGAGGTGGGTAAGGAGCTGGAGAGGATTCTACGAGAGACGTTTGGGGAGTGTAGGTATGTGGGCAATATCCGTGGAAGGGGCCTGTTTTGGGGATTAGAGTTTGTCCAGGACAGGGAGACAAAGGAGCCGTTTGACCCGACGGTTGGCTTTGGCACGCGCGTCCAGGAGGCGGCGTTTGACATGGGCGTCGCGATATACCCCGGCGCTGGGACGGTCGACGGCGCGAGGGGTGACCACGTACTCCTCTCACCGCCATTAAACATGTCATTGGAGGACCTGCGCACGACTGTGGCGACGATGCGGAGGGCATATGACGAAGTGGAGCTGTATTACAATAGTCTAGGAAGCAAGCAATAGCTTCACGGACCAAGATGAGCGCCAAACCTAGGAGGCAGACGGAAAGTGCTAGACAAAACAAACACTATGAAACCAAGCAGAGGTATATACGACGATGCAACACACAGCTCATACCAGATCAACCCCGGGCCCGTCCCATTGCACGCCGTCCAAGCCAAAGGGCATCTCCACCTGCTCCCCCCATAGCGGCCAAATGTCATTCCACTCAGTAACATCCGGGATCGCTGGAGAACTCACCCACGAGCCGTGCAGCTGGGGCTGGGGCTGGGGCTGCGGTTGTGGCTGTGGCTGCGCGAGATCCTGCAGGCTCATCGCCGCCGCGACGTGAGGCTCCCCCCTTCCCGGGTACCCACCACTCCCCTGGTCTACGAACCCCGTGCTTCTAGGTGTCTCCCTCCCCAAGCCCGGCGTCCCCGCCGCCTCCGCCGGCGAGATGCCGGAAGAATCATGCATAGAAGTATGCAGCCCCTCGAAATCATCTCTCGTCTTCCCCCTAAACTTTCCACCGTCCCTACTCGCCCTCTCATACAACACCCTCGTCTGTCCCATCGTCACCCACCAGCCTTCGCCCATCCCCCACCTCTCCCTGAACCTCCCCAGATACCCCAGGTTAGCCTCCACGTCCGCGGCCGAACTGACGCTCCGGCCGAGGTTCATGCGCGGGAAGCAGGTGACGTAGACGTTCATGGTGGCGGCGGAGAAGGCGCAGAAGCCGGCAAAGGGGGTGAGGAAGGGAGTGGAGGCAGCGTCCATGCGCCGGAGAAGGTCCGTGATTTGCGTGGCGGAGGAGAAGGTTGCTGCTGCGCGGTCGGCCCAGAAGTTGGGGGGCGCGCGGGGGAGGAGGGGGGGATCGGTTGGGCCGGAGGGCTCGGAGGTTGGGGTCGGGAGGAAGGGGAGGTATTCCCTTCCGAGGAAGAGGAGGCTAGCTCAAGTGTTAGCTACGCGTTCGCTTTCGTAGGGACTGGAGGACAAGAGGGGACATGCCTGAGGTAGTAGACCAGGTTGATGTATGCAAACGCCTGCCCATGGCCAAGGCTAACATGGACCTCGACCGCCGTGTCCGGAAACCGTATCCTCCGCCCATGGCTTCCCCTCCACCCCTGCAACCGATCATAAAGGCCCCTCCACGCCGAGCCCCCCTTCCAGATAGCCCCACCCTCGGGACAAAGATCCGGCCTCCGTCTCCCGCCACCGGTGACCCACTGCAGGATCTGCGCCCAGATATCAAACCCCTGAACCAAAAGTCTATAATAGTCGTCCATGTCATCACACAGGAGATTCGCGTTCGTCCTTTTGGGATATGTCCGGAGAGACGCCTGCCCGAACGCAAAGTCACGCTGGCCCACGGGCCAGTGGATCTCCATGGAGTCGAGGGGGAGGGTGAGGGGCTGGGGTTTGCCGCAGACGACGAGGCGGTCCATGATGTAGCAGGACCAAAAGGTGCGGTTTAGGCACTCGAGCTGGACGTCAGTCAGGTCTGCGGGCTTGTGCATTGCGCAAAGGAGTTGCATCATTCGCGTGGCCATGCCTGGGAGGTGGGGTCATGTTAGTCTCGGCGGAGATACATGCAGAAAGGGGGGAAAGGGAAGGGACTCACCGCTATACACCCAGGCCCTGTACGCCCGGCCATTCCCCCACTCGTACATCGCTAACACAAGAAGCGTCTGGACGGTATTCTTGTCGGGTAGATCCGCCGGCGAGACACTGTCCCTCGAGAACGAGGCATATCGCTCCCGGTCGAAAGCCCCCTGCATAAGCGGAGCGCATAACGCCACGATGGCCGAGCCAAGGGCCCTCAGCTTCGTCCTCGAATTCACACCTTGCGACCCATGATTGCCCGTATTTGGTGTATCAAGCTGGTTTAGCTCGTGTGATAAGCTCGGAATGTGCAAGAAGCCGAGCTCGGGGAACTGCGCCACGAAGACGTGTGCCGAGTTGAGCACGAGGGGCGTAAACCCGGGGTCTAGTTCCGGCGGGGCGCTGGATCCTCCACTAAGCTCCCGGCCGTCCACTTTAATCCATGATCTCGGGGCACTCGTCGGTCTCTCTGACGATCCGGATTTGACTGCCCGCTTCTCGTCCTTGCTACATTCGTAAACAGCCAGGATTAGCGCCCCGCCCACCTTTTGCCCTTGAATGCGAAACGGGAAACAATGGACTTACACAGATGATGGGCGCCTTTTCTTTAGGACGGGACCGGAGAGTACGCAGTCCGCCGTTGTCCCGGCTTTGACGCAGCCACGGCAGGGCGGCGTGCCCTCGTGGACGCATTTCACCTTTGACCTCCTTGATAAACTTCAGCGTTAGCCACGGGAAACCGAGTAGAGCCGAAGGTATCATGGGTAGCTCGAGGCAGGGTTGGGGTGACGGCAACATGAGCCTAGTTTCGGCCATTGTTCTCGCGTCGTAGTACTCGCCTGGGCTAGTTACTTACCTACACCTCGCGCAAGCGATAGTCGTTCGCACCATCGCCGAACCCCGATGTACTTGGCAATCTAACTGGATTCTTGCCTAATAAGAAAAAAACAAGCCGTTCTACGTGCCGAGTATCGCATGCAGGTCCGCCTCGGCTCGTCGTTTCGACTCCGTGCCAAGGTCCCTCTCCGCAGTGCCCTCGGGTGGGGCAGGAGCATTCGCCAGGACCAACATGCTCGGCTTTCGCGTTTGGTTATATACCCCGCCCCGTATCCGAAAAGCGGAGGTGGTACTCGCACTTGGCAGGGATCCGCGAGAGTGGGTCCGTCCGTTATCGGTGGGGACTCCCCGTGTTCGAGGTGCTCACGCTAGTCTGCTTGGGGTTGGAGATGGGGATGTCTGGGCAGAACCGGGGGCGGGGCGCCCCAGAGGGTATATCAGAGGGCTGGTTCTCGTCGGAAGGCGGTGCTCTTGAAGGGATATCAGACGGCTCAGGTCTTCCTGATAGGATGTCTGAGGACAGGAGAACGTCGGAGGGCAGTGCTCACGTAGGAGCATTGGAGGATTGAGGGTTCCTCGTGAGAAGATCTGACGGCTCAGACTCTCCTAAAGCATTATCGGCGGGTTGGGGAACGTCCGAGCGCGGCGCTTCTGTAGACGTTTACCAGGCAATATGCTTTTGCTGGTTCATGACGCATGCATTACAGACAGTCCTCGCTATACATGTGCTTCCGAGCGCGGCGTGCCCCTAAAAGTAAGAGCCAGTAGTAGATTACATTGACTTATCGAAAAGTCCACTCGTTGGGGCTTCTATTAGCACAATTGGGTTGCAAAAGGCGGGTGCGACAGGAACAGGGGTATTCAGCTGCACACATCCCACACTTGGATGCAACTGGTAGTTTGATATCACAAGGTACGAAACACGGTCTCTATACGGTCAGGTCAAGCAACAATCAGTATCAGAATCGGAGGTTAAAGTGTGTGTTAATTATAGAGTCGTGCGTGAGGTGGCCGATGAAGAAACCTAGACATACAACTACCCTTCTTGAGGCCAACATAAGTTTCCTTGCCGTCAAAAAAGTATTCCACAACTAACATACAGCAGCTAATGAACCACATCAGGCCTTAGGTAGGGCTTAATTTAGTTGTTTGACGTACGTGCCTTGTTCCAAGTCGTCATCACCAACTGAACGCCTCATCCAAGAGAACATAAGGCCGACAAAGAGGATTCCCCCTTGCCAACGAAACAACCTTTTCCCGTACATCATCCGCCATTCCCGGCGGACCACAGACAACAATAGCCAGCGGCCCCTCGTTCTTGGCTTCCAGCATCTCCTTCTCAAGGATAGAATCCAGGTTGAATCGCCTACCGACAGCCGTTTCGACACGGACATGACTCGGCAGCGCAGCCAAGGTTGGAGCCAGCGCTGTCTCGAGTCCAGGCTTCCGCGTGGACCAGAACAGCTTGCCGTTCTTCATGCTGCTTCCAGATGTCAGGTGCGGCAAGCACGCAGTAATTCCCACGCCGCCCGCAATGCATAGGACCGCTTTGCACTGCCCAATCTGAGAGGACGCGCGCCCGGAGTGGTCGTACGGCCCGTCGATGAGGACGCGGAGACGGACAGGTGAGCCCGAGCCAGAAGCGGCGCGCGCCGCAAGCTTCTCCGTGATACCATCGCGCCGGCGCGCGAAAAAGGTCGTCGTAGCGTGTTTACCTTCGCCGGTGGAAACGGCAATCGCCGCGGTTGTCTTTGCCGCGCCCGCCGACTTCTCCGGGTCCTCGGCGCTAACGTCAGGGGACGCGGGCTGCGACGAGTTCCCGTCGTCACTTGGGCTCTGGCACGCCACGGAGAAGGGGTGCGTCTCCCAGAAGCGCCACCCCAGCGTCGGGAAGCAGAGATACGCGACGCCGTCCTTGAGGTACTTCTCCTGAACATCGATGCGGACGTACTCCCCGTCCGTACCTTCAACTTCAGTGATGATGGCGGTCCTACCCCCCTGCACCCCCATCCGGATGAGCCTCAAGACGCGATCCGCTCCCCAGATGCCGCCTGCGACGAAGATCCAAATCTCGTAGCCCCAGTCGTACCCGTAGACGTACCATATGTGGTAGTAATACCCGATGATGAATAGGAGGGCGAACACAATGTGTGATACGAGGAATAGCTCGTAGAACCTTTGGCGCACCCAGAGGATGGAGGCCGGGACCATGGCACAGGCCGCCACCGTCCCAACGATCCCCCACCTCCAGTAGAGCCTCGCTAGCTCGTCCCAGTAGGTCCCTTGCACCACATAGTTTGCCAGCAGCATGAACGAGTGGAGAACAGTGTGGAAAACAGCCCAGTATCCAAGCCACCTATGCAACAGTACATAGGTCCCATAGCTCCAGTCCGTAACGTAAAGCATGATGGGGTTGTTCCTCGCCGCAAACAGGAACAGCGCAACGACGTTCCCCATGGCCATGACGCCAGCCCGGTTCCCCACGATGCTCAGCGTCTGCATGTCCCGCGAGGGGAAGCTCGCCTGCGGCTGGGTGATGACGTAGGGCGCGAGCAGGAGGACGAGGTTGAGGAAGGAGATGACGAAGATGTACATTGTCTGACCGCGTGTGGGGACTATGGCACCCGCAACGGGCTCGCGGTGGTGGGTTTTGAAGGCGGAAGGGTGGATGAGCATTGATTGGATATAAGCCCAGCCGCGGCTTCTCGAGAGGCCGGGGAGGTAGCGGATTAGCGATAGTGGAATGGGTAATATTATGGCGACAATGGCAATGACGATGCTGCAGCAGTTAGTCTCTTACACGAAACCGGATACGTGGTCGTCTAGGGCTGGGCTCACGTCATGGTAGAATGGCCCGTTTCATTCGTCTCAAAGTCGGACAGGTAGTTGTGCTGGAGCTGCCACTCCGTCGGATCGACAAAGCAGGTCTCGTTAAGCGGCCCGCTGCCTCCAACAGTGACGGGCAGGGGGCTTGAGACGTCAAAGGCAACCACTTCTGGTCCTTCCCCGTCGTCCGCCTCATCATGATGTCGCACACTCAGCATCCTGTGCGCGTGGTGGTCGTGGCTAGTCTCGTTCCCGGATGTAGGCTTCGAGTGGGAAGCGTGAGACTCGTCTTCCCTCGCCGCGCTTAGGGCATCGTCGTACGACATGGTCGGCAGGAACTGATAATCCCCCACGGTCCCAGTCCCTAGATGCGATGCCCAATAGTCCTCAATCACGTCCTTACTCGGGTCGTCGCTCAAAGGGCAGTAAGTATCGATACATAGCGCCATGGTTTTCAGGAAAGCCGGGTCTTTGACGAAACATTCTGGCGGCGTGACGACGGGGTTGTGGCTCGTTCCGTGGTTTTCGGTCGACTCGACAGGAGTGCACTCGAGCTGCTGCTTTCTGACGACGTTTCGGCAGGCAAAGGTGCAGGTTGGGTTGTACATCGTCTTCCCCCAGCCGATAAGGCCAATTCCATCCGCCTGTACGCTTGACGCGCACAGGGCAAGGAGGAGGCCGTAGCCTCGACACACCTTCATGGTCGGCAGTCGCTGTTCTGGTTGATGGATGGCCAGGAGAGTGAGACGCAAGCCAGAAAAGAAGGGTGCGCGGGATTAGCTGAGGAGCAAAGTGCTAGAAGAAGCCAAGACGACTAAAAAATCTATGTATATTGCTTACGCCTGCGGCGCGGCCCGTGACACCGGGACAAAGTGCCGAGACGTGCCACCGTCCAATAGTCTAAAGGATTTAGGTGGCAATCCTGCTAGTGCACATGAAGATTCGGCCCAGTGCAAGATCTTCCGCAGGGGTCGCCGAAACCCGCCAATGGTCGTCTAAAAGTCGCTCTAGGCGTGGGATTCATAGCGATGGCCGGCGGTGCCTAAATGTTCTCCCCCGTGCCCGTCCAGCCACCAATCCTCCCTCGATATGAGCCCCGGTGTCCGGAGTGCCATCCCCTTCTCCAAGAACTTACCAGTCGGGCTGGAAGGGAGAACCCGAACGAAAAGACGAATATGTTTTCCCTACTAAAGTCCCCGTCCCTTCTTCCACGGTGACATCGCGCGCTGGAATGGCTCGACGACGGCCATTTGTGAAACGAGCACATTTGAGTCGATTGTTATTGGTCCGTTTAATTCTTATTGCGTCTTGGCTACCTTTTTACCCCGGCCTGACCCCCACGCTACCGTGGCGGACAGAAGAACACTTCGGACTGTCCAGTCCGGCGCTAATACATAAGATTGTCCCACTCGGTGTACATCCCGTCTAACAGGGAATTTTTCTCGCGTTTTGTACCAACGGTTGTTCTATACAACTTCGTCAACTCGAGGCGCAGGGGCTTGACAACAGAGTTTATATTGGTCAACGTCTATAGCGATGGTTGTGCGTATCCTTTGTTTGCTCACAGCCTCTATAGCCACAGATATATTTGTTACCCCCATGTGTTCGTGTACGCTGTGGCACACGTCCTAGTGTAGAAGTCCTTCGCCAGCGACCATTGTATTTGGGCAGAGATTCGGTAAGTCCATGAGGGTTGGCGTAGGAAAAAGAAAAGAACACTCCGAAAAAGACATGGCCGTGTCGGAGTTCATGGACTAGCAGCGTCATGAGATGTCTCGCTGTTAACCGACCGTAAGCGGCAAATCCGAGAATATTCAACAGCGTCACGACTTGAATGGGTCATTTTCCTCCTCAACCCTTGATGGAAAGAGAAAGCTGAAAAGATAGTACCAAAGGAGACAAGACCCACCGTCGGGGGCTGACCATACTTGGCCTGGGCACATGGAATCACTAATATATATTGGAGATGGCATATTCACGCATATTATGACGATCGCCGCCTATGGAAGGTGCTCTGGGGCGAGGGCGAGGATTATCCACGTGGATAGAGTTGGCTAGTGCTGCAACCGGCGGCCTAGCAATATCCGAGCCATCTTCACCCCCTCCGTCGACGGTGGGTAAGTGTAATCTAACAGAAGCGCAGGGTTAAGATATGGTTTAATGCGATCACAGGTACGGACAAATGAGCACAGAATACATCCAAGATCAGTCTGGTCTACGATTCACTACGACTTGTAGAGAATATGTGTGCGGTGAGAGCCGTTGTCCGGATCGTGGCTCTGCGGAGCGTGGGTACACAGCATCAAATACTTGATGCATCGTCGAGGCTCCGACCACTACGGAGTAGGCAAACAAGCAATGACAGCCTGCCTGCTGGGCCTCCCACAAGAACCGTAAAAGCAATAGCAGGCGCGGTATCATTTATATCCCAAAGACTTCTCCCCTCGGCCACCAGAATCGCCATTGGAATGTACAGAATGACGTCCATGAGAGGTCCTACGAGTATCTACATCATAGGCGCCCAGGCAACGGGCAAAACCACCATCGTCAGCACGCTCAATCGACTATTTCGGTCAACTCCGGTCGCGCCTCCAATGAAGAAGCGCCAAATTATCCGCGAAGTCGCAAGGAAAGTCCAGAGGATCTACCCGATCCCCACAGAGAGCGTCCGCTCCGAGCCCTGCCGGAGCCTACGACTGCAAAAACAAATCAAAGACGCGCAGCTCGAGGCTGAGAGGGAGGCATATCAAGCAGCAGCGGACATGATGAAGTCTGTGTGGTGGGTGGAGCACATGGAGGGGATGTCGGCGTCGCTGGCTGTTGTCTGTCAGTCTGGAATGGAGTGGCTTCGGGATGATGGCGTTCGGCTCATGCCCGAGGATCGGGAAGACTGGATGCAACTCCACAACCTATTCTACGAGATGCTCGACGAGGCTGGTCTGCTATACTTTGCTCTGTCTGCTGGCAAAACAAACCCCTCGGGGAGGGGTGAGTTTGTACTTTCGAAGTGGAAGGGGCCTTCACTCTGCAAAAGAAGGAGTCCGTACCTTGCTGTGGAGCGAGTTCCCGGAGGAATCATACGTGGGGTGGGAGGCGGAGAGGAACCATGATCGCGTCTCTTGGATAATATGACTTTTGTACGTTAATCATATGAGTTACTCCGATAATAGTGGGCTCTGGAAGTTAGCATTCACTGTAATGTTTCATCGTCCTATCCCTTCGCAGCGCATACTTTCACAGCAGAAGCTGTCACGCTGCCTTGAAGACTACCCCGGAGCAGAAACCAATATCTTGACTATTCTTGCCCTGCCTATGCGTACACAAGCAAGACGGCGTCTACCCAGCGGAGCAAGACCCAAAGTCTACCCTTAATCGTCCTCCTTGTCACAGGGGAAGCCAGGCCAGGGCGTGACGGGATCCCGAATCAGGGGCGACCCCGAGATGTAGGCCTCGTACCAGTTGTGCCTCGCCTCCGATAGGGTACACACGGGGATGTTGTAGACGCCCGGCGTGGCGATGTCGTCCTCCAGCAGCTGGTTCAGCAAGTCGTGGTTGACCTCGGGCAGAGGCATGCCGTTCTTCCTGTCGTTCTTCTCCCACGTTGCGAGGGACCTGCCACGGACACACCGTTAGCAGCTTGTACCATGATAAACGACCCTGAAAAGAGGCTATTGATGGGGTCGTGGCGCATGAAAGACTTACCCTCTGACAATATCAAGGTGGCTAATATTAAGCGTCCGATCCTTGAGCACGTCGAATCCTGGCGGCAAGTCAAACGGCGAGCACTTGGGATCGTCCCCGCCGTTGCTCGCGCAGTTTTCGCTGTAATTCTCCGGAGTTAGGAGCCAGACGGAGGCCCCGCCCGTCTCGTCGCCGCAGATGCGCTCGTCGTAGGCGCCGCTCGTCATCCAGCGCATGCTGGAGCTGGTCCAGGGGAGCTCTGGCGAGCTGTCGCAGCCTAGCTCCTCCTACATCCCAAGTCTGTTAGTCTTCGCCCTTTTTATTTTCCCTCTCTCCTGTTCATCTCTACCCGGTCCACTTGTGGAGGGCATGGGAAGTGGTGTCTAGTAAGAGGACTTACGCGAATGATGACGGGGAACAAGTGATCTGGCGACATCCTCCAAATCTGCGGGATCATCATGGCCGCCATGGCCCTCTTGACCTGCTGCGTCGTCCTAACGTTGCTCCCGTCAATGACACCCTCACTCATCTTTCCCTCGGCCATGAGGTACGTCAGGGCGGTCTGCGCCTTGGCCGAGCCGCCAAAGAGCCAGCTGTTTGTCTGCGCGACGGCCGAGCGCCAGGCCTCGGCTATGCCTTGGATGGCGGCGTAGACGTCGTCCTTGAGCTGCCCCTCGTCGGTCCTGGTCCCTGTCAGTGAGTGCTTCGTACGGCAGGAATGCTAAACTGCAGGTTGGTAGGGGACTCACGCCGGGTTGGCGTCCGCATAGGCGTCCTTCCCCAGGGTGATACCCTGGGCCACCATGTCGTTTGAGATGTCCTTTATCGCGCCTAGATGGTCAAACGGTCCATCGCCGGCATTTTCCTTGCCCATGAAGTCTGCGCATGCGCGTCAGCAAAGTCCGTCGCCTCCCCCGGCCCCCAGGGGAGCCTTTGCACCCCCATACACACAGCATGAGCGAGACTTACTGAAATTCCAGTGGACGCCGGCTGTCACGGCAAACACAATGGCAAAGATGTCGAGCACGACGTTGAGCGACGGGTTCATGGCATCCTCCTTCACCAGGCCAAAGCTCTTGGCGAGAGACGAGGAGTTGATGTAGCTCAATCCGTCGTCAACGGCCTGGCCCAGGTTCCAGTTGATCTAGGGGGCATGTACTTCTTAGCTTCCTCTCGTCGCATGGAAAGGGGCAGGGGAGTGCTTGGGGCTAGGGCTCACGCTGTGAATGGTAGCGAAGGAGTCAATGATGAAGGAGCCCGCGGCCCGCTCGTTCTCCTGGCACTTCTCGCCGCCGTCGCAGTTGGTGCCCTTGGCCTCCCAGACCTCGCAGCGCATGTTGTTGGGGCCGTTGAGGAAGTCGGATATCTTGGCAAGGACCTTGTCAGCTGCTGCATTGCCCAGGGCCTGTCGTGTCTCCTGTGAGGCGCAGGACAACCCCGGCGCCAATGTTGGGCAGCGGGACGAACTCACAACGTTAGTAAAGGAGTCGGGGTCCTGGCCCGCCTTCTCTCGGCAATTCACCCACTCCAGCGACGAAAGCCAAGCCCCGTCCGCGTCGACAGACTCCCACCGACTCTTGGCCGTCCCCCACGTCGGATCCTCAATCGCGTCGGTATTGCACCCAATCTCCCTCCACTTCCTCTTGTCCAGATTCTTGCAGTCATCCGGATGCTCGGGGTTCGTCCCAGGCGTCTCGTTGCCATCCTCACCCGGCCCCGGCCCGCCAATCGGGTTGTTAGGCTGCGGGTCGAAGCCCGGGTCATCCGTGCTGTCGGGGTCGTCGCCGGTGACGTCGGAGAGGCCGCAGGGCGGATTGTACCACGTCTCGGCCTCGTTGGTCCAGGTGCCCTTGACGCCGTGCATGTCGGCGCGGCCGTCGCCGTCGAGGTCCGGGAAGTACATGCAGGACCCGGCCTGGCTTCCCTGGAAGCGCTTGCCGGCGGGCTTCCAGTGGAAATGGGAGCCGCCCATCTTCTCGGGGTCGGCGCGGCCCTTGTTGTACCTAGCTACCAGTCAGAGTTCCGCCCCGACGCTCGACTTCCGGACGAGCTATGCGGTGGGGTGGGGAGGCAAGGAGATGGCGGGTTGAAAGCGGAACACACCAGACGTGGCCGTCGCCGTTGAACTTGTTGATCCAGATCATGTCGGCCTTGCCGTCGCCGTCGACGTCCTCCCACCGGAGGTTCGCGCGATCCATCGTGTCGGAAAACTTGATCTGCATCGTCTTGCTGAACGAGTCGTCGTCCTCGTGCAGGTTCCCTACGACCTTGCCGTTGGGGGCGATACAGAGGTAGTCGGCACGGCCATTGCCCGTAATGTCAGCGAAGCGGACGGACACTGCAGACGCCGAGTCAGGATCAGCCTCTGGCCCAGTATTCTGAGGTTGGAGAGGGGGGGAAGGCTGCAAGACTCACAGTCGTGGAGACCGATGCCACTGCGGTGCTCGCAGCTCAGACCGTCGACGGAGACCTCCCGGAACGCGCCGTCCCACGTCTTCTTGTCGACATACTCGTTGATAAAGACGCGGACGGCACCGGTGTCGGGGTCCGAGTAGATGATGTCGCACACGCCGTCGTCGTTCCAGTCCGCGAGGTGCAGGTCGCGGCGGTGCATGTTCCCGTCGGGGGGCGTCCACATGACGGTCTCGGGGCCCCAGTAGGACTCGGGGTCCTTGATGGTGATCTTCTCTGCGTTGGGGAAGACTAGGTTGGGAGTGTCAGTACGGCGAAGACATCCGGGGGCTCCCGAGGGGGTTAAGGGGTATGCCGTACTGTGCATCTTGCCCCAGGACCACGTCCACACGTAGTCCATGTGGCCTCCTTCATGCCCCATCATGTTGCAGTACTTGTTCCCGTCCGCGATGAGCTTCGTCCCCCCGGCCCCCGTGTTCTCCCACGCGTGCAGCTTATACGTGTACTTCAGATCCTCCCCCTTCCCGTTCTCCTCCATCTCGAAGAATACGTAATCCTTGACGAACAGGTTTCCGAACGCGGTCCTGCGCCCATAGACCTGCCCAAAGTGCACCTGGTCGATTGCGTTCCTGTCGTCGCGGGTCAGGAAGTCGATCATCCCGTAGTGTGTGTACTTGTCGCTGCCCTCGTTTCTTGCCTTGCGCCAGGCGACGTTGAGGCCGTCGCCTTCTTTGCCCTTCATGCAGCTGCGGGTGTTTGTGTAGACCGTGGTCTGGCCGGTTCTTTTCATGTACATCCAGTCGTCCCTTCCCTGTGCAGGGGAGAGAATTGTTAGCATCGCGACGCTCGGACGCAAGCCACGCTACAGGGAGTCGCCGGTGGCACGGGAGCGGGCGTGGGGACTGGAGCTCACATCGCCGTTGAGGTCAACGAACCGCAGACCCTCCAAGAAGGGCTCGAGCGAGACGCCCGGCTTCATTGTCGCCCTCACCCCAAGCGGCTGCCAGTACTTGGGCTTATCGTCCACCCACCCATTCCTCCAGAACGAGATCTCCTCGTTGTCTCCCACGACGCCGTAATCTCCCCTCCCGTCGCCATCAATATCAGCAAGCTTGATCCTATCCTGCTTGGCCCCCGTGGAGGCGATCTTGCCGTGCCACTTCCACGAGGGAGGCTTCGAGCCGGAGCCGTCGCCGTTGTTGGTGGAGAGATAGAGGTCACCGTTGGGGTGGATGCACACGAGGTCGTCTAGGCCGTCGGCGTTCATGTCGATGAAGTGCAGGCCGGGGGGGTTGCAGTAGTGCTTGGGGAGCATGTCGTCTATCTTTGTGAATTCCCCGAGACCATCGGCCGAGTTTTTCCTGGCGTTCTCATTAGCCTGGTGCCGTTGGGATCCTGTGGTGCCATTCGATAGGAGGGACTGCTTGAGTTGAGCAAGGGGCTGTGTGAAATGGGCGCGTGCTGGGACGCATGCAGTGAGGGAGGACTGTATCCTTACCAGACGCCGAAGCGGTGATCGTCGTCGTCCTTCTCGAACCACCCGACCAGATCGCTGTACTGGGAGTCAAACAGGCGCGCGAACCGCCACTGGTCTCTGTCCCAGTCGCTCTTGATCTCCAGAATGACCTATCGTCCGTTAGCATACGCGCGCCTCCTGCGGCAAAGATGATGACTGGGACACATACCCCGTTGTTCTTGCTCGAGTGCTTGTACGTCCCGTCGTGGTGACCCCAGCCCTTTTGCGTCAGGCCCCCTGTGTAGGCCGTTGTCAGCAAGCGCTACCTTCGCTTCGTACCAAGGGGAGAGACCCACCGGCGTAGATGCCGTCGCCGTACTCCTTGTCGCACTCGGTCCTGGGCTCCTCGTCCATGGGGGCCGCCGGCTTGACCTGGGCCAGAGCGCGGTGGATGGCGGCGTAAAAGACATACGCCATCCGCTTGTGTCCCTCGTCCTGTCTGGTGATCAGCACACTGTCATAGCAACAACGGCTTCCAGCCGACACTCACATTTGGATGGGTAGGGTCGGACCAGTACGGTCCATCAACGGAAAGGTAGTCCGACCCTTCGCCGGTCGGCTCCATATCCGCCAGATAAATGCACCTCTCCCCCTTATGATCATCCACGAGCCTCCGGTAGTCGTTGTTCATGGGGATCCGGTTAATCCTGCCCAGCTTCTCCGTCGTCGGCAGCAGCGTCGACAGAATGATGCACGTGTGCTTCATTGCCTCATCGTGGCCCCAGATGGCCTGCAGGATGTCGTTCATCTGGTCGTAGGCGAGGTCCACGGCGTCGCCCCGGTTGGCGTTGTTGGTGCCACCGTTGATCATTACGATGTTAGGCTTGTAACCCAGGGAGCGGTCGAGATAGTCGCGGATCTCGGTGAGGATGGCACCCGAGGTTGCTTCGTGGTCCTGGGATGACCGTGTGTGAGCAGTCCACAAGCATTACTGGGCAACGAGTGGCGGGAATTTCGTTTGCTTTGCGTAAAGGCTTCTAGAGGGAGTGTTGCTCATGCTCACATTGTCCGTCATGTCGCGCCCCGTGTTACGAGACCCGACCATGTTCACGGGCCACTCGTCGTGCCTTAGCGCCATGCGCACCCATTTCCGCAGACTTGGCCCAGTCAGTGGCGGTGACCTTCATGAGGGAAGATGATTGACGTACCCAGCACCATCGTTCGAGGCTCCGACACCGCTCATGATGGACGCACCAAGTGGCAGGATCCTCAGCTCCGTCTTGTCATTGTCGTTCTGCCGAGCCTTGACGACTGGCGGAAAGTCGGCGAAGGGGTGCGAGCCGTTGAGCGAGTAGTCGTCGTGAGGCGGCTGCTCCCAGGGCAGGGCCGTCGCGAGGCCGGCGGAGGCCACGGCTAGGGCCGCACAAAGGCGGCGGAGCCAGGCCATATTTCCAAGATAGTAACGAGTGTTGACCAAAAAGAGAATGTGGAGTCAGACAAGATGTAAGGAGATAGAGGAATGAGTGGACGCCGGGACTTCGATAGGACCGAATCCCTGCTTACACGCAAAGGTGATGGCTCGGAGAGACATCCACGAGATCAACGCCCGCCGGAAGTAGTATTTATATAAGTCTCAGGGAGAAAAGGCGTCGGCGTCGTCCCCACAGAGCGGCAATCTTGCCCTCGTTTAGAAGGGACCTGCACCGGGCGCGCACGCGCCAGAATACTATGACCACCCACGCGAGGTTCCATCCTTTCCGCCAAGAGCGAAGGATTTCTTCTCCAATCGTCCCTTGCATAGGAGCGTTGATGGCACACGACAGTCGCGATATCAACACGCCAGTGGAGGGCTTCTGGTTCGCGGTATCCACGCCAAGACCATCGGATCCTGCCGCGGGCACAAGTCCCTACCCCTTTCGGAATTAATCCGACTCTGCTCAAACGAGGGATTTAAACACACTCCTAAGTTTAGGACGCCTTCTAAACACAGGATCCTCAACCTCATCTTCCCAGATCCTTCACAAAGCGTTTCTAAGACAGAGCGAGCCACGTCCTCGAGACCCCCCACGTGCAACGCGACAAGTGGAGCTCCCGAAAGAGGCTGAGGAACGGAAGGATTTAGGTTCGTTCTTGGCGCGCGCCAAGACGGGGGCATCGGGCGGCGTGGCCGGATCGGGGTTGGCACGAAGATGTTCAGCCGCTCCCGCTCGGCCCCGAGAGGGTCATGACCCACAGGCAGCCCGGCGACTTCCGCTGTCTCCACACTCCATGGAGGGAACCTGGCTCCCGAGTTTAGCAGCAGAAACTCTTCACTGTGAAGTGGTGGCAGCGTCAAGGGACGAGGAAAGAGGTGGCATCAAAAGTGTCGCGTAACGACAGTCTGGAATCCAACGGTAGAGGTGAGAAGACAAGACCAACATGAAACCTACCACTCTCGAAAGCGGCCCTGAAACTTCCCTGGATTAGACGAAAAGACAAACACAAGACGGAATCATTCCCCATCCTCAAAGTGATCCGTCAACGCGCTGTCGCACAAAGGAAACAAAACATCAAAGTAAAACCAGTCTTTGAAACAAGACAACCAAGAAAAAAAGTCTTACACAGAAGACAATCCGGAGTCCCCACGGCCAGCGTCCTGTCAGCAGTATTCCCTCCCCCCCCCCCCCCTTCTCCCCCCGCCGGGCCTCGATACAACTTCTTCCAGCCCTCCCCCTTCGCCAAGGCCCTGATCCTCTGGAACTCTTCCGCATCCCTAGCATGCAGGGCCGTGGCCCCTTACCTCTGCCACTCGTTCATGACTAGCGCAGGCCGTGCCATGATGGCATCCCTGGCCTCCCGACCATGCGGCGTCTGCTGGTTGTTGAGTTCGTATCCGATGATTCTCCCGGCTCGCCGCGATTTACACCTCACTAAACGCCACCCACAGCTCGTAGTCGACGTTATTATCCGGGATCGACTTTGGGTAGTACGGGTCATTCGCCCGTGTGCCTCTGACAATCTCGACAATCCTCTCCTCCTGCTCCTCGACTAGGATCACCTCAAAGCGGGTGCACTTAGCAAAGTCAAACAGCCGCAACTGCGTGGCGCGGTTGCGAAAGTTCGGACGTGTCCCGGTGACCGAGCATGGGTCGGAGGAGCGCCTCTTCTTCTTCTTTCCAGTGCCCGCCGCGGAGCTGGTGTCTAGTTCCAATTCCATGTTTATGATAGGCGCCTCGTACAACCCGTCAGTGCTTGTAACCCGGCCAGCTATAACGAACTCTGAGTCGAGAAAGTCCACGGGGGCAGTCCAGTGAGCCCCAGCAACTGCCAGCGCCACGTCTCGAGCGATCAAGGTGGAATTCATGTCCATGTTGTGGAGGTCGTCGAGATAGAGTTTCTGAGAGTCATCAGACGCTCCTTCTTGTGGTCTTCGTCGAGCTCCGTCACCCTGCACCCGAGGTAAGCGCGGATCAGGCAGTTCTTGCTCACTTGACTGTTGAGGACTCCCTCTTGGTCCTCGTCGGGGAAGAAGTGCCTTATAAGTTTCTCGCGGATAATCTGTGGAAGTGACATGGCCCTTTCGAACATGAACAGAGGCCCGGGCTTCTCCAGACCACCGGTGCCCTCGAGGAATCGGTTGCGGTTCTCAGTCCACCAGCCGTCCCTGTCCAGCTCGTCAAGGAGCCCATGGGTGCAGCCGTGCCAAGGAGCTCGAGCAGTGAGGAGGCCCTGCAGCCCGCTCATCCGGCGGAGGTTGGGGGTCGCGCGGGTGTTCACGGTGAAGCTGACGATTTGACCGATATCAAACTCCTTTTCGAGGACATCCGCGGATTGGAGTGTCTTCTTGATGGCTATGTCGGTACCCGGGATCTCAAAGATGGAACCAAAAGTGCCTGTCCCGATCTCCCGAAGTTTGGTTGTCTATAGGTCGGCTTCCTGGAGATCACTCATTCTCTCAGCAATCGAGGAATGAATGCTGAGTACGGACCGGACGGAGAGGCATTGCTTGAGCGCCTCCATGGGAGTGTCATTGGGCCCGGCCTCCTCCTTGGAGAATAACTGCTCGTCCACGGGCATCCCATGCTTCTTGGCTTCCCGGACGAGCTCTCTGCGCCTCTTGGCTTCGGAGAGGGCCTCCTTAACTGCCACTCCCTTTAGCTCTGCCAAGGTGGCGACATCCTGGTACTCGATAGATCTCGACACACCTTTTAAAAGGGTGGTGCTGACGCTATCGTCTGTCCTCCCTTCCGACGAGACATGGATTGTACGACGATGCCATTTGGCTTGCAGTATCAGATTCCAGAACTAGAAATATTGATGGATTAGTCTGCCAAGTTGAAGGATTGTAATGGTGACAGAAGGCAAGATGCGGGATGAGAAAGAAACGCGTGAAGCAAAAGTTTGGAAGGTGGGAAGGTGTGGAATAATAGGAGGAAGGAGCGGAAGTTTCACCTCGGGAAAGGCCCTATGACTTCTTTCTCAGAGGCCCTACTGTGAAAGTAATCATAATAATCATCACAAGAGTCAGAGCTATGACGCGCGTCCACACTGTTTCCAAACCTCCTGCCGTAAACATCGTGCTTTCTTTTCGCTTCCGCATCCGGTGGCCTCAGGATAAAAGCACAGGAGCGTATGAATATGATAACGTCCAGTAGTTCCATATTACCAAGCTTCCAATATCGTGCAAGCATGGATCCTGGTCTGTGGTATGAGTTATCGTCTCGCAACATCATCCCCGAAATACTAATGATCATGGCCCATAGTAAGACATGATGATTTCAACGGGAAAGCGGGGGCCAACAATGCTCAAGATTGAGGCCAAAAAGGGGGGTCATGGTTGCTCATCTATATATGAGAGTTGAACAGTTTATCCATGTTTGCAGAAGGTTGCGTGAATCCTGATGTGTCTTTGCTACTTTGGCAACCCGTCTTGGTAACAGATACTTCGGTAGTAGCGCTCGTATGGCCATAAAATGCACGACAAACACCGTTGTCTTGTACCCCGATCCCCCTTTAGTCCACCTCCCTCCCAGCATCAAACTTCCCCTCACCCTCTCCAGCCAGAACACCCTCAACACCGCCCGGTACCCTAACCTCCCCTCCCCTGAAGATCCCACTCCCCACAAGAACCCCCTTGAACCCCTCCCACGCCTCCTCAACGCCCACCCGCTGCCTCATCAGCCGGAACTCGATGTACGTCTCCAGCGTCGGAGCCCTCGTCCAGGACCGCGCGTGCCCGCACCAGAGATGGAGGTAGCCCCTGCAGTCCCGCGGGCACCCGCCCCGGAGGCGCCAAATGCGGCGGAAGACGGCGGCGGGGGACTTGGTGTCGCGGGCGAAGTCTGCGGCGAGGGAGGCGGCGGTTGTGAAGGCTGTTGTGAGGGTGGAGAGGTGAGACATGTGGGTTGCGTAGAGGGAGGTCAGGTCTGCGGCGTACTTTTCCGTGTCGATTTCTGGAGGGGTTAGCAATTCTCTTTCTTTGGTGTCTAAAGGAGGGGAAGAGGAGGAGACGTGATGGGGCAAAGGACGTACGGGCTACGAGCTTGCAGGTCGGGCATCTTAGGCGCGGGCAGGTGCACCTGCTCTTGTCCTTGCAATTGCAGTGCTTGCTCCGATACTCGTCACAGGTGCAGGGTTCCTCGGGCTTCTGCGGATCGAAGATGATGATGGCGTTCTGCTCGAGTCAGAGGTTAGAAGAGTCGAGGGTGACTGCTGAGAGTGGTCGGGACGCGCTGGAAGACGGACTCCCTGTTTTGTTACCCGCCGAAGCGCATCCACAAAGTCGTCGATGCGCTTCTCCGCCATGCACGGGTCCCGTGGGCCGCTCAGAGCGGCGGAGACGGAGACGACGAGGACGTTGTGCTCGAGGGCCATGACGCTTGCCTTCTGCCCGGGCTGGTGGTAGCTGCCAGGACCGGTCGGAGAGTCGATCTGGGACTCGTATTCCTATTCGTCGGTAAATGCCAAAGACTGGCCTGATCTATGCCGGTATCACGCAAGCTTGTCTTGAGATGTCTGAGTTGCGATGGGGAGACTGCGGATTGAGATGGGTCAAGCCGTCTGCTTTTGTACGGTCAAGCTGTGCCCTGCCTAGAGGTAAACATGGTGAATGGGCCTGACGATGTAAGCGATGCTAACTTTGCTGGCAGCAGGCGCACAATGTGCATACGGCGAAATGAGTCCATTGTTGGACAGCTGGGCTATTCACACGGCAAGAAGCCTGCTCGTAAGACTGCCGGGATGATGTATGTGAATGGAAGTTGAACAGTGAATAGAGGCTCACTCTCTCCTATGTGTTGATCTCTCCGGTCAGGTCTCAGTGGACAGACAATTTCAACCCGTGCATGACCCTCCGCGCAAACTTCAAGCTCCGAGTTAACAAAGAGTGGGGCACTATAGCTGCCGTGACCATCGAGGTGGCATCGTTTTGGGGCAAGACAAGATACATATACGACCACGGTGTCTATACCGACTGATGAGGTCCGGTAAGTAAGGGCTAGTCCATTCACTGCTATCTGGGAATACAAGGCTTGGGAACGGCGTACAATGACTCGAAAGGGTAGGAGTCCACCCTGACTCCCCTGTCTGCTTAGAGGGTCCTGGAGTGGCCTAGGCTGGCTTGAAGAGTTCCACTACTTTCAGTGGCTAAGAAAACACTCACTTTTTGGACTTACGTCGGCCCATTGTCACATAATAGTACATAATTCACTAATTCGAGGAAGGATGGAAGATGTCCATCTATTTCATGCGCAATCACATCCACCTTTTGTTCTATTTCGACTTGGTTGATGTCGGTGGTGGGGAAGGACGGCTCGCGTTGTCTCGGTGGATATTAGCAGAGGTACCCGAGTATGCTTACAAATTGGCGTGTATAGCAGGTACCTCTATGAGCACGGCAACGCGCGGACCCTCTCCGGAAAAACAATCGACCGACCCGTCAAAATTGCGAGCACCTCGAGGCTTGGCCCAAGCTCTCCACAATCCCACGCGCAACTCCAGACCGATCCGCCCAACGACGTCCCCCACTACAGCCTCACGCTCGAATCCCACTCCACGTCGAGAAACCCCCGGCCCCTCGAGCGAGCCGGAAGTACGTACGGTCCGAAACTCGCCGACGTTTGCGCCCCAGCCAATAGATACGATGACGGGTCGCGGTGGTGGCGGTGGCCGCAAGGTCATCCTCCCTCCCATGTGCGTTTTCTCCGCTCCCTCTTGTCCCCCTGCAGTGCCCTTGGCGAGGAATCCGTGTAGGCCTGGATCGGTGCTGACCTTGGCGAAGTAACATGATCTTCAAGCTGCTTCAGACAGTGAGTCCTTGACCCGGCGACGATACGGCGAGAGGCCGGCGCGGCGAGATTGCGAGGTGCACGGCGACGAGGGGAGAGCCGCGGCGGGTGCGATGCGAAGGGCGGTGGACGGCTGAGGAGTGGGCGGGGGACTGGCGGGCCGGATCGGTGTGCGGAGGATCTGGCGACGGACGAGCCCGACCGATGTCCCTCGACGTTAACCAAGAGCCCGTCCGGCCGCGCCAGAGCAGCCCCCATCGCCCCGTTCGCCGCATCGCAATCCCGATGCTGCTTGCGGTCGGTATACCTCAAGAGACGCCTGCTGACAATGCCCCCCCAGAACTCCACCGTCAGCGTCTGGCTATACGAGCAGCTCTCCATCCGGATCGAGGGCAAGATCAGGGTCCGTCCCCCTCTCTGACTGCCACGCTCTGCGGACGGATCACTGACGGCGCCTAGGGCTTCGACGAGTTCATGAACCTGGTCATTGACAACGCGGTCGAGGTGAAGCAGGTCACCAAGACGAACGAGAAGGAGTCGCGGAGGTCGCTCGGTACGAACGCTCCCTCCCCTGCGCTCGATGGGATGACTCGGGGCGAAGGATTGATTGACTGACATCACGTAGGGCAAATCCTCCTCAAGGGGGACAACGTGTCGCTCATCCAGAGCCTATCATGATTGAGGAAGGAACGTGGGGGTTGTGATGGGTCGGGAGCGCAGTGGAAACTATACCCTTGGGCGGCCACGGCAGCATGTGAAGGCGCACGCTGAGGCGAAGGAACCGGTCCGGCGGCAAAGGGCAGACCCGCGGGCCGTGTCTAGGGAGCCGGGATAAGGGCTTTCGGTATCCAGGACGTTCGGGAGGTGCGTCGCTCTCCCGCCGGTGGAGCACGCCGCCCTGGCGTGAACTCGCTGGCGCCGGTCCGCGAATAAAGAAAAAAAAAAATGGAAACAATGTGCCATTACTAGATTAAGCTCTCCTGCACAACCCGTTCCTCAGCTTTTACCGAGATGTGAGCCCCTTGGCGAGCAAGACCCCATCGTGCTCCGGGGTCGACGGCACCGCGCGTGCCATTGGCCCCCGTCCCCATCATGCGAATTGGCAACCTCGAACACCTCAGGTGGCCCGCGTGAGAGCCTAGAACGCGAGTCCCGCCATTTTCGTCCCTCGGGCTCGGAGCTGTCACCCTCGGTCATGCGGGGGACCCGCCGATCGCCGCGCCGATCCGGTCCTCACAAAAGCGGCGGGTCGGGGGACGGAGCCCGAGCCCCGACGTCGCGCTTCGCCTCCCGCTCCACCCACGACTCGCACCCTTCCCTCCCTGGTCCCCTGGCGGGGGCGCTTGGTGCCACCTCGCACTCGTTTCACCTGCCGTTGCCCGGGATGGACCTCCAAGCCGTGCCAGCCACCGCGTGTCTCCTGACATCTTTCGTCATGGCTCCGTGATTGCGGCGCCGGTGGGATGCTATCCAGTGGCATGAAGAGGGACGGTAACGTGGGGTTATGGCCAAGGTTAAACTCGGGGTGGCGGGCGGTCTCGCGGTGAGGAAAGCTCGGGGCTGGCGGCGTCCGATGGCCGACACCGCATCGGGCCGGCATGCGGGCGCTATATGCGGTGTGACGCTGTTTGAGCTGGTCCCTTTTTGTCATTACTTATCGGAGTGCCTCCCCTGATCATGTTCCTCGAAGCTTGGCATCCTCTTCCCACTTCCCCCGAAGCCTCGAATGTCATCACATCCTGTAAGTGCTCTCTATCGATGACAGTCGTGTCGCTTCCAAACATGTCTCGTACAATCGACTCGCTTCCTGCACCCAAGAACCCCAAGGACAAGGTCATTGTCCTCAGCTATGGCCGGTACGTGTGACCCTCGCCCATACATCGCGACCCGCCTTCCCCGTCTCCCTTTCCCTCCCACCCCACTCATCGCGACGCGAAGACCCGTCACTGACGCAGACAGCAACGGCACGCTGGGCCTCTACAAGGCCTTCCAGATCCTGGGGTACAACCCCTACCACCTCGTGACGTGCTTCACGCAGGGCGAGCGCGACGTGCGCATCGTCAGGGAGGGCATGGAGGCGCGGATGGACGGCACGGGGAAGCCGTACGGCCGCCAAGAGTTTGACCGGTGGTTCCCCGACAACGCGGTGCGCCCCTCCGTCCCAGCTCAACCCCTAACCACCTGCCTCTCCTCCGTCCTTCTCCCTCCCCCCCTCTCCCCCTCCACTGCCGTCAACCTCGGCCCCGTCTCGCCGAGGAGCACGAAAGCTAACGTACAAAGGCCATCCTCGACGTCTGCGCCTTCTTCCCCGAAGAGCTGGTCTCCGCCTACCCGGACGCAAAGTTCATCCTCACGCACCGCGACCCGCAGGCCTGGCTCCGCTCCGTCAACAACACGTTCGTGCCCCTCGGCGACGCGATGCGGCGGTTCCCGATGCGGCAGATGGCCGTCATCGACCCGTTCACGCGCCAGTTCAAGAGGCTGTCGCAGGTGTTCGAGCGCTACATGTGGGGCCAGGTACGGAAGGCGGGGGAGAGGAGGGACGAGGAGGCTGTAAGGGCGTATGAGGAGCAGTAAGGTTCCCGCGGGGCCCCGCCGCACACGACCCGCTTCCTACTCCCTCTCGTACAGCCCTGGCGTGGAGTATGGGTGAGAGCGAGCTAACGGCCAAAGCAACGCCCTCGTCCGCCGCATCGTGCCACCCGCCCAGCTCCTCGTCGTAAAGCTGGAGGATGGGCTGGGCTGGGAGCAGATCTGCCCGTTCCTGGGCGAGGACATACCCGACGTGCCGTACCCGCGGGCCAACGACCCAGCCGAGTTCAAGAAGACTGTGCAGGGCATCATGTCGATGCACTGGCGGAGGACGCTGGCTGCTTACGCCGCGGCTCTGGTGCCGGCTATTGGGGTGGGGGTGTGGTACTTGACGAGGGCGAGGTAGGGCTGCGCTTCGAGTGTGTGTTGGTCGGAGGAGGGGCGGGAGGCGCTGGACCGCTCGCCCTGGGTGCTCGCTGTTGGCTACTGCATCTTGCTGTTTATACTACCGACACATGCGCTACTGCGGGAACCGGCTGGGGCTCACACTCCATCCGTCGCGATCAGCTCAGACAAATATACCTTCCGTACAAGAAGCCCTCCCGCGGGGACGTCTTGAGGGGACCAGGTCCACTCCCGCTCGCGGCTGCCCAGTGCCCTCTTGGTCGACCATCCGCAAGGAGAGGCGACCCGGCACTCTCGGATGTGACCTTGCGTAAAGCACCCCCTCTCTGCCCGTCCTTGCGTACCTCAGCGTCATCAACCCCGGCAGGCTGCAGTGCTACTCGGCACCTCATCCGATCCCCGCACTCGATCCGGCCCCGCCTCCGCACTTCCCTTGCGGTGCCGGCGCTGACTCCCACAGGCCCACTTCCAACCCACCCTCCTATACCCTCGCCAACACCGCCCCCTCACCCCCTACCGGCCCCCCTCAAACCAACCCAAGGAGCATTTCCGAAGCGGCACACAAGGTGGGGCCCTCCGTAGGGCGGGTGCCGGAGGGGGTTACCCCAGCACAGGCCCTCGGGGCCCGGGCCGAGTGTGTCGCAGCGGGGTCATCCGGCCTAAACACACGGTGAGAGCGAGGGGCCAATGACACGGGACAAACCTCTCGTGGCTGCAACACTACTCTTCCGCCGTGATGTTCCCATCCGTATCTATTGCAAAGTCTAAAGAACCCACCTCGCCTGCTGTGCAAATGATCCAAAACCATCTACTCAACTCCCAGCCCCCACCCCCCAGAGCAGAAACACCCCTACTCAATCATCGTAATCCTCCCCTCCACAAGCGGCGCAATGACCCTCGTCCAGTCAACCTCCACCGCATCCTCCGCCATGCTATCGCACATGTTCCCCTTCACCCCCGCCCTGGCCGCCCACCTCGCAAAGTACTTCCTCATCAACAGGATATCAAGCTCGATCCCGTCCTCCTCCCCGTCCCTCTCATCCTCCGTCTCGCTCTCCTCCTCCGGCTCGACGCCAATCCCCGCGCGCCTCGCGAGCCAGTCCTTCCACGCCCCGGACGTGGGGACCGAGTCGCGGGTCCGGCGGGGGCCCGGGCTCAGCTGGGGAGGGGCGGGGACGGGCGTAAAGGCCATTGCGACGGTCTCCCAGTGGGCGTTGAGGTACTTCCATTTCCCGAGGGTGCGGAGGGCCATGAAGTACTGGCGGAGCATGGCGGATATGAGCATTCCGTTCTCTTCGTCGACGAGTTCTTCTACTTCGCCGCCTTCCGACTCGACGAGGAGGGCCATGTAGCCGTCTGGGAGGGGGGTTGTCAGTATGCATACTGGACATGTGGGCTAAGCGATGTGGGAGGAATGGGAGTTTAATGGACAGAAAGAAAGGCGAAAGGAGGAGAGAGAGAGGGGGTACAAGACATACCTTTTCCGCGGCTCATGTAGCCCCTCGTCGCCATGGTGTACTTCCTCTCCGGGTCAATGTCCTCGCCGCCAATCTGCACCGCAATGACCCTCGACCCGGGCGGCTTCGCGGGGTCAAACGTGAACTTGATGTTGGAAACCTGCGGGAACCTCCCTGCAGCACGTCAGCTGACAGTCCCCCTTTCAAACCTCCCTTCACTTCACCCCCATTACACCTCACTCAGAGGAGAAACTTACCCTCCAACGCAGGATACAGACTGACTCCATTCTCCAACGCCTCCACAATCGCCCGTCCCTTGAGCCTCAAAAACACAACCGGGTCCTCAAAAGGGAAACAAGTAATGATATCCCGCACCCGTATCGCACCCGGCGGGTAAATCTGGTCCCCGCGTATCGTCCCCGCCGCCATCAACGCCACGTCAGCCCCGTAATGCGCCCTCATGATATCGCACACAAAGTTCCCCATGTTGCTCTCCGCCCTCCGGACCGTCACGAAGCGGCTGTCGAGCGGCGCGGCGGTCCAGCCTATGGGCTTTGCGAGGCGGTGGTGGAGCTTGGAGGTGAGGGAGTGAACCATTGCGCGGGCGGCGGGGTCCTGCGGGATGGAGGAGACGATATCGCGGCGCCAAATTTCAAAGTCCCATTTTCCGGGGGTGCCCGGGCGGCGGCGGGCTTCGATGTAGCTGAGCTGCTTGAAGTCGCATCCCGACCGCATGACGTGCGTGCCCTTTATCAGACTGTGCGCGTAGTAGTGGTCGTGGCCCCCCAAGATGATATCAATAAGCCCGTCCGTCTGCTCCGCCAGCTTATTATCGTTCGGCTCCCTCATGTGCGTAATCGCGATGATGATCTCCGCACCCTGTTTCCTCAACTTTGGAACCAGCTCCCGCGCGGTGGTGCTGGCTGACTTGTAGATCAGGTTAGGGGGGAGGGAGTTGATGGTCGCGAGCCACTCGCGCTCGCCGAGGCCGATGAGTCCGATCTTGATGCCATTGGAGGACGTGATCATGTGGGTGGCGCGAGCGTTGCCGAGGGGCCGGTCGGGGCCGAGGGCCGGGTCGAGAACGTTGGCGAGAAGCCAGGGGAAGTTGCATTTCGAGGCGAGGCGGGCGAATTGGGAGACACCGAAGTCGAGATCGTGGTTCTGGGTAGTCAGCTTCCGAGGTGATCCGCGAGTGGGACTGTGAGACGTACCCCTACTGCGGCGCATTGGGTTCCTATAGAGTTGAGGATGGGCACCATGTGCGAGCCTACACACCTATTAGCTCGCCCGCCACTAACGCCAGCAACAGGGGCCAGGACCGCACCCTTGGTAATGGTGCTCTCAACACTCGGGTTAAACGAGTCTCCTGAGAACAGCGGGATCAACTCAGGCTGCCCCTCGAACCGCGAGTCGTCCCTGTACTCCTTGACAACGGTCATAAAACGCGCGATGCCACCGACGGGCTCGGCGCTCGAGGGGTCGACGTGGTAGACGTCGTTGTAGTGCAGGATGCGCAGATCAGGCGGGCCGTCGTCGGCGCGGCCGCTCGAGGCGGTGACGGTGGGGCCCGTGGAGGGCGGAGTCTTGTTGTGCATGTTCGGGGTCGTGTGCATGTAGGACGTGAGGTTATACTCGGAAAAGGGGAAGTAAGGGATGGCGGAGGGGGAGCTGGGAAACTGGGAGCTGGGGACTCGGAGCGCGGGGCAGGCGGGCTGTCGGCCGATGGCGGGGCTCGAAATTGGCGGGGCACTCCACGACGCCAAGCTGAAATGACGCCAAACGGAGCTGCGGAACAGGAGTCGGGGACGGGACAAAGGATAGTTGGCAATTTATAGGGAAACGAGGATGAGGCTGCCTATGGGCGGAGTAATACGAAACGAAGCGGTGTGCTTTATCCACACGTGACGATACGAGCGAGGTCAGCTCGCCGTTTCCCGGGGGAAGGACCGCCCCGCGGGAGCTCCGGACGGGAGCTCAAGGCCCGATGCGCGTGCCCGAGCAGCTCCATCCCGGAGCCAATCGCCGCGTCATGCCAATTAATTCTCGGAATAAGGGTCTCAAATGCGGGATAGGGTCCGAACCAAAGCCCGTTGCCCCTTTGAGCCCTTGATTTCCCAGGACTTGACGGCTGCTACGGGGGTACTTGCCTCAACTGCTATTCGGGCGGGATGCTGACGTCAAGCCCGTTCGGGGGGCCGAGGACCCGCAGTGAGAACCGGCCAATCACCGGCGCCATGTTTCCAACTGGGCCAATCATGAGACCTTTCCGGGTGGAGTGCCGAAGTCGCGACGAGAGCCGGGGAAGTTGCGATGGTACCTGCCAGCTCCTGCTTTCGTCCCCCAAGAGACAAGAGCCCAGCCCGAGGAACCTGATCCAGGATTTCACCGGCATCTCATCTTTGCATTACTATCCGCGACACAGCCATCGCCCCGCCTCAGCCCCATCAAGCATAACACCCCCTCGCCCCCAGACACCTACCCTACCACTCCGCCTCCCGCCCATCACTCCAATACCCCCCCGACTTCCCCCTCACCTCCCCCAACGCGAGTAGCACCGGCGTCCTCGCCCCCTCATCCGGAGTCAAAGTCCCGTTCCCCTTGGTCATATCCGTGTTCACATACCCCGGATGACACGACACCACCTCCCTCTCCCCCTCCACCTCCCCCGCCAGCGCCCTCGTCGCCCCGATTACCCCCGCCTTGCTAACCGCGTACGCCGCGCTCGGCCACCCCTCCTCCTTCTCCATGCCCCGGCACGCCGCGTCGACGAACTCCTCCATTAGCATGCTGACGTTGGAGACGGACTTGGAGGCGCGGAAGCGGTCGGCGAGGGCCGGGGAGAACTTGGAGAGGGAGCCGGAGGAGGAGGCGACGTTGATTATGCGGCCGCGGGGCTTTAGGTGGGGGAGGATGGCGCGGGTTATCTTTAGGGTGCCGTAGTAGTTGCACTTGATTGTCGTCTTGACTACGTTTTCGTCTGCTGCTGTTAGTCTCTGTCTGTCCTTCTGCAACCTCCTTGCTCTCCAGGCCGTCAACGAGGGAAGAGTGCAGGTGGCAGCGGAAGGACGGGAGAGAGGCAAGACTTACTGAAGCCGTCCATGGCGATCCCGGCGTTATTCACCACAAAGTCCAGCCCCCCCGGATGCTCCTTCGCCAGATCATCCACAAGGCCCTGTATACTCCCCGAGTGGATGATATCAAGCTGATGGAACTTGATATCCGTCATCCCGCCGTCCTGCCCCAGCGCCTTCGCCTCCTTCAGCGTAGCATCTCGGTGCAGGCTGGCGAGGGCCTCCTCGCCGCGGGACGTGTCGCGCGCCGTTAGGTAGACCAGCATCCGGCCGGGGGGGTTGGTGTGCGGGTAGCGGAGGGCGAGCTGGCGGACTTGTGTTCTGTTAGCCGTGTGCTCCGGCGGCGGAGTCTGGGATGAGAGGCGGGGAAGTACCGATTGCCAGGCCGATGCCCTTGTTCGCGCCCGTCACGACGCCGATCGTTGCATACGTCATGTTTTGTGCTGTAAAGCACTCCGTATCACCTATATCTCGGGATATCCCGCGTGAAATGTGAAGCTTGGGGCTTGGATGGAGCTCGAGCTACGATGGCGAGGATGAAGCTGTGCTGGGGATGCGCCGGATCGTGCGAGGGGGGAAAGTGCCCGAGCCAAGCTTTATAGCTTCCGAGCTGCGCTCGGCGGGGAAAACCCTCTCCTGACAACCGCCGATCCCGCCCCCGACGACTCTTCGCCGCTGATGACCTCATGACGGTATCTTTTTCCCCTCCCACCAGGAACTGCACCCCAGCCCAACAACCTCGACTCATCCACCAAGTGCCTACTACCACAAAAACACACGCATGAAAGCGCTATGGCTACGGGACGGATCTAACTGTCATATATCGTTTCAAATGTACAACTCAATTGAAGGGCGAAAAAAAAAAAGAGGGCCTTTTTCTTTTCCTTGCCTCCAGCATATTCCTACACTCCGAATGCCAGAAAATGGGGAGCCCACATGGGGAAAACGTGGAGAACCACGCCAGATCGCCCAAAACTATTACTACTGTATGAAAGAGAATGGCAAAACAGAATCATCAAAGCAACGTTGAAGTTGCATGCGCGGCGCATCATCGTCGGAGGGGGAGAGCATCATCAAGACATTGGAGCACCTGTCAACACCGTTAGTATATTTTCCCAACGCCGGCAGAAAACAAGATCATGGGATAGATGAGTGGGAGCAGAAACTCACCTCAGCGCCCCAGACGTCCTGGTTAGCAAGGTACCGCCCCATGCCCTTGACGAGCTCTACCTGCTCATCGACCGTCAACCCCGTAATCGCCAGCTCCATCACGCTCCCCAGCTGCACCTTGTTCACCGACACGAACGAATGGTAATACACGTGCGCAAAGAAGCCCATGATGAACTGGCAGTCCATCCGGTCCGTCATGCCTCCATGGCCAGGAATCGACTGTCCAAAGTCCTTGATCTTAAAGGTCCGCTTCAGGCCCGAGGCGAAGAAGCCGCCGAAGGGCGCGATGAGGGAGGCGAAGGTCGCGAGGGCGAGGGTGTGGAACTGCATGGGGGCGAAGGTGAAGGAGAGGGGCGTGTCCTCGCCGAGGAAGAAGAGATGGGGGAGCGAGTAGGTCTTGGGGACGAAGACGGGGTTGGGGGTGCACTCAAGGCCGGTGAAGAGGTTTGCGCCGAGGTTCTGTCTCTTGTCAGTATCCACATTCTCCCAGGCATACACTCCGCCCACGGCAGCAGAAGTAAACAGAGACAAAAGCAAAAGAGACGACGGTAAGGACTCACGGTCACCGGGCAGATAAAGTAGCCCGACCTCATCAGCAAATTCGTAAGGAACACGCCAAACAAGATCGTCATGACCCACGCCCCCATGAAGCCCTCGACCGTCTTCTTGGGCGAGATCTTGATGAGCTGCGTGCGCCCGAACGTGATGCCGCACACGTAGGCGAAGATGTCGTTTGTGATGACGAGGGCGGCGGGCAGGAAGAACCAAATCAAGCCCTCGAAGATGTTGTTCATGATGAAGTGGGCCTGGACAACGATGAGGTAGAGGGCCATGTGGGTCCAGGCGAACTGGGTGAACTGGAACTTGTAGTGGCCGGCCTGGAGGGAGGCGACGAAGAAGACGAAGCCTAGAACCCGTAAGCGAGATGTTCACCATTTAGGGGCAAGTGAAGAGAAGGGAGGGAAGGCGAGGAGGGAGGGAACTCACCGAAGAAGTAGAGGATGGTCGAGATGAAGCGGTGGTGCGTCGCCAGCGGCAGCAGCACCTTGTCCACCAGCACAATGTGCTTAAAATAGTAAATGACCGTCTCGCCGTACAAAAAGTACAGTGCCGTCGCCAGCCAGTACCAGTTCAGGCTCTTGCTCGACCGCAGCTGTAGGGCGCGCGAGGGGATGCTCGAGATGGCGATGACCTCGGAGAAGGACATGATCTGGATGGCGGTGATGATGATGATGACGTAGAGGTGGCCCATGAAGAGGGCGGAGAAGAAGCCGCCGATCATGATGAAGGTCCAGAGAGTTCGGGTGAGAAAGTTGGCTTTCTTCTTTTCGTACTCTGCGGCGGCGGATGGGGGTTTCTGGGAGTAATCTTGTCAGCACGTGTGCTCTCGAGGCCGATTGGGTGTCCTCGAGACGTCGGGTTGGGAGCTTGCAGAGGAGCTGGAGATCAAGAGCGGGCATTGTCTCTCGCAAACGACCTCCGTGAAGGAAGGGGACGCACCTCTTGGATATCGGCCAGCTGCACGCCCGACTTGAGCGTCTCCTCGCCGGCGCTCACATCGCTAAAGCTCGGCCGCCGCCCTTCGCCATTGGCCCTGCCGGGGAACTTGACCCCGCGCTTCCCTCTCGCCATCTCGTCTGTCTGTGCCGTGTGAAGCTCGTTGTGTTGTGTTGTTGTGTTGTCTCGCTACCCTCGCATCCGTCGAGTGTGGCCGGGCGCTGATGCCGTGCTTTATCTGGAGCTCGCTCAGGGCGGATAGAATCGGCTATGAGATACAGCGTCCCGGTGCAACAGGTTCGATTGCTTGAGCTCGGTCGGAAGAGTCTCGAATCGAAGGTTGGCGGAGGGAGATGATTTTCGCTGGTCGACTTCGAGCGGGCCAAGGTTGGAGGAGAATCCGCGGGTCGGAAAGTCGGGGAGGAGATAAAATCCGGGAGCGCCAAGAGTCGGTCAGAATTGGGTTGGAGGAGCTGGGGCAGGAAAAAAAGAGATTTGAGGGGATCCTCTTTTGCGGATTTTGGGTGGGTAATCCGCGCCCCACGCTCAGGCTTGGCGCATGTGAAGAGGGAGCTGGCGGCGGCAGTTGGTGAGCTGCTCGTCTTGTCGGGTCAGTAATATTTGATTAAATTCGTATCAAATCCTGTGGAGCTTGGATTGAAGGGTCCTCGGGCCGAAACGCGCGTAAGTCGCATCGTTAAGCTCCGACGGTCCCGGCTGCTCGAGGCCGAGCTCGTGCGTCAGGGAGCGTGAGCCCCAGGTGTCGGGCTGACATCTAGCCGCTAACGTAATCGGGGAATGCTCAGCTCCACACACTTCCACTCCCCCCCACGTCTGCCGCCAACTGCGCGCGACTCGTCTCCAGCCAGGCTTCGATGAGCGATGCAACCTGCGTAACACCAACACTACCCATCTCATCTTCAATGGCACCCGCTCGCCGCACTGCCCAACATGGGAGAGTACTCGGACGATGACCTCGACGACCTCCCGGAGAGCGCCCTCCAGCAGCTCGAGGACAATGCCATCCAGAGCACCCAGGCCCTGCGCCGCGTTGCTCCGGCGAAGCAGCTGATCCGCCCGAACCCGCCGCCCTTTGACACGCTCGGCCTCGACGATGACGACGACTTTGGCCTCGACGACTCGGAGGTGCTGGTGCACTCTCAGGCCGCGATACCCCAGGCCGCGCTGGCACAGCGGCCGGCGGCACCACCCGACCTATCCTTCGACACGAGCCAGAGCCGCCCACGTTGGAACGGCCACGGCCTGCCGAACCCTTCGGCGAACATCCAACGACCCGGCGCTCCGAACGCGCAAGCCCCGCGCTTCCAGTCCTCGCAGGCCTTCCGACCACCCCTCCACAACCGGCCTCAGCCCTCCCAGTTCCCCCGGGGCTTCGCGCCCCCACCCCCGCGCTACGCACCCTCCCAATCCCAGACCCACCCCAACGCTATAACGGCCCTCGAGCACCGCCTCCGCTCCCTCGAGGCTGCCCTCAACGCCTCCAAAGGCGAGGCGTCCATCCTGCGCGCCAACGCTGCCAAGGCGCAGCAGGCGTCCGATGCCGAGATCGCCGCCCTCCGGAAGCAGGCGGCAGAACAGGCGGCGCGGCACGAGCGAGCTCTGCAGTCCGCCGTGCAGGCTGAGAAGGCCGCCGCCACGGAGCTGCGGTTCGCGGTGCGGGAGGCGCAGGAGGTTGCGAGCCGGGCGCGGAGGCGGGATGTCGCGCCTTCTGCGGGCTCGGGCACGGGGTCGAGCGCCACGACGCCGAGGAAAGGGGCTAGGACTTGGGGTGTTGCGGATGGGTTTGACGGGATGGATCTTGTGCCGAGTCCGGGGCGGAACATGCCGAGGACAAAGTCTGCGCCTGGACCGGGGGGGGAGAGGACGCCGACCAAAGGCAAGAGGAAGAGGCCTGTCGAGAGCCCCGTTCCGCCGCTTGACACCACAGAGGAAATGGTGGAGACCCGGGACGCCGAGGAGGCTCCGAGGGCGGTTGTGCTTCCCGCCCCCGCGACGCTGCACTCTCTCCCGTTTGATTTCCTGCCTCTGATACTGGACCACTCGTCCGCGCACGGGCAGCCGCCTACGTTTGACACCTTTGCGCAGTACTTCTACCCCTCAGACCCCAAGACGTCCTTCTCGTCCATCATCTTCCAGTCCCTCCCCACAAAGACGGATCCCAGCTGCCCCATGCGCGTGCTCATCGACTTTTCCGTCCTAATCATCAATCTATGGGAGCGGTGCCTCCAAGAGGAGTTCTTCCTCCCTATCCGCGAGCTCGTCTCGTTGCTCTCCTTCACGCTGCAGCTGCACTCCGTTTCTGTGGTCCCGGAGCTGGTGGACAAGTTACTTCCCGTGGCGCAAGCGACGCTGCACGTCATCTCCGACATACGCTCCGCCAACCCGGGGGAGAATCTGGGCCCGGAGCTGCTGCACCTGCAGGCGAACCTCGATTCCACGGCCGTCCTTGCCCTCCTCAACCTCTGCGCACAGGTCTGCGCAACAGCCACCACTCACCTAGACGGTGACCCTCCCCGCGCCGCCTTCTGGAAGCGGTTCCCCATGGAGACCGTCTCGCTCGTCCTGGGCTCAAAGCAGCCCCTTCCCGATATCGTGGGCATGCTCGAGATGCTAGCGACCTCCGTTCTGTCGGGGAGTATCGGACCGGTGGTGTCCGACAAAAAGCCCGAGTTGGTCGCGGGGGTGCTTTTGGATAGGATGTCTAGGTTCCTGGTGCAGGCACCAGCCTCGGCTCGGTCCCCGACGCAGAGGCACGCGGTCGTTTTGACGACGCTTCGAACGCTCCTTTCTTTCTCAGCGGGGGAGTTTGGGGCGAGACACATGGCGGTGCATCCCACGCTCGTTCTCCGTGTCATCTCCGCCCTGTCACGCTCGGTGGACGAGCTCTACGACCAGGACTTGTCTTACACAACCCTGCACTTCCCCTCCCCTCCATCTCAAGACGAGGCCCTCGCGGAGATGGGCCCCGACAGCGATCCATCTGGCCTCCACTCCGTAATCTCCCACGCAACCCTCCTCCTCCATGGCCTCGTCACCTCCCCCCTCACAGCCCCCCTCGTGGATTTGGAGGGCAAATTCGAGAGCTCCCGCGGGGCGGGGAGGAAATACCTCGTTGCGCTGTGCAGGCTCAACTTCGCGGAGGATGATGGGGTGCTGGAGGTGGGTGTTGATGTCGAGACGGCGGAAAGGGCGCATGAGATGCTTGAGATGATTGTTAGTGCGGAGGGGGGCAGGGATATCGGGGAGGTCTTTGGGAGTCCGGAGTGACGATGTTGTGAGTTGATGTCTTGAATAGGGGAGGACAATGGGATTTGTGGATTTGGGATTGCATTGCGCGGTGTTAGGATATGGGAATGGGATATAGATATGGGTATGATACTTGAAATTATGGTCTTGAATCTCGTCGTTAGCTTTCATGAGCCAAGCTGTTGTCCTCAAGGTTGACAAGATGTCGGTTTTGATCGGTCGTGGTAGAAGCATCTAGTATCCGATTGTACATGAAAAGACCCTGGGACGCAGTTGCTAAAAGAATACTTGTATGGATATTGGTTAAGGAAACTAAAGCTGGCCCTTCACGCCAACATGGGGCGTTCCGCTCTATAAACCGACCCCTACCAAGCGGGTTCACCCGTCACGCATAGCACTTAGTTGTAGAAACAGGCCAAGTACTCTACCTCCCCCTTGCTCCTTACAACGCCCATCTGCATTATGAGCGCTTTGCCAAGAAACTTCAGAAACAAACCATGGATCATAAATATCCCAAAGATAGGCAAGGACGGTGAACCAAGCTTCCCTCCCTCCCTTGGTCTTCATGGAACAGGAAGCCCCTTAGCCCCCGGACCAAAGCATCCCTCACTCTCCAACCAACCACCTCTGATCATCGAGATTGACGCCCTCGAGGAAGCACTTGACGCCCTTGTCGTGCCAGGCAATCTTGTCGCCTGTACAACTGTCAGTAGACAGGCCTTCTTTACTGTCACGGACAGTAGAAAGTGTAAGGCTTTAAGGATGGAGCTCGAGTAAGAGGGTTTCACTTACTGAGATTGATAGTTGAGGACCCGAACATATCGTCGGTGCAAGTACACGAGTAGTACAAGTCGCCGTGCGTTTCTGTGAGGGCGCAGCTTTTGCAGCTCTGCCAGTAACCTCCGCTATCATCTCCAAATGACGGGAATCGGTTAGCCCGGCCATACATACCTCATGGCTCCCCCCAAGAAGACAGACACAGGGAAGAGGGAACTACGTGCGATGGCACTCACGAATTCCACCACTTCAACCTCCCGTGATCATTACCGATACACGACCCCGGGTCTATCTTATACGGCTTCTGCTCCCCGTCGACGTCGCACATGCCCGCGAGGAGCCACATGCGCCGCCCCTGGACGGACCGCGTCTGGATGAGATGGTGGCCGTAGCAGTGGTCTGTGAAGGGCACCCAGCCTTCGTCACCCGGGTATGGGACGTCCTCGTTTGCAGCGGCGAGGGCCGACAAGACTAGGAGGATTGGTGTGAGGGGGCGCATTGTCGGGGTTTGGGTCGGGACTGGATTTTCTGGAGATGTGACGGGTATAGTCCTGAGCTGTAACTTGTAGAGACACTGGTTTGGTAGACTGGGGGAGGACTGTGGCCGGCGCCTAAGTTGCGTTATATAGATGGCCTAGAAAAGTTACGCCAATACGTCCCGGCATATTCCTGGTCGCGGGCTAGTACTGGGTTTGCCGAGGGTATACGGCCAAGACTAGACGATATTCCAACGTGTGGATATTTTCAGCGTGGAATTGTCTGGTTCGGAGCAATAGCAGGGGCTTAGACGGCTTCAACCGGCTCAAGGACATCATTGAAAGCATGGAATTCTCTAGCTTGAATATGACGCCGAGCCATGGGACTAGAAGGATTGGCGGCAGTGTAGGGTATCAAATACCATGCTTTTGATTGTTCCCGCGCGAGACAATCGGCGTCCATTCCTACATCGTCTTGATATCCGCCCCTGCTCGTCCCTGCGCTCCACGGCTGGGGGTCAACGTCGTTTAAAGTACCACGGGAGCTTTCTCCTACTAGCAAACTGTGCTTTGCCACTACACAACACCCAGGAGCGGCCGTTATGATATGGTATGCTTAGGCGCAGCCCTTACCATTGTGTCTTATGGGAACAATACGAGGGTGGTTGCGCAAGGGGTTGGTTATCCTCCCGCGGAATTCCAACGCTAGTGCTTACTATAGTCGGGACGAGGCGAAGCAAAACGCGAGGTACAGCAGGAACATTACATTACAAAAATAGTGTCTGATACGGAAATATATTCCTAGTAGCAGCCAGATCGTGTAATTCTATGTCGATGCTGGTGGTACGCCTATTTACAGACACTCGGGAACTGACGACTATTTATATACAGCAATCTACTTTGCTGTCCACTATAAGTACCATGTGGAACTAATCGCCTTGGACGTTTGACTGCTGTCCCCTCGGGTTCAGTTCACAAAAAGCTCCGATATTAGGGACATAGTCAGATGTCAGCACAGCTGAGTAGATTCGGTATTTATGAAACGCATCCGGGAAATCAGAAAGTAGAAGACATGAGATCTAGGGCAGGTCTACTAAACTGCCTGCTCAACGGCATGCATAGACCCCTTCCTCTCCCCTCGAGTATCACGGCTCTCCGTTCTCCGACCCGCCTCCTCCGCCTCCTCCTCTCGTTTCCGGAGCCCCTCTTTCTTGAAATTCCTAGGAGAGACCCCCGCAGCAAACAAGTGATCAACCTAAACGCTCATTAGCCTTTTTTCCCGCACTGAATAGGGACAACACAGAGGGTGTGGAAAAATTAGGGAGAGGGGGGTAAACTTACATGCTCAAAGGTAAACCCCTTTGTTTCAGGGATGAGGAACCAGAACGCGACACAGAACGGCACTCCCAAGCCAAAGAAAACGAAGCCAACCTTTGCGCCGAGGTTTCCAGCGTCCGGGTTGATCATATAGGGACTCACGAAGCCGATGACCCAGCCGCTGTGGCTTTGTTAGTTGGCGGCGTGGAACGCTGGGGAGGGCAGGGAAGGGGGTGTAGGATGTGGAGGCGAGGGGAGTATTGCGTACAGGACTGTCTGGGTCAGGCCGACGGCGGAGATGGTTGCCGGCCGGAGCGGGAGAGAGGGGATTTCAGCGCCGATAGCGAAGCCTACTGCTCCAACAGAGATCTGGTAGAATATGGCCCTGCGGATGTCAGTATAAACTTTACCAAAACCGGCTAGCACGGGGCTTCTCTCACCAGAGAAAAATGCAGACTAGAATCACCCATATCGCCGCGCTATTATTCACAACACCCATGATACCCATGAGCTTCTAAGGTTAGCATCGTATACGACCCATGCCACATGAGAGTGCAACTCACCAGTTCAATTAGAGTCAGGGCAAACATGCCAATGACCAGCAGAGGCCGCCGCCCGACTACCTCGATCAAGCCAAACGCCGAGATGTTGCTCGCGAGCATGACGCAGTAGAGCGCCACGGAGGCCTTGAAGAACTCCTCGATGCCTATGAGCGAGAGGAAGTAGGTGATGTAGCCCAGGACGAAGGCCGCGCCGATGAGCTGCTGGCCGGCGACCGGGAGCACCGAGATTATGGTACGTTTCTACTCATGACCATTAGTACACCCATACTGCAGGAGTACATCCGAGGAGTCGATCAGGCTTACCAGGTTCTTCCCCTTGAAGAGCTGCAGGTAGACGGGTCCACTAGCGCCCGCCCTGGCAGCCAACTCCTCACTCGAACGGATAACCTCCGCAATGCGCTCCACCTCGGCGTCAATGAGCTGACCATCGCTCCTCCCATGAATCCGCTCTAGGGACTTGCGCGCCTTCTCCGGCCTCCCATTCTGAAGGTGCCAGTACGGTGACTCGGGGAACCACGGGAAGAATATCAAGAGGGCGGCAACAAAGGCGAACTGGAGGATTATGAGGGCCTGGTAGGACCATTTCCCTTCTATCTGCTCGGTTCCATATGCCACGAGACTGAATGGTAATTAGTACATACGCGATCAAGGGAAACAGTGGGATGAGGGGGAGACGTACGATAGGATGAACTGGCCAAGGACGATAGAGCCGTTCGTGAAGCAGAGAAACAGTCCCCTGATCTCGGGCCGCCCGTTTTCGCCTATCCAAACCGGTGCAATGACGAGGACCATCCCGAACCCAATAGCTAAGGGGAAAAATGTGTTAACATCACTTTCAGAGCTCAACATCGTGGGTTGACTAGCTAACCGTTCACTAGGCGGCCAGCGAGGAACTCCTTCCAGTCGCTCGACCCGACCTGGACTCCTATCCCGGCGGCAGTAAGAATGCAGCCGACGAGGATGGTCCACTTTCGGCCTATGCGGTCCATTACCATTCCGGAAATGAGGATGCCGAAGGCGTCGCCTCCTGTTGAGACGCCGGACCACGCGGATTGGACCTATACCAGGAGAGTTAGGGATAAGTGCCTAGGTGCAATAGCGTGGTTGAAGGCTCGTACGTTGGCGGGGATTAGGTAGCCCGAGGGCTGTGAGGGGTACGGTATCCCCATGGCCTGCTGGAAGGCGGGGATCGCGGTCGCCGTTCCAGCTACGCCAAAGTCGAAGCCTATGGTAGGGAGCTCGTTGTTAGCTACCAGATAGTCGGTGTATACAGTTGACAGGGCCCGACTAACCCATCATTACACACCCGATGGACGTGTAGAGCGCCCACAAGAGGAATCGCCCCTGCGTCCTAAGGACGGCCCATTTCTTCTCGGGCTGGACCACCGTCCAGTCGATGCCGTGGTCAGGGGCACCCATGGCGAAGGCGACGCGGGAGAGAGCAGATCAAGGGGGACGGCGCACAGGAAGAGGAGCGGGGCAGGCAGCAGCCTTTTTGGCGTCTGCGACCCGCACAGCAGCACCTGTCGGCGGCGATGCTCGAACCCAAGCCGTTCTGCGACGTTGCGTACAGAGTCCTGCGTTTTCCGGGAACGAATGACGCGGATCAAACTCCCATCTGATGCCGAGGATCTTGGCAAGATGGAAACTCGGGGCCCGTCGTCAGGTCGGAGAAAGGGCAAGTAAGGGTGCGGAGAGAAAAGGGGGAGTTGGCGGGACGCTAGCGATAGCTCGTCCTTGCCTGGTCGGGGACGGGATGTGACGGCGGCCGGGCGGGAGGCGAGTGTCGGTCCCACTTTTTCCGAGCCCTTGGGTTGCGATCGGTGCCGGAACAGAAGCCAGCTGATCCCTGCCTCGGGGCATCCGAGCGCAGCACTATTCGTGATGCCTCCCTGCCATTCGTCGCGAGCAAGGTCTCGGCAGGGGCGGGGCCAGTTGCCGGTATCCGGGGCGAGACGATCGGCCGTTTTCACCAGGGGGGTTTTCACCAGAGCTGAAAGACGAACAGACCAAGTGGCGGACACCTTGAGCGAGGCTTGGCTCGGCGCTCATCGGCATATCCCTGCCGACCAAGGGAAAACGCCACCAAGCAAAAGGACCAAACGGGACAGGACATTTTCCTCTCGACGAACGAGCGATTGGCGATCACCAGGAGATTTGTTCTTCACTACATTCTGCAAAGGACCCTTGACGAGTTCCCTCCAACGTGAGTGGCCGTCCGGGGGGGTGGCACGTCATACGCCGGAGTAATCATGATCAGCCCTGCGTCGCACCTTCCGGGCCTAGCCTCCTCCCCCAAACGCGCAAGGCGGGGGCTTCGCATAACAAGGTTTCCTAGCGCCTTGGCGCCCAGGTCGGCCATCCTCCCTGCCTACTGGCAAAGCGCGCCCCGCCCGCCCGAGGGCACTCAGCCAGCCCGCAGATCGCCCCTTCCCATCGACAGGGCACGCGCGTACATTATCAGGAAGGCGCCCCTGCAGGAGAAAGTGACGTCCAGGGGGCTCAGCCGATACCCCGAGAAATGCCAACTTGACTCCTTCGCCATCCGCGCCAATTGCCCGGTTTCCGGACATCGAATCCATCGAATCTACCCCAGATCCCTTTTTGTATCGCTTGGTAGGGAATTAGGCGAGACGGAGAATAATGGAGCACCGGCCGGCCTCGCGACCGGGACTTCCGCACCGCGACAGCGACGCGCACTCCGAGACATCGCCCGGGTCCACGACGACGGTTCCGTCCGCGGCGGCAGCGGCGGCGGCGGCGGCGCTGTCTCCCGCCTCGAGCGTCGGCGTCGGCTCCGGGAGCGGACCCCCGCAGAAGAGGGCGCGCACGGCGGAGAGCGCGGCGGGGAGGGAGAGGGCGGGAGTGCCGAGGGTGAGCTACCCCAAGAAGCGGGTCAACGTCGCGTGCGAGGTGTGTCGGTCGAGGAAGACGCGGTGCGACGCTGCGAGGCCGTCGTGTTCGTTCTGTTCCGAGATTGGGGCGCAGTGCGTGTATCGGAGGCCGGAGGAGACGTCGAGGTTGGTTGGTTCACTTTCTTTTCGTTTCTTGGCTGTCGTGTGTTTCTCCACTTGCCGGTTGCCAGGCCGGTCTTGACTCGGCCTCGCCATCCTGGTGTTGTCGGGTTGCATTTCCTACCCCACGTACGGCTCCCGTCGGTGGGTGCCATCGACGGGATGGTGGGGAGGGAGCGACCCTGGCGGCCAATCCCAGCCTCGCCGTGCAATGGATCCCGCCGACCCACCGGGATACTTCCAGTCCCTCTTGACTGCGGGTTGTCCCGCGTCGAATACAGCTCCCAATCCAAGTGCATCGCTGACAAGACAGCAGACCAGATGAATCCCCGGAGCTCCACGTCACTAGCGTCCCCAAGGGCCCGACCTTAGACGAGCACGAGATCATCTCTCGCCTCGCCCGGATAGAAGGCCTCCTCCAACATGCGTTACCACGGAGCGACGTCTCCAGCCATGGCTCCCCTGGCCGTAAACCCCCACACGACGAAACCCCGAGCCACCTCCCCTCCCCGCAGAGCTCGCACGACTCATACTCCATCGTCCGGCCACCACAGCATCTCGGCACCCCAAAGTTTGCCTTTGGCTTCGACCTCACCGGCATGGCCCGCCTCTCCGAGCTGCCCGTGCCACCCGAGCTGGCACCTCTCTGCGTGGAGCAGAGCGACTTCGAGCGGCAGCTCCGGCTAGAGCTCTGCCAGGACCGCGAGCTCTTCAGTTCGGGGTACACCCCGCTCGACTCCCTAGACCTCGAGCCCGCGCGGTGCCGGCAGCTCCGGGACTCGTTCGCGAGCCACGTCCTCCCCTGGTGCCCCATCCTCGACCAGCGCGAGTGCGCCGACGTCGTCACCCGCACGCTCGAGCGCGGCCTCGAGCCCTACAGCCTCGACACGGCCCTGACGCTCCTCGTCCTCGCGGGGGGCGCGTTTTCCCGCGAGAGCCAGCACTTCGCCGACGACCCCTCGGGCTTCCCGGGGCTCGCGTACTTTCGCGCGGGGGTCCAGATCATTGACCTCGACCGCGTGAACAGCCACACGCTCCGCTATATCCAGTGCAACATCCTCTCGGCGATATACCTTTTGTACTGCCTGCGGCCGGTGCACGCCTACGAGGCGATCCATCGCGCGGCCCTCCGGGTGACGTTTCTCTTGCAGCTCGAGGGGCAGTTCCGCCAGGACCCGGCGTACAGGCAGGCGTGTCTGAGGGCGTACTGGGCGTGTTACCTCATCGAGCACGAGCTGCAGGTCTTCGTCCCGTGGAGCTCGCAAGTGCTTCAGGACCTGAGCGAGGGAATGGGGTTCCCCTCCAGTGACCACGACGAGCCGGGCATGTATTTCTTCCTAGCGGAGATTACCCTTCGCAGGATCTTCTCGAGGCCGAGGCACGGGACGGCGTGGAACCAGATGTACTCCGTCTACGAGCCCCTCGTGGCTCAGGAGGTGTCCGCGCAGGTGACGGAGTGGCACGGGAGGCTGCCCGAGAGCCTTAGCTTCCCGCTAGGGGAGGAGGCGCCATTCCCGAGAGTCGAGGACCCGCAGAGGGCGTTTCTGAGGGCGCAGTATTTCGCTGTGCAGACGACGCTCTTTTGGCCGTACGTCGTCCGCCTCCTAAGCCTCCCCGCCTCTGAAGCCGGCGCCGCGCGCCGAGAGAGCTCTGGTATGGACCCGAGTCAGGTCGCGGCCCTGGCGGCGCGCTCCCTCCGTTTTGCTGTCGTGCACATGTCAGCAGTTGAGCCCTTGCTGCGGTACAGGCATGTGATGCTTTTGGCGGACCAGACGGGGACGTATACGATTTCGATGCTGCTCGTGTGTGCTTATGGAGCCGAGGCGTTGAGGGGGGTGCAGCATCCGGGGATGAGGGAGGCGATTCTGATGGGGTGGAGGTTCTTGAAGGTTTGGGAGGGGAACCCCGGTCTGAGGGGAAGGGTGGCGAGGATAGAGGGGGTGATGAGGGCCAAAGGGATATTGGAGGGGTGAGGTGTGTTGCATAGATGGAGTTGGGCGTTTTTATGGAGCCCGAGGGGGTCTTGGGCTGGCACAGGCTGGTGATACCCTTTCCTTTTGTGTATATATATATAGATATATATATATTCGCGGGATAATGCCAGGATCTGCATGAGAAGTCAGTCAAGAGGGAAGCGCAGAGGGACTCCCGGGTACACCTTGCCTTGAACCGGTCCGGGTCTCCACGAGGACGCGCTTGTCTGGGGGAAAAAGAAAAAACAACGGTATCGTGAGTTATCTCGAGATGCTAAACGTCGCTGCAAAAGACTTGTCCGACCACTCCCTTTTCTGTCCAAGAGCCCCTCCCTTGCCACTCCGCTACTCCCCGTCAAACACGAACCCCATGACGACATCCTTGGGCAGCATGTCGAGGTAACCCCGGTTATCACTGCTAAAGTTGGGCGTAAACTTGACCTCCTTGGAGTCGACGCCCTCCCCCACGAAATGCGCGTGGTACGCCACCGGACTGACGTCCCTCCGCTTCCACCCCTCCACCAGCGCCCTCGCGTCCTCGGGGAGGACGACCTTGGCGGGGCAGCGGTACCACCACGGCGTGTGCACGAAGGCGAGCATGATGCGCGCGTTGGGCGAGGGGTTGGGGTGGCCGGCGTGCCAGAGGCGGAGGTCCCGTATCACCGCGGAGCCCTTCCTGATGCTGGGGCGGACGGGGGGCGCAAAGGCCCGTCTGGCGTCCAGGAGCTCGTCGCGGATGCCGAACGTGGCCTCGAGGGCCTTGTCGTAGGCGCCCACCCTGCCGTCCCTGCTCGCCTTGGCCTCCCCGTGCTCCCCGTCCTGGTTTGCGGCGGGGTCGACGGGGTGTCCGGCGAGGTGGTCCCGGAACGTGGTGTCCCGATGGGACCCGAGCCACAGCTCCGTCACGCCGTTCTTCTCCGAGACGTCCTCGAGGTAGTAGTTCGTGACGAGGGCAAAGGGGAACGAGGCGTGGTTAAAGGTCAGGTCGGCGTGGACGCGCTGCCTCGCGCCGTTGAAGCCTCCGAGGTTTGTGTTGCCGTTGACGTAGTTGACGCGGGGCGAGGGCCCGAGGATGGCGGTCGTGATGGTCGCGGCGGGGATGTTGGCCCATATGTCGGTGTGCATCAGGCGGGGCTCGAGGGGGGGTCCTTGGGACATGTTGCCTGTCGGCTTGCCGCCGACGGAGTTCTGGTGCTGTTAGTGGAGCCGGAGTGGCCGATGGGCGGGCGTCGGGGTCAGAGTGCGCGGGGTGCGAGTGGAGGGAGAATGCTCACGTCGTTGAAGTGCGTGGTGGGCAGCCTGGCCATGACCTCGGCCTCGGCGCGCAGGATCTCGTTGAGCTCGTCGCAGTGCGCCGTGTTGACGGCGTTCTCGAGCACCACGAGCCCGTCGCGATGGACGGCTGATACCGCCTCGGCGACGTGCTCGTCGGTGACGATGCCCGTCGTCCGCTCTTCTTCGGAGAGGCGGACCGTGTGGGGGGTCTGGAACTGGAGTGCGGCGGGCATGGCGGCGGCGTATCAGAGTCGGGGTCTGTCTGGGGTTTGGGCTGCGAAGGGCGGGTGGTGGGTGGTGAGGAAGAGGAGGAGGAGGAGGAGGAGGAGGAGGAGGAGGAGGAAGAGGAGGAGGAGGAGGAGGAGGAGGAGGAGGAGGAGGAAGAGGAGGAGGAGGAGGGGGAGGGGGAGGGGACGGGCGAAGGAGGATACCACGCGTCTATGTAACAAAGAGAGATGCCGGGGACAAGAACTCGCGAGGTGGAGAACGGAACAACATGCCCTTTTGGAAACCGACAGCCCGCACATGACATGGGACGACAAGAAACAACGCGGATCCACGCCCTCGGAGCGGGTGCTAGGCCCGTCGGGACGCGGGTTTCCCACGCCAGGTCTAGCCGCGTGCGGTAAGCGTCGTGAGGCGTGGTGATGTGCCGGGCCGCCCTTTGGCGGGGCGGGGGACGACTGGCGGAGGGGGGAGGAGGGGCTTCCATGGGAAGCGCGCATGATGCGGCGTGTGTGACGATGAGCAAACTGCTTCCGAGCCGATACCGCGACAGTCCGGGGGCGGGGGCGGGGGCGCCTGCGGGAGGGCACGCCACACGTGGGGCCGACGGGGGTGTGACACGGCGCGGTGCGGGCTCTCGCCCGGCGGGCTAGCAAGACTGTCGGTTGCTGAGCCGAGACCCCGACGCGCGGCGGTTTCACGGCGGTCCCAGTAGGGGCTGTCCAGCGGGGTCCAGCGCAGAGGCAGCGAGGCTGTGGGGCGCTTTCCAGCGGGGCTCGTTAGCGTGTGGCCGGGCTGCCGGCGCGGTGCACGCCGTTGGGAACCCGGCTTGCCACCTGATACTGGCATGAGACGAAGATGGAGCGGCGGGGGCTAGGGGATTCCCGAGACCGTTGAGACCGACCAGTTTCTCCCGGAACGCGGCTCAGTTGTTCGCGTGTTGGCTTTCTTCTGCAGCCCAAGTATCAAGCGGAGGGTGGGGGGGGGGGCCCCTTCGGCAAAGTGGGGCGCCGCGGAGGGGCAGCGGGGCGAGAAGCACCGAACGCTCGCCGCGAGTCTTCCAGCTGCGCAGGAGCGGGGTAAAGTTCCTTTGTACCGTACAGCACCGCAGCTCCTCCTAACATCAACCCAAAGCTCGCTGCTCCGCCCTAGACTCCTACCAGCAATCAGCCCCGAAGCGAGCCGCCGCCGTCATGACTGGAATCGCCCTCCTCGGCGCCGGCATCTTCGCCCGCGAGCGTAAGCCGCGCCGCCTTCCTCCCCGCCTCATGGCCGCGACGGCGAGCTAACCGCGAGCAGAGCACCTCCCCGCCATCGAGGCCTGCGACTCCCTCGCCCTCAAGGCAATCTACTCCCGCTCCGAGGCAACCGCCACCTCCCTCGCCCAGTCCGCCAAGGCCTCCCCGGACGTCTACTTCGCGACCCCCTCCTCCCCCAACACCCTCGACGCCCTCCTCGCGCGAGAGGACGTCCACGCCGTCGTCATCGCCCTGCCCATCGCGTCCCAGCCGGAGTACGTCAAAAAGGCGCTCTCCGCCGGCAAGCACGTCCTCAGCGAGAAGCCCATCGCCAAGGACGTCGAGGAGGCCAAGGCGCTGCTCGAGTGGTACGGGCGCCTCGGGGACAACAAGCCCGTGTGGGGCGTCGCCGAGAACTTCCGCTTCTGGGAGACGGTGGTGTTTGCGGGGGACAAGGTTCGGGAGTTGGGCGGCGAGGTCGTCTCGTTCGCGTTCGAGATGTTCAAGGATGTCCCCGACGAGGACAAGTACTTCAACACTGCCTGTACGTCTCCAGTCCCGGGCCAGCGTAGCCACTTCCTTCCGCCCGCCCCCTCCATCCGCCGCCTTCACGTCGAGCTACGCCCGCTAACGCATACCAGGGCGCAAGACGCCCGAGTACCAGGGCGGCTTCCTCCTCGACGGCGGCGTCCACTTCGTCGCCGCCGTCCGCGCCCTCCTCGCCTCCGCCTCCGACCCCATAGCCTCCCTCTCCGCCCGCACGGCCCTCGTCAAGCCCCGCCTCGCCCCCGCCGACACTCTCCACTCCGTCATCACGACCCGCTCCGGCCGCTCCGGCACCCTCTGCGTCTCCTTTGCCTCCGAGTTCCGCTCGGGCATGAACCTCGAGCTCGTCACGACCAACGGGTCGGTCAAGGTCTCGCCCGTGGATGTTGTCGTCAATAGCAAGAAGGGCCAGGAGAGGACGGAGTTTGCGAGGGATTCGGGCGTCAAGGCCGAGGTTAGGGCCTTTGCGGGGGCGATTGGCGGCGAGGGGGATGCGAGGCTGAGTCCGGGGGAGGCCCTGAGGGATCTGGCTGTCCTGCAGGGGCTCTTGGAGTCGGGGGAGGCAGGGGGCGCGGTGCAGACTGTGGAGGGGTAGGCCCTGAAGGTGTGTATGGTGCTGTAGTTTGTTAGCTCTGTGCTCTGTGGAAGCAGTAGTGTGTATGCAAAGCCTCAAGATGAGATGCTCCAGGGAGTGAGCCCCGCTTTTCAAAGTTGGCCCGCAGCAAGTTTGGTGACAGTGAGACTCGCTGATGCCTGTTACCTTGGCGTCTTTCTGGTATCTTACGGACGATGTGTTGCGGCAGATGAGATACGAGCATATCACGGAGGCTGGTCAGGCTAGGATGCAATGGTATACGGCAAGACGGGGTAGTTGGCCTACTTGAACGCGTTTACAAAAGAGGGGGCCACATTGGCAAGTACACATCTCCATGGGTATACGTGATCCAAGTATATATACCTGAGCGAAGGAGTGTAAGCGGTGGGGCTGTCGCCCTGAGGTTGGCCAAGTTGAGCCTAGTCACTTGCCGTAGCGGGACAAGGAGGATTTCCATTCGACGACTCACAGAAGGCTATTCCGTGAGCGAAACCCCTGTTCTTTTCTAAAAAAAAAAAAAAAAAAAAAAAAAAAAATAGTTCCATCTGTAGTTTGTATAGGCACGGCCATTCAGTAGATGCAGAAACCATCACGAGGAACGATCAGTGGGATGAGAAGGCTACAGATTGTACGGTATTGTCTAGTTCAGGAGGAAATGACAGCGCTGTTTGGCCTGCGACACAGCCACTGCTAGCCACCTACAAGGAGCCTCGGACATGACAGCGAGTGTTCCGGTCATTGCGGCATGTCCAAGTGCTCACGCAACGAAGTCACAGTCACAAAACGCCTATAATCAGCACGATCCTTTCGAGCGCGCCTCGTCGCCTACGGTATAGCTGATCACGCAAGCCTACTAGGCCAAAGGCTGCATGGCCAACGCCTTGCTCGGCCAGAGTCCCGAAGCGGTTCTCAAAACCAGACCGCACCCCCAAAGCGCCTGCAACACCACGGCACGACTAGTATCCAACAAGGTCCTCGACCCGACACGACCGAGGCCGGCGCCAACACCCTTGCCTCCGTCCTCCTCACCATCAAGACCGCCAAGCTGATCCACACGGCTCTGATGTGCAGCGAGCACGGGCCCGAATACGTCCGGCGCGCAGCAGACGACGTCGCTGGCCTTCCATCGACGCTCGAGCAGCTCCCGCGATGCCGGGCTCTGGAGCGGAGTCGGCACAAGCCGCTAGAGGCACGGCCTTTAGGGTGTGTTGACGATCTCGAGGCGCTTGATGGGGGCATCAAGAGATTTGGGGGGTTGGAGGGGGTGAGGGGAAGAGGGTGAGGTATCGAAGAGGGTCACGGCGGCGTGGGGGGAGGGGAGGCTTGAGGGCATGGGGGTCGTTGTTTCGGACCATTGCGTTGCGTTGGATCTGCAATCAAGCGCCCTCTAGAGGTTTGTATTGTGTTCTCGTCTTGAGGAAGTAAGCGTCCTGGCGGTTATCTCTTGGACGCCGGGTGTGACCCGGCCACCTCGACTTTCTGGTATCATCATCATGGTGGAGTGTTGCAGGAATACGTTCTTGACGCGTTTGTGATCCCCTTCTTGGAGGGCGATGTGGTACAGCAGCCAGATCCCCGTATCAACCTATGCCCCGCGCTAAAAATGGGTACTCCAGGATCACATGAAGATGATGCTTGAAAAGGGCTACGCTTTTTCCGGCTCCCAGACAGCCTTTGGTGGTACTACTCCGCTCTTGTGGTACTCTAAATCCCTCTATTGGGTGACGGAGGGCGTCGCGATCCTGGTACGCCACGGCGCTGGTATTCGAGCTCGTGATCTTGAAGGCAACACGTGCCCTTACTTCTGCCTCGAATTTCTGGATACGGCCAATTCGAGATGCTATCATATATCTCATCCAGCAGGGGGCTGACGTCTTCGCCCAGAATGTCAAGGGCAGATCGGTGTCAGATATTGCCTAAAAATCCGAACTACTCTTGGTTGAGTCCTCTTATTAGCTTGATGGGAGACCTTGGGGACTGCGCTCTCGCAAACCGTGGGGGACGATGTCTCGGACTTTAGACGCGGACGCAAAAGACAAGGTGCGTATACCTCATGGTACACGAGAGACTCCCTCGAAGATACCTGGGCCGGGGCTGAGCACCTTTGTCCCTACTACGATCCCCAAGAGAACGGCTTATACCATTCCGGCTGGCATGACATCCACAAAGACAACAACTTCGTGTCCTACGCAGCCGAGTACCTCCTCCCCTCCTGCTTCCCAGAAGAAGATGATATCTTATTTTCGACTGGCATTCCGGGGACAATGACAGCAAACTTGGGGTCCACTAATCTGATACTGAAGACGGCGGTGTCCCACCCTGACAATTGACTGTATCTTTTATTTCTCTTTCGCCCTCGAGAAATAGCTGTTTCCAAAAGGGCGAGGGGGACAGTCTCCACGGCACGGCACGGTTCCATGGTTCTAGATGAGGACACACAGGTGCTTTGAATCGAAGTGGGAAAGCAAGGGCTGTCAAAATGAAAGGAACCGCGGGTTCAGGACCGGAAACGTCGCGGGCATTCTTTCTTCACTCTAGTACAAGATGATTCCTTCTTTTCCTTTTCTTTTGCCTTTTTCGTTCAAGTAAGTGCACGTTGCGTTATGCCCGGCGCAGATGGCTCCCGAGCACGACACACAAGCGCTGCTTTGTCTCACACTGGAGTTGGATCGTGCCGCTATGGGGTGTAAGTAGCAGCGTGGTCCTGGACGGGACATTATGTAGGCCGTGTATCTGCGACCCTTTTGAAATTATAAATTTACGGGCAGCGAGTTATCCCAGGCAGATAATGGATACTCTGGCTAGTTTCTCTCTCCGGGGTTAGGCAAGTCCCGTTACCATCTTATCGTCTATCAAGGCGTTTTACTGATACAACTAGAGATGAAATCAAAAGGACGCTATGCTTTGTAAAAGGAGGTCCCGTATCATAAAGTCGGGGTTAGTAGTGAGCAGGGGGGTCCCCACCCGTTTCTCCCTTTAAATCAACTGGCCATCTCTTCCTCTGCTGGTCAACATCCCTACCTGCCTTACTTGTTTTCCTACATGTCGATCGATACCTGTGCGCCTGGGGGAACAGGGTTGCGGTCAGGGTCATCTGACCTCGTAACGGAAGCGCAGCATCTAACAGGGGCTGCAACTTTCTTAATAGAGGACAGTGGCCACGGACATACCAGCAAAAGCACATTGCCGGTAGTGAAATACAAGAGGCACCGCCCAGAGCCCTGCTGGATGATTACCAGCGCAAACCCACATTCTTATCAATGCGGACACTTGCCGCAACTCTTGGCGCAGCCAGTCTCCTCTTACACTAACACTAGGCAGTGCCGAGTGGGGCTCTATGCACGGATACGCTATACGTCTATACGGACCCACCGCACTTCGGCAGACCGCCGGGCCCCGCTCCGGCCCGGACCAGCATCGCCGGATTGGGGAAAGTCGTCGTACTTCGGAATGAAACGCTGCCCATCCACAGGAGCCTCTTTCGGTCCGTACGAATGTACACTGGCGTTGCAGGAGCTCTACGAGGCTATGTAGCGGCCGGCCGCTATTCTAAGCATTGACGGACGGGAGGCCCGACGCAGACACGGCCTCCTCGTATAACATAGGGGCAGGTTGAATCTGCAACGTGGTTCTGGACTTTGGGAGCGCTGGGTTGACATAAGTATTCGGCGTCTGCCCTGGCATCTGGAGTCAAAACAAGAGCAAGCCGACCACAGAAATACAACGGCTTCGTTGACATCGACATCCATCCCGAAGCCTCCCCTTTCCGGTCCATCCCCGTCCTAGTCCTTGGTGCCGTCGCCTACATCCCTCACTCGCGGGTCCCATCATTCTCGTCTTTCGCCCACTCTCCGTTTCTTTGCCATTACATCCCGACAACAAAACCCTTCCCTCCCCCCCCGCCTGGCTTTCCCACCTCAACGTGTCGAAACCCGTCTCCATGGCCGCCAAAGCGAGCATGGCTATACTCCCCAGGGGAGAGCTGCTCCCTTACAAGGACGACTACTACCTCTGGAGCTTCGTCCCCTCCATCGCCGCGGCCGTCATCTTCATCATCCTTTTCCTCATATGCTCTGTCGCGCACACCTGGAAGATGTGGCAGAACAAGATGTGGTTCTGCAGCGTCTTTGTCATTGGAGGCTACCGTAAGTCCATTGTCCCCTTTTCTTTCTCCCCTCCTTCTAAGCCCAGGGGAGCGTTAACTGACGGGTGTCGTTGCGTACAGTCGAAGTGATGGGCTACATCGGCCGCGCAGCCGCCAGCAACGCAACGGACCAGCTAGGCCCTTACATCGTCCAATCTGTCTTCCTCCTCGTGCCGCCCTCCCTCTTCGCCGCCTCCATCTACATGACCCTCGGCCGCATCATCCGCGGCCTCGGGCCCGTGGCAGAGCAGTACTCCCTCATCCGCGTCAGCTGGCTCACGAAATTCTTTGTCCTCGGCGACGCGTTCGCTTTCTTGGTGCAGGCTACGGGCGCGGGGATGCTGTCTGCTGGGGAGGACATGGGGACGGTGGGGCAGAACATTGTCGTCGCGGGGCTCGTGATTCAGATCCTCTTCTTTGGGTTCTTTGTCGTCGCGGCTATTGTCTTCCACCGGAGGTCCGCGGAGATGGGCTCGATGGTTGAGGACGGGAGCGGAAGCGAGCTTGTCGAGGCGAGGGGATTCCCGTGGGTGGGAATGATGCACATGCTCTACGGGACATCGGCGCTCATCCTCGCGCGGTGCATCTTCCGTATCGCGGAGTACGTCATGGGGCCGGAGGCGTACCTGCTCACGCACGAGTGGACGCTGTACGTGTTCGACGGGGTGCTCATGGTGGCGGTTATGGTCATCTTTTTCTGGTGGTACCCGTCGGAGATTGGGCAGCCGAGGCGGCGCACTGAGTCGGGTTCCGGCAAGGTCTGGATGAAGTTCCTGTGATCGGCGGACCTTGCGCCTATCGGTGCGGAACATGGGAATAGCTAGCTGGTCTAGTTGCCACTGTTAGACCGTGGGGTTGGGGCCTTGAACGCGCGACTCCTGGGCAACCTACTTGAGATGGGTCCCGGGATGCGCGTGCCAGCGTGGAGATCGGGGTTGTGGAACAGGCGCGGGTGGGCAGAGCTCTTTCTCCACCACAGATTCTTTTTATTTCCTTTTCCCCTTTCGGGGGTAACCTGCGAGTTTCGATATTACAGTTTTTGGGTCAAGCTCGCGCTCTACATGCGGGTCCGCACCGCCATGTAAAGACACTTTCAACAGCCTATACAGCTTCGAAGTTGCGTCCCACCTCATTGAGCGAGTTTCGAGGATCTATTTCAGATGCTTTTCCCTTCCGCCTCTTTTGATGCAATGCCTACATCGTTGTGTTGAAGGTCGGGGAGTTGGAGCAAAACACAATAGTGAGCGATACTGTCGTCGAACCAGACTCCGAGATGAGTACATCAACAGGGCGACGCAAAACGATGAGCTCCGCGCAAAGCACAGTGACGTTTTAAAACCCTCCGGCGACGCCCCGCTTGGTCAATAATACGAGCAGCGATCGCTTGGAACTCTAGGAGCATTTGCGCACCATACGCGTATAGACACTAGCTATACGAGGAACCGAGCGCGCCCCACTTGCGTATGTATATGTGCTATAGTACAAGTACGCCGTATACCCACTTCCGCGTACAACCCCGTCCCGCGCGTACGTCTCTTAGACACCAGGTCTCGCCCTCAAACCTTCTTTTCCTCCCCCATACGCGCACGGCGGTACCGCAGACAGCCAAACATGGGCCCACCACAGCCCGGCGCCCGCAAGCGCCGGTTACACCGCAAGTCGCGGCTCGGATGCCTCGAGTGCAAGAAGCGGCACATGAAGTGCGACGAGGGGCAGCCCTCCTGTACAAACTGCAACACGGCGGAGCGGACGTGCCGGTACGGTACACTTGCCCCCCCGCGGGGAGGAGCTGCGAGCCCGAAGCCCTGGGCGGCTCCGGCACCCGGGGTTCCGCCCACGCCCGCCGCAGGGGTTGACTGGGCGCCGAAACTCGACCCCGGCGCGGCGCCGGAAGCCGGGTCGGAGCACGCTTATAGCCTCGAGCACATGCGCCTCCTCCACCACATAGAGCAGGGCATGAACGACTGGCTCGAAGTCACCGAGGCAATGCGCCCCGTAGCCTCCATCTACCTCGCCAAGGCCTTCACGACGCCCTACTGCATGGATCAGCTCCTCGCCCTCTCGGCCCTCCACCTATCCGCCACCACGACCTCCAACGCAACGACCAGCAACCCAAGACATCTCCACTACACCGCCACGAACCTCCAGACCCGCGCGCTAGCGGGCTTCCGCCACGCCATGGAATGCGGCGCAGACGACGCGACGGCCACCTTTGTCTTCTCGTCGCTGATTTCAGTGCACGTCCTGGCCGAGAGGCTGGCGGGTAGCCGCCACGACTTTGGGGCCTTCCTAGACGGCGTCGTGGATCACTTCCGGCACCATCGGGGCGCTTGCATGATGGGGAGGGCCTACTGGGCTGATCTCGGGGGCTCGGAGCTGATCGCGAAGCTCACGAGGGGGCGCCGCGTGCCGAGTCCCGCGGGCGCCAGCGAGGGAGGAGGGACCCCCGGGCGGCAGGACGTCTGGGGCGAGCCCGGCGAAAGGAGCGCTCTTGCCGCCATGGTCGGGGCATCGGCGTTGAACGAGGCCTCGGCGCAGGCGTGTCTGCAAGCGGTCCGCGGCCTCGAAAGGGTCGACGCACGCTTCGAGGGCCCCGGCGCGTGGGGCGTGCATATCCTTCTGGGCTGGCACAACATGGTTCCCCTGGGATTCGTAGACCTACTTGGGAGGCGCGTCCCAGAGGCACTGGTTGTGCTGGCGCACTTTGCGGGCTATCTGCACCGGTGCCGCCACTTTTGGGTTTTTGGTGACGCGGGGGAGTTTTTGCTTAGGGGGATTGCGAGGCACCTTGGAAGGCATTGGATGGGCTGGATGAGGGAGCCGATGGAGGCTGTGACGGGGTCGGTTGCCGCATGTCTGGGGGACGGCCCGGATGCGTGGTACTCGGGCTCAAAGACATAATCTGGAGTTTTGCTCTTCTTTCAAGCGGCTAGCGAATGCTCTTGATGCGTGAATTCCACGTTCAGTATTTGACCATGTCATCATCTCGCCTACGCCAGAGTGGATCTTCGTAACGGCGACTGCATCACCGCCCTCAGAAGTCCGCATTCAGTCTCGGCCGCCCAACCCCTTCATGAACGCGAAGGCAAATGCCAAAGCCGTGAGAGCGCCGTCCAGCCTGCCGTCTCCCAATCGCATCCCAACAGACCCGGCACTCCAGTCTATTGCGGGGGGGCGGGGGCGGGGCCGGGTCGATGC
>JAMFQS010000011.1:320772-342759 GCA_025503055.1 Sordariomycetes sp. B11D1
TGCCGTTTCCCAATCCCATCCCAACCCCCCCGGCCCACCATTTTTTTCCCCCCCCCCCCCCCCCCCCCTTCATAGCACCGGGGCAGGGCTTGCCCCATCTAGCCCCAACTCTCATCCGTCGTGAGAAACGTCACGGGCCGCGCCTAGGCATCAGGATCGAGCCTCCTTGTCCTGAGTCTCCTCGCCTGCAGCTAGAGTCTCTTGTTCCGAATCTGCGTACTCGAAAACAGGACCCACCGAGTCTCCCAATGCCTTGAGAAGTTCGTCCGCGCTATACCCTTCCCTGAACCTAGCACGTGTAATCCGGCCCCCGTTTGGCCAATGCCGTTTTGGGCGCGGAATCCTGCCTGGGTCCTCAAGGCATCCTTGACACAGTTTCTGGAACAACGCCGGGGGTTCGGATGCTCCTGGCTACCTCGAAGCGTGCGATGGTCAACACAGCTTGGCGGTTTCCATGGCCTACTGCCCTCAAGAGGCTAGCTTCGAATGGCATCTGGCTCAGTTCCGAAGGCGTGAGCGCGAATGAGTAAGTTTCGTCTAGTAAGGTACAGTGCCCTCCTCCAAGTATTTTCAGGGAACTCGCTTCGGGGTGACAGTGGTTGTACGAGAACCTCATCCTGTCCACTCCAATCCAGGTGTCCATAGGAACTCCCGCAAAAAGCTGGACCTGAGTTATGTCTTTAGACTCTGCTTGGTTGGAGTGACACCAGACCGCAGATATGGCATGTTGTACGAATGGGAAAAGTCGGGCTATACATAGAGTAGAACCGATCTCGCGCTTGTTTTTAGACCACCACGGCTCATGCGGATTAAGAATGAGGTCGGGCCTTGTACGGATTGCGACTGAACTGGGTCACGCATTGTATTCAGACCATCTTCAAGATATCATGGCTCTCACTTTCAGAGTGGCGCGCAATTTCTGGTCGGACATTCCAAAGACCGTCATCACGGAGCAAGAAGTCGCGTACAGTTTCGTGGATGAACTCGACAAGCGGGGTCCCAAGTTTCGTGACGTCTGCTTACCCTCTGGATCAATCAAGAATGAATCTCCGTAGAGTGGATTCTGTGATGATTTCCTGGTTCTAGGGCTCACACGAATCGGGGTCCGTGTGCGCGAGGACGCAAAAGTAGAAAGCTTCCGGCGTTAGGAGGTCTTGCGAAAAGAGAAGTAACTGGAGACCAGATACCAACTCGTCCGCGTCTCGAACATCTCGGAGTAGGATGTCACGAAACAATTCATGAAGTCCCGTAGGCATTTCCTGGAGTCGCTTCCGTAGCCCAAGGACACGGCCTCTGTCGTATTCCTTGTTTGGTAAACCGACGATTAACGCGACCCGAAAAAAGACACCCGATGCCAGCTCACTGATCTCAGCCTTGAGTTTATTCACGATCTTGCTCTGCCCGATCTTTAGTTCAGAGTCAATGTAGTTGGTATTGTCTGTGTTGTGGCCATCCGTCCCTCCTACACGAGCTGGCGTGCGTGGTTGACAGTGACGTGAGGATGGTGCCGGCTCGATAAACAGATAAGAAGTGTGTCTTCGGTCTCCTCCGCCAATTGTTTAAAGAAAGAAAAAAAAAAAAAAAAAAAAAAAACCATATCGCAAACTTCGTCTTCGTCGCACTCGTCCAACGCGTCAAAGAACACCGGATTCGAGTGTGTCAAGCGTTTGACACCCTTCGCCAGGAAGTCCTTGAGCATTTCGGTAGTCCACTGCACATCTCCATGTCATGACCATGACTCTAGACGAGATGTGGAACAAAATATCATGCCCAGTTGTGGCACACGGCCTATCAGTTGTAAGAGAAGGGAAGCCTGACTCACATGTATGAGTCGCGGATGGCCGAAACGACTGTTCCGAAAGATCGCCGGGAGGTTAGCGTAAGTGGCCGTCAAGTGTTGCGAAGCTTAAGGAAGACTGGCGGAACACTAGGCTCTAGGATGGATCGAAAGGGACGGACTCGGCTCCGGACGGCGTACTATACTATTGCGATGGGATTAACGCTTCCAACTCTGGGCAGGGAAGATGCGGGGGAAGTGGGATGAGGACCAACGCAGCCCCCCCTAGGTTGGGCGATAGGCGGGATGAGGACCAACATATTATGTATGAAGGCTGTACATGCAAGGGGCATAGCTTATGTGCCGCCACCTCCGATTATACCTGGAAGACGATGCCGTCTTGTTTAGGAATATGACTATGTCGAGGGGAGCGTAGGCGATGTGCTTGAACGTGGTTGAGTGGCTACACAGCAGTGAGATCTCGGTCGCGCGAATTGGCGCCGCGGACCGTCCCCGATTGTTTTTGGGCGGCAGCAAGACCGTCTGAATAATAAGCCGCCCGCTCGGTATCTTCCGTTGCGGTTTGTCGAGCTGGAAAAGACAACAATCGATGATGAGGCAAGGTGAGTACGGGGCTGCAGTGTACAGAAATATGATCGTGGGAGATGGCTTCCACCATGAAGTTCACATGCTTTTCGTTGGGCGTGGGAGAGCAAGTTTGGACCGTCTTTGGCAAGAGCGACTGATTCCCTGGTGGGGTGTCATCGCTGGGATCGCGTCTGCCGCGAACGGGTGGTGGCAACCGAGCAAGTTTGGGCGAAGGAGCACGCGGACGTCGACAGGGTGGCGGTCATTGCCACGGAAGGTCCGACTGATAACCGGGATATCGGAGGAAGGAGCGCTCGGGATATGGAAAGGCAAATGACGACCATCTCCCTTGGATTTTCTAAACCACCTTGGACGCCAGACCTCAAGGCCGCCTCGAGAGGCCAAGCATGCTTTCCGTGAGACGGTCATTATCTGCTCACATCTTGACTGACAATGCTCGCGCGAGAAAAGCTCTGGGTTCGCAAGTCGGTTCGGGCCAGTTGGATTCGCAGAGGGGATGGGGCGACGGCGCTTTTGCATCTTCCACCTGTTCCGTGTTGGTGGTTCGGAATCCCACCAGGCCTGGCATGCCTTGCCCGCCAGCGCCATGGAAGCCCGAGAGGTGGAAGAAGAGACTTCAACTCTCAAGACGACACACCGCTCGGTTACTCCAAGGGCCGGTGCGACGAAGGAGAGCTCGAGGGGAGAGGACCGCTGGCAGAGCAAGCGAGATGTTGATGTCAGACGGGACTCAACTCCGGTTTGAGGGACCACCGACCGGGGGCGTCCAACCAAAGCTCGTCCTCGTCCCACACCAATCCGTCAACCGTCACCACACAACCTCGAACCTGCACGGCCCTGGCTTTGCCCTAGAAGCCACGACACCTTGAACTGGCCCGATGGTCCCCGAGACCACGCGTTCTATGATGCTCTATTGCAGGGAGATCTAGATATTATACAAGTAATACACCGCACACGCCCCCGGTCCACAGCAACAGCTCATGCTCACGCGTCAGTCTTCTTCTCCTCCTTGGCACCAGTCTCCTCCACCGGCGCCACCTTGCCCTCATCCGCCGCGAGGGCGTCCTTCTCCGGGGCCGGGGCAGCCTGGGCGACCTCCTTCTCCTGGGCAGGCGCAGCCTGCTTCTCCGCAGCGGGGGCGGCCTCCTCCGCGGTCTTGCCCTCCTGCTCCGCGGCCGCGGCGGCGCGGGCCTCGGCCTCGGCCTCCTCCTCCTCCGCTAGCTCGGCGCCGTAGACGTCGGGGTGCCTCCTGAAGCAGTCCTGCATGCCCCTGTTATTCGTTAGCACCACGCCCAACCGACGTTTCCCTTTCGTGCTCGAGAGGCAGCAAAAGGTTCCGGGGTAACATACTGGAACTTGTCAATGCAGTCCATCCCCTTGGGCTCCTCCTCAGAGTACACAAAGCAGCTAAACGCAGCCCGGAACTCCTCCCCGCAGGGGCCGTGCGCCATGCCGCCCAGGCAAGGGCAGTCCCAGTTGATCTCGCCCGTCTCAGGGTTGAAGGCCCCCTGCTGGCCCGCCTCCTCCTCGAGCGCCTGGGGGGACCCCGCCTCGGCGGGGACCGCAACGACCTCGCCCTCGCCATGTTCCGCCTCAGGCTTCTTCTGCTCCTGCTCTTGTAGCTGCTTCTGGGCCTCGGCCTGCTGCGCCTCCTTCGCCTCGCGCTCGCGCGCCCGGGCCTCGATTTCTTTCCTCTTCTGCTCGATTACCTTCTCGACGGTGAGTTCTTCGTCTTCCGCGACGGGAACCTTGACCTGCGCTATCCGAACTGTCAGCATGCTCCTCAATTGGTCCAGCCCAGCCCTCAATACTTCAGATTCGGGTGGGGTGGTAGGTGGGCGGGAAACAGAGGGAACCTACGCGCAGGGTCGTCCGCAAAGATGGGGCTGGTGCAGTACCAGTACACCGCCGCGCCCGCAACAGCCCACCTCGCCGCCGCCCCCTTCCAAGTTCCCTTCTTCGCGCCGGAGGCGGTCGAGGCCGCGCGCCGGGGCACCACAGCGCGAGCGGCGGGGAGGGAGGCCGGCCGTAGGCGGCGGAGCGGAGCTCGGAACATGGTGTCTAGTGCCAGATACGTTTCGCGAATTCGGAGGGCAAGGCGCTGCGTTCGCGGTCGTGGGTGGTTTCGCGAAGTGGTTTCGTCGTCGGCGTTCGAAGCTCGGGAGCTTGCGGGCGGGTTCGACTTCTTTGCTTAGAAATGGCGGGTCCTTCTAAAATTTTGGGGCGGTCGTTTCCCGGTCTGTCGGCCGGCTCGGGAAAGCGCGCCTGTCACGTGATTGCGCGGCGGTTCCGGGTGGCTCCACGCCGGGAATGCGATGAGCGTGGAACCCTGCCACGGCTGCGGGACGACAGGACCGAGAGGAGATGCCTCTATTATTACCCCAGTTCGGATCGTGTATCTGGTTGGGGAAACAAATTCCACATTTTACGGTCGGAAGCGCCTCTCGAGCCACTCGCCCAACACCCGTGTCACTTACACGCCCTGGCTTCCTCAGAGAAGTTTCTCGAAGCGGCGCAGGGAGCCCCGGCCGCGCCGGCCTCGAACGGAGCGGGCCTCGAGGAAGTTGCGACGTGATTATCAATGTCCTGGCGTTTCCCCGTGGAGCTAACAACAGTTCGACCCAAGTCTCGCGGCTCCGACTTTTCGATCTTATCTATCCCATCTCCGGGGTTTAGCCGCCATGCCACCCAGAGCGGCTGCCTTAAATCACTGTCAGCAGAATTGACGCCGATTATGAAGCTCGGCGGAGGCTAAATCAGAGACCGTACTTCGTGCCTCGTAGCTCCCCGTCTCCACAGTAAACGACAGACGAACAGGCGTCACTTCTCCATAAGCTTCCCATCCAACAGGACCCGTAAAAAGACCTGACAGGCCGTAGCTTGCATCCCCATCAAAGCCTTGTCTCTGAAAGAGGAAGGAAATGGGGGAGAGTGGCGAAAACGGCGGGATGAGGACCTTTGAGTGGCACCTCGACGCCATTCTCCGGGAGAAGAAGAAGGGCGAGGAGGCGAAGCTCGCGTTGGTGATGCTGAACCAGCCCATCACGGACATGGGGGCCATCCGGGCGCTGTGGCAAAGGTGTTGGTATCCCCGTCCGGGCCCCAGCCTTCACTCACGCGCATCGCTGAGATGCTGACGATGCGCAGCGTGTCTAAGAGTAGCAGCGGACGGCGGCGCAAACAGGCTATACGAGATCTCACGAGCCACTAGGCGCCCCAGCATCTTTGTAAGTTTTTCCCTCCCCTCCGTCTCGCACCAGGCCATCCTCTGAGACGGGAAAAGGACAACCTCGACTTCATAATAGGCGACCTCGACTCCCTCACCACCCCAGCCCGCGTCCACTATGAATCCTTCAACACGCGCGTAATTCACGACACGGAGCAAGAGTCCACGGACTTTGGCAAGGCAATCGCCCACGTGCGCTCCGTGTTCCGGAAGTCCCCCGTCGACATCGCGGCCATAGGAGGTCTCGGTGGACGGGTTGACCAGGGCCTCAGCCAGCTGCACCACCTGTTCTTGTTCCAGACTGGTGAGGGGTATGATCAGGGGAGGATCTACCTTGTCTCGGAGGAGAGTGTGACGGTGGTGCTGAAGGCGGGACGGCACGTCATCCGGGTCAGGGAGGAGGGCGAGGAGGACGTGTTTGGCAAGTACGTGGGGATCTTGCCCGTCAAGGAGCCGAGTGTCATCACGACGAGGGGCCTAGAGTGGGATGTTGAGGAGTGGGAGACGGGCTTTGGGGGGCGGATGAGCACGAGTAATCATTTGCTGCCGGAGAGCAAGGTTGTCGAGGTTGAGACGTCCAAGGAGGTGCTCTTCACCATCTCACTAGCGTAAAATCATAGAAACCACAGGATGGGTATCCGACGCGGATGCGAATATAGTCCAGTCCTACTCCTAACGCCATGCACCATCTGTACCAGCAAACCCCTCCCAAGCAGCACGCAACACCCATTCTCACCGCAAGAAGTGGATGCACAGCCAGCAGAACAGGAAGAAGACAATGACACCCCCCGCAAAGATCCCTTTGTCCTCCCGCGCCCGCCTCTCCACCATCTTGATCGTGTCCCCGCTGACGCCGAGCGTGTTGGCAACAGAGTATATCCTCCTCTGCGTCCCCTTCAGCACCTCCCTCTGGTGCCCCAGATCGCCCAGCACCGCCTGGCCTCGGGCAATGTACTCGTCCAGCGCGGTGTTCGTGCTCGAGAAGAAGCTCTGCTCCCTCAGCGCGTGCGCCTCCCTTGCGTCCTCCGTCTCCCCTAGCCCTAGAGCCCCCCTCTGCACGCCGGCAGAGTAAGGGTTCGGCGCACCGCCAGCGGAAGCGGTGGACCCGGCATACGGGTTCTCGGGCGTGGCAGCGTACGGCCTCCGCCCCATCAGCTCCCCCCTGACAGCCCCCTCGGCCGCGTCCTCCCTCGCCTTCTTCAGATCCTCGACCCGCGACCTATACTCGGCTAGCTCCTCCCGGAAGCGGGCGGCGCGCGCGCGCGCCTCCTCCTGCTTCTTGGGGACCAGCTCGTGAGGGGCTAGCGCGGCGTATTCGTCGACGGACTTCGCGAGCGAGGCGAGGGAGGCGGAGACGTTTCCTATCGAGGAGGGGGTGAGGGAGGCTGGGGGCGTGGAGGAGAGGTTGTCGAGGTCGTGGCGGAGGGCTTTGGATTGCCGGAGGGCCGAGTTGTAGGCGACGTTCATGGTGGCGGTGGGCGTGACCGTGGTCGTGGGCCGGTGGGGGTGTTTAGTCGAGTGTTGGCGGTGGAAGGGGGGGGGGGGGGGGGGTCAATTTAGCAGTCAGCGGTAATGGGCTCTGATGGAAGCCATGGAGTTGAGAGAAACGAAGTCGCTGGCGGGCTGAATATGAAGCCCCTGTGAAGCTCGTGGTTGCCGCTGGCTTTTTGGGCAGGCGCCTTTGCGGTACGAGGGTACTCGGCCGACTTTATTTACACGTGGAGCATGGCATAATCCACACCGCCTTCCCGGTACGATCACCACTCCGTCAGTCTTGGCAATCTCTAATCTCGGTATCAAAAGTGGGTCCCTCCTTCACTCCACGTCGTGAGCGTATTCCGACTCCTTCACTTGACTCCAATCAGACAAACATCTCCTGTCTCCAGCATCAAACCACCGGTTGTCAACAATACCTGCGCGAAAGCGAACCGTGCCGCTCTGAAGTCCTCTTTGCAATGCGGCCTTTTAAGCTCTCCATACCCGTCACCGAAAAAGACTCCGAGAGTCTTGCAAGTCTACGCTGATGGAGTCCGTTTACGTCCAGCAAATCACCCGTCCTTCTGCCAAAACCAGGAGGAGTATACCTCTACTACTTCAATCCTGCCCTCTTTGGGCCCCTTAGGGACCAGTGCGCGTCGCATGAATTCGGCTGTATCGAACCTCGTGGCGAGGGCGGAGCGGGGTGGGTTCCTGGAGTACCATGAGCCGGGAAGTACGTTTGCAGCAGCCCAAGACACCCTCCTTCTAGTGTAACGCAAGGGTGTGAGGAAGAGTAGAGACTGACCTGTGGAAGTAACTCCCATCCTCACCCTCGTCTCATTCTTCTTCTTCCTCGCCGCGGCAGAATGGATTGCCGCCAAGCTCGTCAAGGCGGGCCTGATCGGGCAGATCATCGTGGGCCTCGTCTACGGCGTGCCCATCGGGAACATCCTCCCTCTCGACTGGCAAACGACTTTTGTGGACCTGGGCTACATCGGGCTCATCCTCATTGTCTTTGAAGGTATGTGACCCGAGTTCGCCTTCGACGCGTGAGCCGAGGGGGCATGCTGACGACGATGAAAGGCGGTCTCACGGTCCGTCTCGACCTACTGAGGAAGAACCTCCTCCTGAGCGTCTGCGGCGCCGCCATCGGAATCTTGACACCCATTGGGTTCTGCTACCTCCTGATGTACCTTGGTCTCGGATATGGTGAGTCCCTCACCCCCAGCTACTCCTCCGTCTCCAGCTGACGTCCCAGGCGCCGTGGAGACCTTTATCATTGGCGCCGCTCTGTCGGCCACCTCGCTCGGAACGACCTTTGTGGTCATCAGCGACGCGACGACGGGCCTCGACTTTGTGCAGACGCGGGTGGGCATTGTTCTCGTCAGCGCGGCGCTGCTGGATGATATCGTCGGGCTCATCATGGTCAGGTGCGCCTCCAGAATTCTGCACCATCTCACTTTACAGCAGTGGGGGTTTAGGAAAGGACTAACACGGCACAGCGTCATCCATCAGCTGGGCCCGATAGCAGACGACCCAACCATCAGCATCGGCTGGATCGTCGGCCGCCCCGTCATCGCCTCCGCCGCAATGGCAATACTAACGCCTCTTCTCTGCAAGCTCCTCTTCAGCCCCCTCTTCCGAATCTACCTCGAACCGCACCTTCCCCGCTTCAAGCACGTCTCCAACGCCGTCCTAATGGCGCTCGTGCTTTCCGCCTTTCTCGCAATCGCAAGCTACGCGGGCGCGTCGGTTCTCTACGGCTCGTTCCTCGCTGGTGCGTTCTTGAGTGGGCTGCCGAGTACGCATCCCGAGGGCCCGTTTGTTGTAGGGAGTAGGGAAGAGGGGGAGGAGAGGGAGGGCAGGACGCCTGGGTTTGACCACTCTTTTGAGAAGTATCTCGGGGGTGCGCAGGGGTATATCCTCCAACCGCTGTTCTTTGCTAGCGTCGGGTTTGCAATTCCGTTTACAAGTCTATGGACGGGCAAGGCGATCTGGAGGGGCGTGGTTGCTACGCTTCTGATGGTCGTCGCCAAGGTACGCTTCTCCCCTTCTTCAGTCTCACACCCTCTACCGTTATGCTTGTTTTGGGAACTAACATCTCAGGCCGCCGTTGGACTCTGCGTCCCCGTGGTAGACCTCCTCACCCACCGCCCCGGTGCGCCGAAAACAAGCTGGAAGGCCGCCACCTTCCTCGGCATGGCAATGGTCGCGCGCGGGGAGATTGGGCTGTTAATCATCCAGGTGGGACTCAACGAGACGCCGTTCCTCTCCGAGGATGCGTTCATCACGGCTGCGTGGGCTATCATATTAAACACGATCATCGGCCCGATGTCTGTTGGATCCCTTGTAGGGAAGCAGAGGGTTGTGCTATTCCATGATGAGGTTTGGGGGGTGCAGGGTAAGGGCGAGGGGATGGGGAGTGTGGAGAAGAGGGGGTGGAGGAAGTGGGTTGATAGGGGGGCTAATACTCGGGTCAGGGAGCAGATGGAGGTTGAGGAGGTGCGGGCGTGAGTGCGCCTCGGACCGGGGGCTAGGAGACAGGGGACGAGGTACTTGCGGTGGATGGGGGGTGTCTTGGTGCTCGTCATGGCGATGAGGTGGGATGTGCCTGGGAGCATTGGCATAGGGAAAGAAGCTGGTTTCAGTTTACGAGAGTCAAGTGGGATACGGAAAGGTGAGGACATGTTTGGGGGGGGGGAAAAAAGAGAAAAAGAAGAAGAAGAAAAGAAGAAACAATAAAAATGAAGGGGAAAGAGATAGTCCTAAGACTGGATGCTGGGTCTGGGGCGTCGAGGCCAGCCGGCCTTGACATCCGGCCCGGGCAATGTCAATAGATCCGGTTTGGGGGAGACATCGGCTCACAGCTGGCATTAGACGCTAGTTGAGGGGAGAGGCCAATGTGAAGCGGGAGAGTCGCGCCCACGTGACTTCGTGTTCGGGCGGTCAGCGGCAGGACCAAAACACGGAACTCCGGCGTCGCTTCACCGCCCAGACGCGCTATCCGGTCGGAAAAGCCGAAGCTTAATTCGTGCGTCCCGTCGTGATGTTTTGCAATGGCGCGTAATGCCATACATACATGCCTGCGAGGCATTCCCCACCGATACCGCGCGAAGATGGGCTGAAATGATCGGGGGGATTCCGGGTAACGGGGTTAGGTACAGCGCCAAGAAAGGCGGCGAAGGGAGGGAGAACTGTTCTTTTGCCACGGGCTCATGCGCTGCGACGCGGATCGGGAAACAGAGAAGAAGAAAAAGTTCTGCTGCCTGCTTTTTTTTTTTTTTTTTTTCGTTTACAGTGGGTTTGGCGTGCATTAGCGAAATCTTCTAATTTTTTTGTCTTTGTTTTTTTTTACAGCGAGGCATTGCTGGTTTTAGGGGAATTCTGCTGCCTGGCTGCAGTGTCATGGATGTGCCCTTGCGTTTGGCGCCCGGGGGACGTCGGGAACGCCTTGCTCGGGTTGCAATGGGACGGGGGAGGTCATGTTGGTACGGATAGAGGTCCACGGTTGCTTGGGCCGTCCGGTGCGACGGTCGCGGCGGACTGGTTTGCAGACGTCCCGCGCATGGAACGGACAAAGAACAGTCGGAGGAGCGGAGGAAGGCTGTTATGGGATGGAGTTATTCCGGGAACCTTGGGGAGAGGAGCTGAGAAATCGCCCTCGTGACTCCCATGAAATCATCGTCGACCCGAGACTCCCCGGATCAGGCACTTTCCCGCAGGTGACGTCTCGAGGGTCCGCCGTGTCTCGGCGAGGTCCGTCGTGCAGCCCCCATCTGCCACCGCCCGTCCCGAGCAAGTCGCGGGCACATGTCCCCGAACGGGACGAGCCATGGCCCGGAGGATAGTGCTAGGGATTACGTATGCGTATGCCGCCCGTGCTCGTGGCAGCACGAGCACCTGACACGAACGAGGCACGATGACGGAATCTCTCGTCCGCTCAGGAAGGAACGGAACGAGGGAAGGAACCTCCGCCGGCGCGTGATTTGATGGTGCCGGGGTTTCTGCCGGCTAAAGCGAAACCCGAGGTCCTGAGGGAACTGAGCATCTGGAACGCTAAACCACGGACACTGGGGGCGCTGGGACCGGGCGCTGAAAAGCTAGCCTTCCACCCCAAGTGGGGCCCGGGACGCAAGTCGCGGGCACGCCCACACCCCCGCTGGGGGACACGCTGACGCGACGCCCGCTTGTTTGTTACCACACCACACACACCTTCGCTGCCCATTTTCGCTTCCACTCTCTGTGCAGTGCCCCATCATTGCCTTGTTTTCCCGGACATCGGATCGAGATTGCTGCCACCGTCATTAGCTCACCGTGCCCTCCCCTCCGAGCGCAAGGATACGTCGACCGAGGAAGCCCACCCGAGAGGAAACACGAGATCGGGCTTCCTTTCGTCGTCCCACTTCGTGCCCGTGAGGCCGTTTCTCTTCACTCCGCGTCCCCACTTCGTTTCCGCCCCAGCAACGCTCCCGCCTTCGAATCGACAACACCTCCCGTCTCGAGGAGCCTCGCCATCGCCGCGTCCATCGCGCTCGCCATCGCTCGACGCGCCGCTCGCTCTCCACCGCGTCCAAAGTCCCGCCCGCGCTCCGATCGACGCCGCCGCTTGGAACGCGCCGCCCAACGCGCCAGCCGTCCGACTGCGCCACCATCGCCAACCACCAATCTAACCCCGAACGCGACGTCCACCATGCAAGCGAACTACCCGCCCTCCCCGGGCCCCCACCCCTCGCAATCAAGCGACGACCCCGACGCCCCGCCCGCCACCGCCACGGCGACGACGCCCCGCACCTCGTCGCAGTGCTCCAGCCAGGAGTCCCAGCTCCTGCACCTCTCGCGCGTCGCGTCCATGCAGGAGAAGCTCGACGGCGGGTCGCGGAAGAGGACGGCGGACGGGGCCGTCAAGGGGCATGGCCACGGCCATGGGCACTCGAGGACTGCGAGCGCTGTTAGCGTGTCGACGAGCGGGAGTCGGATCGGAGAGGTGGGCTCTTCCCCTGGTCTGCGTTGCTTGCGCGCGCGGGGCCTGTTTTGTTGTCTTCTTTTTTTTCTTTTTTTCTTTTGTGGGCAGACGGAAGTCGGATTGAAGTGCTAACTTGGGCTCGCGACAGCTTACCTCGGATCTCAAGACGCGACTGTCGTACGCAATGGTCAAGGTCAACCACGGCTGGCAGGCTCACTCCATCGACGAGGTAGAGTCCATGGCCTCGCAGGCCGCGTCGCCAGTATCCAGCTCATCCACAGTACCGCGCCGCCACTCCGCCAGCCCCGCGCTGCCCCAATTCTCCAGGCCCAGCAATGGACACCACACGACGCCCCCCGCTAGCCAGTCCCAGTCTCAGCCGTACTCGCAGTCACAGTCTCAATCCCCACGGGATCCCCGGAGCCCAAACCCCGCGCCGAAGCGCGCAGCCCTCGCGCCCCCGGCGCCAATCCAACCGGGCCTCAGTCCCCCGCTCTACGATGGACGGCCGTCTAGGCCAGGCTACACCCCAACACTCCTCTCGCACTCGCACACTGCCTCGCCTCACACACCAGCCCCAGGCGTCCCCGGCGACCCCATAGTCCTCTCCCCCCACCACCACCAGGCAGTCCGCGACCAAGACGCCATCGAGGCCCTAATGGCCATGAGCTCCCCCGGCCACCTCTTCCCCGCCTCCCCCCGCGGACCGCCGTCCTCCGCGCCCGCACGCACCCGGCAGCCCCTCCCCACGAGCCAGCCGCGCAAGACGCTCCCCGGCTCACGCCCCAGGGCCGAGTCGGTGGGTGACTCGCCGCAGAGGGGCCCGAGAAGGAGGGTCCCGCCGCTGAGGTCCAGTCTCAGCATGTCGGCCGCGCTGGGGGCGGGTGTGAGGAGGCGGTTGAGGGACGAGGAGATTGAGAGGATGTTGGAGAGGGCGGGGGAGGAGAGCAGTGAGGATGAGGGGGAGATTCTGATTCCGAGGCTGGGGGGTGTTGTGGGGTCAGGGTAGGGTTGCTGCGATGGTTGGTTGAAGGGTTGGTCCTGACGAGGAGAGAGTGAAGGAGATGGGAATGAGGATGAAGGATCTAAACGGGGTAAGGGTGTACGATGATTCCATTTGGCGTTACATGATCTTGGGTTTTGCTTTGCTCTAGCACTTGCTTTTTTGCCTTTTTGGCTGTTGCTAGCTTCTCTTTGCTTTTCAAATGGGAACTGGAGCCGAGGAGATTGAAAGTCGCATCTTCTGCGCCGGCTGCTCTTATCTTTCCGAGCGTCATCTTGCATAAGGGCGGGTTTGGGGAGGGGCGGAGTAATATACGCCAGCGGGCCTCTTTTTGCTGTCTTGACGTTGGTTTCCTCCTGGGTGACGTTGTGGGGTTGGAGGCTGTCCTCTGATGCGCTTGTGATGCGCTTCCGTCGTGAGGGGGTGTGGGGGGCTTCGGAGGTTACGGGGCGGGAGTGGCTCAAGGGTCGAGTGTTGAGAGATGGAGCGGTGCGTTGGGCGGGAAGCGGGCGTGGCTTTCCTTTGTGGATCGCTTGGATTGTAACACGAGCCATCCCAGCAAGCGTGGCTTGCTGGAGAACGCACTCGGGAGGCTTGCTCCCCGCAACTAACCAGGCCTTGGTCCATCGTAGCCTTCGAGGAGTAAGCCTAGAGCGTACTGGCGCATAACCCCCTCTAGACCTTTCGTGGCGTCGTATCTACAAAGGATTCTTTGTCCCAAACGTCTCGGGGTGACGGGCCCCTCCGGGTAAAACGTAATAAGGAAAGGGGGGGGGCTCATGGGCACTTTGGAGGCGCAGCCCTCGGCTCGGCCATCAAGCTGCTGCACGCATCCCGAGAGTAAATCAGGGAGAGCGACCTCCTTGGGAGCCGGCGGGGTTGGCCCTGAGTGGGGGACAACAGGTAAACTCGGGAAACTAGATTGCCATGTTGTATCTCCGGTTCATCTTGCATTCACAACCGAGTACATCTCGAGCTCGGCGGAAACATCTGGGAGAGAGCAGGCCATCAAGCTCTGGGGGCCCCTCGGTGCAAGCGAGGCACAACACCAGACAGGCACGGTAGACGACGTACGGCCACGTAACGAAGCAGTACTCGAGATCATCCACGTAGATAGGACCCCCCCTTGAAGGCGGGTCATCACTCTCGACACTGATACCCGTCCCCTACACGGTAATAACCCCCTCGAGCCTAACATCCCGACTCGAAGCCCCCACCACGATCCCAAACTCACCCTCGGGAACGACCCACTCCATGGCCCCAACATCCCAGTAACTCAGGTCCCTCCTCCGGACATTGAACGTCGCCGTCCCGCTCTCCCCAGCCCCAAGCCACACCTTGTCGAAGCCCCTGAGTTGCCTCGGCGGCAGGTCGGGTGCAGAGGCCGGGAGGGAGACGTACAGCTGGGCGACCTCCGCGCCCGCGACGTCGCCCGTGTTTGTTATGGTGGCTGTGATGGTCGCTACAGTCTCGAAGAGGTCCGAGGGGCCGCCGGGGGCGAGGGGCCCGATTGCGGGGCCGGGGGTTGCGGTGGAGTCGATTGTGATGTCGGAGTACTCAAACGTCGTGTACGCTGTTCGTGTTGGCCCTCCTCTCTTTGTTCAAGTCCGGGGGGGGAATGGGGGAGATGGACTTACACATCCCGAATCCAAATTCATATCGCGGCTCGATGCCCTCGTTGTCAAAGTGCCGATAATCGACAAACAGGCCCTCCTCAAAGTCGTCATCGCCCCCCGGCTTGACAGCCGTCCCCCAGTCCTCCGCCTTCTTCCCAAGGGTGTACGGCAGCTTCCCGTTCGGGTTCGTGTCGCCCCAGAGGATATCTACCAGCGCGTTCCCGTTCTCCTGCCCCGGGAGTCCAGCCCAGACCACACCCTTGACGCCCTCCTGCGCGAGGATCTCCTCGAGGATGACGGGCCCGGTGGAGTGCACAACCACGATCGTGTTGGGATTCGCCGCCGCAACAGCCGCGACGAGCTCATTCCCACCGTGCCACGGGTCAAGGTGGTTCCGGTCCCCAGGGTGGCCATCGACAGTGATGTACCCCTCCCCCGACTTGGCCATAACAAAGACAAACGCAACATCCGCCCCCTCCGCCGCTGCGGCGCCCTGGGACGGATCATCCGTTTCGCTGAGCACAACGCTCCCACCCTCCGCCTCCGCCCTCTCCTTGATGGCATCGTGCGGCGCAACGAGGTACGTGAGATCGACCGTTCCAGAGCCCCATCCCATGGCCAGCGCGCCCTTGGGGCAGGAGCGGTCGGGGCAGGCGTTTATGCCGTCGGGGTTATTCACCGAGCTGGACCCCACGACCGCGATGCTCGACACGTCAGTCAGCGGCAGGAGGTTCTCGTCGTTCTTGAGGAGCACGATGCCGTCGCGGGCTACTGCCCGTGCGTTCTCCGCGTGGTCGCCCCGCACGTCGGCGTCAATGTTGAAGGGAGGGTAGTTCTCATCCTGACCGACGAGGTACCAGCTCGCGAGAACGCGGCGAACCATGTCGTCGACCCTCTCCTGCGGGACGTCTCCAGAGTCGATGGCCTGCTGGAGAGCGTCGCCCCAGAGTACGTTGCCTCCGTCGTAGTTACTCCCCGGCATCGTCATGTCCATCCCACCGTTCGCGGACCCCTCGGTCGTATGCTGCGCATCCCAGTCGGAGACGACAAAGCCCCTGAAGCCCAGCTCCCCCTTCAGGACATCCATGAGTGATTCTTCGGACTCGCACGCCCAGGTGCCGTTGAGCTTGTTGTAGGAGCACATGATGGACGCCACCCCCGCGTGGACACTATCGGCAAACGGCCAAAGATAGAGCTCGTGCAGCGCCCGGTTGTCGACGTTGGAGGACATGGTATTGCGGTTAACCTCCTGCTCATTCGCGATATAATGCTTCGCGCAAGCCTGCACCCCGGCGCCCTGCATCCCCAGAACCGTCTCCGCAGTCGCAATCCCCGTGAGATACGGATCAGGCCCGAACCCCTCCCAGTTCCTCCCCGCCGCGGGTATCTTCCCTAGCGCGCCCGGCGCGGGCCCAAGCATGACGTTAACACCCATCCCCCGCGCCTCCTCCCCCATGAACTGGCCCCTCTGCCGGATAAGCTCAACGTCCCACGTCGACGCGGCCTGGATACCAGGGGCGAAAGCAGTGACGCTGGAGCCGAAGCGCAGGCCGAGGGGGCCATCCTGGAGGCAGAGGGAGGGGAAGCCGATCGAGGCGGCGGGGCTCGTGTTGCCGACGCAAGGGCCCTTATCCCAGCCTACGCCGGTGACTATCCCAATCTTCTCGGACTGGGAGAGCTGGGGGAGGGCGGCGTCTGCTTTGGCGTAGGCGGCGTCCCAGTCGAGGGCTGCGGGGTGTTAGTGGTGCGGCGTGAGGGATAGGGGAAGCGGCGACTTACACTGGGCATGGCCCAAGGGGGCAAATGCCGCTGCGGTGACCACCGCAGCGAAGATCTTGGGAATCATGCTCAATTTGGCGGGCTATTGAAGCGGGAGAGCTAGGAGCGGGTCATGAGGAACAAGATCCTTGACGCGGACATGGTCTTGTCCTGGGACTTCAGCGGCTTATGTAGGCACCTACTGATATACCCCATCTATACCACCTCCAGCCGATATGAGGACATTTGTTGTGCCGATACGGCAGAACTAACAACGTTCTCCGTCCCGATATGGGCCCATCGTCCGCAGAGTGCCATCGTGGCCCACGGCTGTCCAATTGACAGCCCAGGCTCGCCTGGTGGGCCCATCAAGAGACCGGCAGAAATGCCCTCATTACTGCACCCAGGGACAACACGCCTCGGGAAGCCAAAGTAATACCGGGCCTCATCAAGATGACGCAGGAGATTCTGGGCGAGCGCGGCACTGCCCAGCTGACGTGGGGGCGATGGGATGAAGATCTGCCGTGGGTCCCTGGGCCGGGGATTGGCCCGGGGCGGGGTCTGGGGTAATATCGGAGTGGCGGCAGGGCATGATGCGTCCAGACAGGGGTAGCCCCCAAAACGAAGGAACCCCTCTTCCTCACGAGCGGACAATGGATCATGTAGGAACTGCCTGGTTTCCTAGCGGGAGGGACAGCTCGAGTGCAGCGTCGCCCGGGCCATGCTTCGCGAGTCCGTCACGGCACGATCATCGCCCTCTGTGGAAGGCGAGGGGGAAGAAGACAGAAATATAGTACCGAGCACCTCCCCGCCTTGGCTCCCATCAATGTGGAGGCACAACCACTCTAGGCAAGACGTCCGGTCCTGGGCCAGGGTCGACGCGATACCACGCCATGGAAGCGGGCCGAATAGAGGCCCCGGGTGGCAGATGGATTGGGCAGGTTCATGGGCCCCAACTCGAAGCCAAGACCGACCATATCTAAGAAGATGGCACCGAACGGGCCGCGTTCCCATGTATTAAAACACTACCCCCCTCCCAGGCAATCTCGGCGAGGGGGAGCAAGTTTTACGGCGACCGCGCAGTATGCAAGGGCGGGCTTTGAAAGGCCGGGAAGCCCATTTTCGTCCCCGGAGGCCGCTTGGCGTATACGGCGAGATGGCCGTGAAGTGGAGGAACTGAGAATTGCGAGCGGGGGACTCGGTCCCGACGATGTATTTCCACGAATCGAGTCGGCGGGGCAGATGTATGTAGCGACGATCTCCTTCCGCATCCACTTTGCGGGCCCTGGCTTCCGGGGACGTGCCACTCGGCGGTTCTCCGCGCCGATCAGACCGGGGTCTTGTCGTCCGCGTGCGGGGGATCCGTGGAGTCGGGGGAGAGGGTCGCGGGCCTGTTCCCGGTGTTGTTGTGTCGTTGCTCGAAGCACATCGGCGGTCCATACCAAAGGGAAGAGAAGGGAAGAGAGAAAAAAAGAACAAAAAAAAAAAAAAAAAAAAAAAAAAAAAAAAAAAAAAAAAAAAAAGAAGACAGAAAACAGAAGACAACTCGATAATTCCGTGATAATAGAGAGTGGCGAGGGAATCAAGTCAAGGTCGATCTGATTTCGAGACTGGGGATGGAGCGACGTGGTAAGGCCAGAACACGCCCCCCGGACGTCTCCCGGAGCTCCCCCCTCCGGGCCGTAAAGCTGTTTCCCGTGCATGGAGTAACTGTAGCCACCCAGTCGAGTCTTCCGCACGGCAGCAAGCTCCCTCTTCGAGGCATTGTGCCTCCCGGGAGGCTACCAAAATCAGACAAGCACCTTGGCCGTCTTCTAAGCGTGTCTTTTTCACGTTAGGCTTGAGGATCGATCGGCTTCTTTCACGCCGATTCCTAGAATCATGGCGAGAGGGCGTGGGCTTAGCGACGCCACGCGCTTTGGACTTGGCACAGCCGTGCCATGTCCCGCCGTCAATAGGATCATGTCCTGAAGAAGGTTCGTCCTGGAAGTTGGAACCAGTAGCACACTCACGACACCGCACATCAGCCTTCCCCCTGGACCTACAGTTACACGTAGATCGCAGTCCTGGGTGGCTCGTAGCTGCGTGTCGGCCGCTTGAGAGCTCGATTCCGTCAATACACGGCCATGTATGCGCCAAAGACGACCACGGAGAGAGCCGTTCCATGGGGCAGGAAGCTTTGTATCCAACCCATCGTTCAAGGGCTAGAACTCCCATCCGGTCTGGCAAAGGGAGGAATGCGGAGACTCCTCGACGCAGCGGATCCGGCGTTGCTACCCTGTTTGCTGGACGAGCATTCCGATGAATGCCAGGATCTTCCTAAATTTAGACAATGTACCAGGATTAGTCGTCTTGCTCGTGGCGTCCGCAGGGAGAATCCATCGTCCGCGTGCGCCAGAGCGAGGATATACGACGAGTTGATAATTCTCCCCGCTCGAGACGGCCAACAGAGCACTGCGAGACGGATGCCCGATTGATGCGACCGGAAGGAGACTGATGCGCCAAAACGGTACAAAGCACGCGACTGGTCGGCATGAAGCCTGGAGAAGGCTCCTGCCGAGGGGCAATTCCCAGTCGAGCTCACAATGGCAGCTGACTCGGATGACCATCACGTGACCCTCGTACCCCACCCCCCAGGTCGGACAAGTGCGAATCCAGCCTCGCTCTTTTTTTTCCACTCGTCGACCCTGCCGAGTTCGAGTATCGCAGCATCGAGGAACAGACGGATTGTGAGAGCGTCCACCCCGAGTACGAGAACGGAACGCCGTGCGCCCCCGCGAATTGACACTTGACGGACAACCGAGACGAAAGCGCCGGCCTCGCGCCTCGGGATACCTGCCTGCCACTGCCTCGGTCCCCCCGAACCCGAACCTCCCCGACTGAAGTCCCGGTCTGTCTTCCGTCTAGCGCATCGCACCGCCGGGCTCGCTGCCACGGCTGACGTCCAACCGACGTCCCACTCCACCTTCACCTCCCACCTTCAACCTCCACCCCCCAACACCCACCCACCCACTGCATGCGCACGCCCACCATGTCAGACGACGAGTTCTCCCACGCGGAGCGCTCCAACAACCCCCCCGCCGACCGCGACAAGCGCGCCCCGCGCTTCAGCTGGACCGCCGCCTACGAAGCCACCTTCTTCGCCTCCCTCTGCGAGTCCGTCCACCTAGGCCTCCGCGAGAACCACAGCTTCAAGGCCGAGGCCTGGGACCGCGCCGCCGCCGCCCTCCGCGACCAGCACGGGGCCTACCCGACGAAGAACCACCTCGTCAACAAGTCAGACAATGCGAGGAAAAAGTTTAGGCTGTGGAGGGGGCTGAGGGAGCACCCTGATTTCTTGTATAACCCCGCCGCGAGAACGGTCGCGGCGTCGGATGAGACGTGGAAGGCGCATATCGAGGTATGTCCGCTGGTCCCCTGATGGAATTCTCATTATCCCATCCGTCCGCCTTCTGATAAGGGACGTGAGAACTAACTCTGGCCTAGAAAGAACCACTTTCTCGCGCCCTCCGCGGCCGCCCCTTTGAGCACGAAGAGTTCATGGAAATCCTCTACCCCGACGTCGTCGGCTCCGGCGGCGCCCCCAAGCGCATCATGAAGCCCAAGCGGAAGGGCCCCGACGCCCTCCCCGGCTCCGACGACTCCGAGATGCCAGGCACCGCAATCCTCAACCTCCAGGTCGACCAGACGTTCCAGCCACAACAGCAGCCTCCGCAGCAGCAGGCGCCGAGGCAGTCGCACCCGCGGCATTCGATGCCCGCGCAGGGGAGGCCCGGTGCTAGGCCCACGTCGACGACTATGCCGCCCCGGACGAACATGCCGAGCACGAGCGCGCTGACGCCGCCGGACGAGACGGCTTCGCACACGAGGAAGAGGTTCATGCCGCCTCAGCCACAGGCACCAGCCACGTCACAAACGCAACAACAGCAACAGAACAAGCGGCGCAGGATATCCGCCCAACCACCCACAGCCTCCGCGAGCGAGTCCGCCTCCAACCCGTCGCGCCCCTCCCGCTCGGCGCTGGAAGACACCGTACTGGATCTGCTGAGGCAGAGGGTCCCTGGGTGGCCTGAGCAGGCGCTCGACATCTTCTTCCGGGACTTCTCGGACGAGGACATGGATCTTCAGCTCAAGATTGCGGAGAAGGCGCTAGCGGACGAGAGCAAGGCGTTGATCTTCTGCAAGATGCCCGCGGAGATGAGGAGGCATTGGGTGAAGAGGCTGAGGGAGGTGCATAATCGGGCGGTGTGAGGGCCAAACGTCCCCTGGGGGCTTGGAAGCTGTTGTGGGCCGTGCTTTGGGCGTTGTGCTGGTGAGAGGCGTGTTTTAGGGGGGCAAAAACGGAAGGATGGGAAGGGATGGAGTGGGGCGTTTCTTCTAACGACTTTGATGATGATGATACTCTTGTATATGGGTATAGCCCGTGTAATCTCTTATTTCCTTTTTTTTTTTTTCCATATTCTTTTTCTTTCTTTTCCGTGGTTTTGCGGATGGTTTAATGGTGGAGCGGGGCCGTTCCTTTAATCCTTCCAGTTCCCCTCTCATTTCCTTGGGCTCTTGGTCTGTTGATTCGGGACGGCCTGGCGGGGGATATGGACACGAGGGGGGCCAGAGAACGCAGTTCAGCTCGAAAGGGGGGGGGGGGGAGCGTTTGGTTAAGGGGTCTGGCTGATGTGTGTAATGGGCTACGATGGAAAGGGTATACCGCGGAGACGATGCGAGGAAAGCGTCTGGGGCGAAACGAAACATACGAGAGCGCTGTTAAGTATTCTGTGTGTACGAATTGCAGGAATCTTAGTGCGTTGATGACAACATTGAATCAGGTCCCACTGCTTGAACGACCGTTCTCACGCTTCTTGCCCTCCCTAGCACAGGGCGTAACTTGGAACTGAGACTGCGATTCGCACATGCTCCCGGCATCATCCCGCCGTGCGTCCTCTCACGTCCAGGCATCTCACCTCATCTCAATCCTTCCGGCACAGGTACCTGCGAGCAGTCAGCAAGTCCATCCCGACCTCCAAAGACCAGGGGAGCAGAACTCGCCTCCCGACAGCCGCCTCAACAGCCCCAACACCCCCCAGGATCCCCACGCCGACACCCACCTCCCTCCACCCCAGCACCCCCCTCTCGTACAGGCCCCAGGCCTTGAGCCCAAGCACCGCGCCAACAGCCAGCAGGACCCCGACGTTGGTGGCGCCGCACGCCGGCGCGTCGCCCCCGCCGGCGGACCTGCCGGGCTTGGGCTTCGGGGACGGGGGCGGGGGCGGGGAGAGGTCGGGGGCGGGGACGGTGCTGACGGAGTCGGTGGCGGAGGGGTTCTCGGTTGGGACGATCTCGGGGACGGCGGGGGCGGAGGCCTGGTTATTTTTTTGAATTGTCAGCTGTGGAGTCCTCGCGGCGCGGGGGATGTTCTCTCAAGGTTTCTTTTTTTTTTTTTTTTTTTTTTTTTCCCAAAAGAGCGCGAGTTGGGGGGGGGGGGGGGCCAACGAACCAATTAGGGGCGATGCTTCGATTTATTGAGGGTTACGGCGGCGTAGGCCAAAGCGGCCAATAGCT
>JAMFQS010000011.1:342769-362788 GCA_025503055.1 Sordariomycetes sp. B11D1
CTCCCGGGGCGGGGGGGGGGGGGGGGCGCGGGCGCCCAGACGAACCTCTTCGGGGCTCTGCTTCGAGTTCTTGCGGGTTACGTCGGCGTAGGACACTGCGGCCATTAGCTTGCTGTCCAGGATACCTCGCGATGAAGATGTTGTCGAGGCATATACTTTTTGGAGCTTGTCGCGATGGCGCGAGGGTGTCTGGTGTGTAAGTCAAGTGTGCGTCTCGATCAAGTCTCGTTCTGCTCGTACAGGCCAAGAGACAAGGTGCTCAGAGTTATGAAGATGGCAGGTCGCGGGTTCGTGTATGGGATTGACAGACGGAGAGAATCGAGTGAGGACGAGCTAGGGGGTCTAATTATATATATATACCACCACATGATGCGCGGACCGAGCCGGGGAAGGTCGCGTCACTTGGGGGGGGGCCGACTCATGGCGTCGCGACTACGTCATAGCCCACCCCACACCCGGGCCAAGTATTCCCAGACAAGAACATGCCCACACACCAAACCTGTCTTCCCACAGCTTCCGCCCCAGGGCTCGTATGTACAAACGCCGCCAAACGAATCGCGGAACAAAATGCGACAATTCTATGTCCCGGTAGATTTTTTTATTGTATTTTTTAACTCCTGTGTTGGGCAGTGGTGGATACAGACTCCGGTACGGTACCCCGCGTATCTGCATCAGCGTCACCCGCGCGCCGGCTCGTCCGCCCCACCCTCGTCCCCCACATGCCCGTAGACGCCCCCGTCCAGAATGACATGCTCGTTGTCGTCGAGATCATCCTGCACGCGCCTCCACCTCGGGCCCCTCGGCTTCTCCTTCCTCTTGCCCTTGTCGTCCTTGGGGCTATACACGGGCCTGATCAAGCTTCCCAGCAGCGGATTCCTGCTAAACGTCCCGCCCTCCCTCTTCCTCTCCTCCCCCGGCGCCCCATCGTAGCCCCCTTCCCCGGCGTCGTCCCCAAGCTCCGTCTCATCTTGTACATCCTCCTCGGGGCTCGCAGGCCTCTCCACCTTGGCCATCCTCCTCACAATCTTGCCCTTGACGATATCAATGCTCAGCACCTCCCTCCTCTTCTCCCACTCCGGCTTAGCCTCCCACTCCATCTCCCTCAACACCTTCTGCTGCCGCTTCAGCTCCAGCGCCCTCTCCTCCGGCGTCGCCCACATGCTCCCCTGCCCCCCCATCGCGGCGCCCACGTCAAAGTCCGCCACCTCGTCCCTGACCGTCGTGCGCTGCGCGTTCTGCGCCTGGTACGACAGGAGCCTGTCCCTGTGCTCCCTAGCCTTCGTCTCCGCTTCGGACAGCGTGGTCCCCTCGAACCCGTCCCTGGGCCTAGAGAATGCGGCGGGGGCCTTGCTGACGTCCGCCCTCTTATGCTGCGCCCGGTGAACGGCCTGCTTCTCCCTGCTCCTCTCGGCCTTTAGCTCCCCCAATATCGCCTCCGTCTCGCTAGGGCTCAGTATCCTCTCCCCGCAGAACGTGCACGGGCCCAGACCCTCCCGGACGCAGATGACCTTGCCGCAAGACTGGCAGTTGGGGGCTGCGGACTGTAGCGGGTGCCTCGTCGCGACGCAGTTGCACCGGCGCGCCGAGGGGTCGCCCGTCGCGCGGGGGTTGGCGGAGAGCTCCAGGGTGCGGATGGCGGAGTCGAGGTCCGCGAGGGCGGTGGAGGCGCCCTTCATGGGGGTGCCGCCCGCGATTGAGACCTTGGTAGCCGGCTTGGGGGTTGACGACCTTGAGCTGTTGCTGGACTTTGGCTTGGGCTTTGCGGCGGGGTCCGAGATCAGGAAGCCCGACTGCTGGCGCTTCGCAGGCTTGTGCGCGGGTGTCTCCTTGGGCTCTGGCGCGGGTGCTTGAGGCTGGGGCTGGGGCTGGGCCGGAGGCTGAGGCTGTGACTGCGCCTCGGGGCCAGGACTCGGCGCGGGACTCGCCCTGTTGCTCTGGGGTATATACTCCAGGTCCGCGTCCTTCTTGTTATACGCCGTCCCCAGGAACCCGGACCCCTCTACTTTTCTCGCCTGCGGCACATGCAGCGGCGCCTTCTCCTTCTTGCCCCTCCGCCTTCCCCTCGGCGCGGCGTCCGCCCCGCCGTCGCTCGCGCTGGCCGGCGTCGCGGCACCGCTGTTGCTGGGCGTGGCGCTCCCCGGCGCATCCCTCCTCTTGGCATTGAAGGCGGAGATGAAGGAGACGGCTTGGGGCTCGGTGCCCAGGAGGTTCGAGAGGTGCTCCGCCGCGGTGGGCTTGGGGAGGGTGGCGGCGTAGTCTAGGATTTGCTGGAGTTCGTTGTCGGGGAGGGGGAGGAGGCGGGAGAGCTGTGTGAGGGACATGGCGGGCGGTGCGTGTGTGGGTTTAGGCTGGCGGGTGCTGGAGGGGTTGATGACGGTGCGGCGAGACGAAGAAGAGGTGAGGTGAGGTCGAGGGTTTTGTGCTGACCAAGTGAGCTACGTGGTCGCGACCTGGACACTGTGTAGCCGGCGCGGAGGCCGCGCAGACGTACAGTGTGAAACGTCTGCAGGCGCGCACACTTGGTCCTTCGGGCCAGGGACTCGAGGCGAGACGTCGACGAAAGGCGGCTCGGGTCTCATTGTTGGAACTCCAAGCAGCTATCCAACATCACGAAGTTGGGGCTCTGTTCTGACCATCCGTGCCGGGATCTTACTCCTTGCGAGCGGCCTGGACGTAACCCGCCGTCCTGACTCATCCGGCGACCTGATCTCACCTCTCCCGTAGCTCCTTCCGCTCTCCGCGAGCTCCGCACTGAGGACGGACTTGGGGCCATTGCGCTTTCCCCCCGAGCTACATCTAGCGCTGATGAAGACTCGCGCTCTCGAATCACGGGAGTCTCGCCCGCCCCACGTCGAGCCCGGCCACCAGGCGACGATAACATGACCCAACGCCACGGCACGACCGGAGACGCCCAGCCGTCGCGTTCCCACAAGATACCCGCTCACCGAGAGACCCGGACGTCCGCATGTGATTCCAAACTCGTCGCGGGAACCCCCTGCCACCCGCTGCCTTCCATCGCCTCCCTGCCCCGGTTGCCCTGCCGGCCCGTGTTCCGTCCGAGAAGGTCCGCGCAATCGGCCGGACCGTGCCCTCCGCAGAGCCGGATAGCCACGGCGCAGCGGAACCTCGGCACGTGGTCCATCAAGGAGCTCGGGTACGTCACGCCCGGTAGACCTTTGATTACACTGCACGCGGGGAGCTCTGTGATGCCGTGCTGCTTGCTATCCTGGCGCCTAGGGCTGAAGTCACACTCATCTAAATTGGCGGCTTGCCCTCGTCCTCTTGACGCCTGTGTAGTGGTACCGGCCGTTCCCTCGCTCCGGAGATAGATGTGCAGGAGAGACGCGTATTCTCCGTCGTACAATTAGGCTCTCCTCTTCGGCCTCGGCAGTGTATTTCCAGTTCCAGCTCTCGCAGCTCTAAACATGAGCGAGGACCTATGGCAATGGCACACACTTCACACACAAAGCACACTACTTCACGCACACGAGCTTTTTCAAAAGGATATTGTCTTATGTTACACGGCTCTAACGAACAGTCGTCACAACCTCGACACCCCTACTCCTCCAAAGACCCCGCTTAAGCCTTGTTGGCGAACTCAACGCCCTTGGCGATGTTCTTCTTCAGGTCACCGAAGCAGGCCTCGAGGAGCTTCTCCTCCGTGGCATCGACCTCGCCAATGGGGTGGATCTTCTCGACGCCGTTGGGGCCGAGCTCGACCCTGCTGGAGAAGAAGTCGATGCCCTGGTCCTTGTAGAGGGGCGAGTCGACAAAGGTAGGCTCGATGACGCCCTTCTCGCCGCCGGCGGCGCGGAGGACCGACTCGGCCATGCGGGCACCGGCCATGGCCATGGAGAGCGTGGCGGAGCCGGCGCCGTCCTTGGCCTTGACGACCTCGTCACCGCCGAACTGCACGCGCTTCACGAGCTCGGCGTTGGAGGAGAGCTCGGGGTGGCTGCTCTGGGAGAAGAGGGGCACGATGGTGACGCCAGAGTGGCCACCGACGACGGTGATGTTCTCGTCAGCGGGGTCGGTGCCCTTGATCTCGGACACGAAGCGCGAGGCACGGACGACGTCGAGAGTGGTGACACCGAAGAGGCGCTTGGGGTTGTAGACGCCCTTGGCCTTGAAGACCTCGGCGCAGATGGGGACGGTCGAGTTGACGGGGTTGGAGATGATGAGGAGGTTGGCGTCGGGGCACTCCTCGGCACAGGCCTTGGCGAGGTCGCGGACGATGGAGGCGTTGGTGTTGAAGAGGTCGTCGCGGGTCATGCCGGGCTTGCGGGGGACGCCGGCGGGGATGAGGACGACCTTGGCGTCCTTGAGGGCGGCGGAGAGGCCGCCGGAAGAGGGCTCGTAGCCGGTGACGGTCGACTTGGTGTTGACGTGGGCGACGTCAGCGGCGACGCCTGGAGGAGGGGGGAGTTAGCTTGTTTTTGATGGGATGGACCGGGGGGGGGGGCGACGGGAGGAGGCGTACCGGGAGCGCCGCGGATGTCGTAGAGGGCGAGCTCAGAGACGCGGGGGTTGAGCTTGAGGAGGAGAGAGAGGGGCTGGCCAATGCCACCCGAGGCACCGAGGACGGCGACCTTGGAGAGCTATCCGACACGATGCACGTTAGCGAGCTGCCAAACACCCTCAATTGGCGCCAGGATGGGACGGCGGCGAAAAGCTGGGAAACGTCGTACCCTCCTCGCGGTGGACGAGAACGCCCTGCGCTGAATCATACCGGCGGCGAACATGTTGAGCGGTGGATGATAGAATTAGATAGAAGAAGAAGAAGAAGAAGAGCGGATGGTGAGGCTAGAAAGTGGGACTGTTTGTTATGTTGAGGTGGAAGAGGAGGGAGAGAAGTGCGAGAATTAAAAATATTTTCGGAGGCGGTCGGAGCTTTTGGCCAGGTCACGTCACGTCCCTGTTGCGTCTTCGCTCCGCTCGTCCCGTTGCTCGGGGAAAGACCGGGATGCTCCACCCTGCTCGCCCACGCCTTTCCTCACCGGGACCCGCCACCAACCCCCTCATTCCCCCCCGTGGTCCTGGTGGGGCGGCACGGTAGCCCCCCCTGGACCGTGAAAGAGTCCAGGGCCGCGCTTCTCGGGGCTAGGGGGCCCCCTGGCGTGGACCTCGTGCCGAGCTCGGGGACGTGCGGGTTGGGGCGGCTAGGCCATGGCGTGCCGGATCGGGATTAGCGTGGGGTGCTACTGCGAGAGAGGAGTCTATACAGCATATATATCTATAGTATACACACTGTATATGCGAGCTATGACGTGAGGCGAAGGGTAGCCACCTCCGAGTTCGTCACCAGCGACGGGGAACGGAGCCCTCGCAACAACACCCGCGCCGTCATCGAGCTTGGAAATGATGAAGGCGCGGGACAAATCACCACGCCACGAGCGCTCGAATTTACGTGGTCCCTTTGTGCGTGCAGGTTTCCCGAGACTGTCTCGATGAATGGGTCTTGATGTCCGAGTCCCAGGACCTGCCGACTACGGCCGTACGAATCATTCGAGGCCTACTACTTCACGTTGGGATCCGTGACCACGGCTGACGGGAGAAGCCCACGGTAGTCTCCACGGTGCTTTCCAAAAATCTGCCGCTCACTATCTCGGAGCTCCGCTGCGCACAGCGGGTTCTAAGCCGCAATTTCGGGGACTCGTCTTCTTTGTGGTGGTGAACATCCGCGGCTCGGGAGGCCTTCGAGAATAATCAAACCTTGTAAAAGGCTAGAGGATGTCTTGTACCCCCTTAGGCGGGGGAAATGACACCACGTTCTCGGCTCCTGGTGGGATACTAGTGCATTTGTTGGATAACCTTCTCTCGCGTTTCTCACAATTCGCACGTTACACATACATAGTCTATCTAGATCATGCAAGATACGTAGAAACAAGCCAACTTGCTAGGTGGGATAGATCCAGCTTCTGACCTGGAGCTGTGAGTTTCGGCTCAGGTGCCGACACAGACATGATACCCTGCCCACCTACACGTATTGTCCATCTAGCTAGTTTACCTGGATAATGAACGCCGGCCATGGGTATATGAGCGGATGGGGGTAGAGGCCACTTACAACCCCGAGCAGTCTTCCATGACAGCCGGGTTCCAGGCGGTAAATTCGTCCGGCGCAATGCCACGCGCATCGGCGATAGCGCATGGCAGTGAAAAAGGGACTTAGTCTCCACGAGGTATAAACCGTCGCGATGTCCCGATATACCGCGCTGCACGCGGCGGAATCAACAAACCGAAGCACGACGACGTGGGCGAGCACGGGCAAGGGCCATGGTATACCTGTGTGGCTCGGTGTTTCCGACGGAGATGGCTCCGACTCGAGCGATGTCGAAATGATGGTTGTCCCGCTAGTGCGCGTCGTGGTCGGCCGCGGTCATGGCGTCACTGCGTCTTTCCTGACACAATAGCTACACGCTTCCTCCAGGATACTAGCCCTTTCATCCTCCTCATCAAACGAGAGCAAAGGATTCCATTCCCTAAACGTGTCCATTTCCACCACCAAAAGTTAGTCCTGGGACACCGCTGACCTGTCTAGGCCGGGCCAAGTGTCTGGATATATCAGGGGCGATGGAGTAAGAGGGGCTCGAGGAAGATGGTGTTTTAAAGCCGTAGAGAGATGCGATGACGCCGCACGAGTTGTAGACCTCTGGGCTGATCCACAGTGGAGGCACGCTGTACATCTCGTAGGCCGCGCAGCCTTCCAGCGACGCAGGTGCCAGAGGCAGGTCCGGCGGCAGGACGGGCCGCTCGAAAGTAGTCGTAGCCGCGGGTGTCCCAGTGGCAGCGGGCTCCACTTCCAGAAGTGACTTGATCAAGCTGTAATTGTGCTGCTTGGTCTGCGCTATAAACAAATAAGGCGCGGAGGACACGAGCGTGCCGCAATGCTTGAGCATTCCCCCCTTTGCGGCGAATATACGAGGTATTCCTTTTGTGTCCGCGCCCCACTGCTACCCGCTTCCCTTCCTTTTCTTCCGGAATCACAGCACGGCTTCGCCACCCGCCGAGTACGGCCGCATCACACGGGAGAGTTCAGCTTGTGACTCCAAAGCGGAGCTCGTTCCAAGGGTAGTGATGGGCTTGGCCTCATCGACGACACAGACCGTTCACACAGATATCGATCCCTCGGGTGAAATAAAGGGAGCTTTGAGTCTCGGGTTCACTCTTGGCAATGTCGCTTTTGGGGATGTGGTTTTCGATCCGTTCCTCAGTGCAATGACATCGCAAAGTGTCGTCTAGTAGTATGCTTTGCTGCATATGAACGCCGTGTCAAGGTTGTGTTTTCCGAGGCATGGCAGATGTTGTCCGCATACATTACCCTACGATTGTCTTCCGTTACTCGGCAACTTGATATTCTCCATAACCATGGTGCCCTAGACTTTGATATACGGAGCTAGGAACTTAGCTCCCAAGAGCTAAAGCGCGAGTTACGAAAACTAATTGAGAAAGGCACGGAGCAAATCGCAACCAAGCTCACTTGAATTCGTACATCTATACCGTACAAACCCCCCGCCTCTAACTCTAAGCATCTCGTCTAGTGCAAGACATTAACATCGCACCGCGCCATTAATCAGCCATACGGCACCTCTATCAAGTACAAACAAGACCTTAGACAAGGTCCACAGACTCAACACTCTCACCACCAACACGCCACTCACGTCGCCCTCACCGCCGCGCCTGAGCCTGAGCCTGCGCCTGCGCCTGCGCCTGCCTCCTCATCTCCAACCTCCTCTCAAACTCCCTAACCTGCGCATCCCTCTTCTCATCCTCCTCCCTCTCCCTCCTCGCCGCCTTCTCCGCGTCCTCCCTCTCCTTCCTCGCCTTCTCGCCCTCCTTCCTCCTCGTCTCCCTCTCATCCTGCTCGTGCCTCCTGACCGCAATGTCCTTGGGCTTAAAGTCCGAGAACAGCGCCTTGAGCACCTTCTCAATGACGTAGCACGAGCCGTAGTCGATGAGCATGACGGCCGTCATCCGCGTCTTGAACTCATCCGTGAAGGGCACGAGCTTCATCTGCTCGTTGATCTCCGGGACGAGCTCCATCGAGCAGACGAAGGCGAGGGCTGTCACGCCGACGATGCCGTAGTACATGCCCTTGTTCTCCGAGAGGGACTCCCTGAAGGGGCGGCCCTGGTAGTTGACGGCAAAGGTGGAGATCTGCTGGATGAGCTGGAGGAGGTAGATGGCCGAGTTGAGGAGGGAGGGCTTGAACTCTGCCTCGAGGTCAATGTCACCGGAGCGCCTGTAAGGTGTTAGTGCCATTCCAATTTCTACTTTTCAATGCGAATTCAGGCGGAAGCGGATAAGAGAGAAAGGAGGGACTCACGGCTCGAGGCGGTCGCACAGCTGCGCAATGTAGATCAGCGTAGCAATATGCACCGCAAACTGTCCAAGGATCGACCCGATGATGTAAAAGTTGAAGATGTTAGGCTGAGGCCTCTCCTTCGACAGACCTTCGACGGTCCTCGCCCTCGAGATGGACAGGAAGCAGACACTCATGAGGATACCGCTGATGGTGTACTGCCCGTCGCCGAACTTGATGCCCTCGAGGTATAGCACACTGAGCGAGTACGCGCTAATCAGACAGTTGAGAGCGAGGATCTTGTACATCTGGATCGTGGCGACAAGGGTGCAGCGACCTTGGCGGATGATGTTAGGTACGGCGATGACGTTGCGGAGCTTGGACGTGAAGGGGGCAGCGACGGATGCGTCACCCAGCTTGAGCGTCGGCGGCTCGTCGTCGCCCAGCTCGCCCTCCAGCATCCCGGAGCTAAGCTTCTCCGCGAACCCGGCAGCCCTCTGCGCCGCCTCAGCCTTCTTAGCCTCCCGGGGGTCGTTCATGAGCCTCTGCGCGGCCGGCGAGGTAACCGTCTCGATAGCGCTGCCGCCCTGCGACTTGATGTACTCCTCAACCGAGACGCCCTTCTTGGCCGCCTCGCGCTCCATGGCCTTCTGGTAATTGGGGTTCGACGGGCCGGGCGGGTACAGGTGGGCGATCAACGGGGGCACGGGAGGAGCGGGCTGGTTGAAGCGCTTCATGAGGTCCACCTGCTTCTGGTAGACATCCTTCATCCTAGTGTTGCGCGAGTGTTCCGCGATGCGCGTGAGGTCGTCCTGCGTGCCGTTGAGGAGTGCGATGCCGATGTGCGCCTGCTTCAGCGCGCCGACGTCGTTGGTGCCGTCACCAGCCATGAGGGTGTAGTAGCCCATATCCTTGAGGCCGAGGAGGAGGTCCTCCTTTTGCTTGGGGGACACACGCGCGTAGACCCAGGTGTACCGGAGGAGAGACTTCCAGCCAGGCTGACCCTTGAACTTGCTAAGGGCATACCCAGTCACGCAGAGGTCGTTGTTCTTCAGAATCTTGGGGTCGATCGGGCAGGTGGGGTCAACGGAGATGATGGTCTTGTCGTCAACGCTGCGCCACACAAGCTCGTGGTGCGCGCCGTGGTGGTCCTCGGGCGCGTCGAGAATGAGGACGTCCCGGTCGACGATCTCGACCTCACGGGCGACATGGACGGCGGTGAGCGGATTATCTCCGGTAATCATAACGACACGGTGGCTGCTCTCGTTGAGCATGCGCACAGCCTCGAGAGCGTCGTCCTTGAGCGGGCAGTGTAGAACGAGGAACCCGGCAAAGATGAGGTCGGACTCGACGCCCTCGCGCTTCAGGTCGTTGATGCGGCCAGCGCCGAGTTCGCCGTCAGTCGAGAGCATCTTGTAGGCCAGGGCCAGCACGCGGGAGCCCTTGCGGGTGAAGTACTTGTACGTCTCCTCATAGTCGTCGGGGACAGTGGTCAGGAACTTCTGGATCGTCTCGGGCGCGCCCTTGACACCGGCAAAGGTGCCGCGGAGCTTCTGGCCGGTCTTGGCGTCGACGCCGGTGACAGTTGCGACGGAGCTCTGGCGCTTGAGGGCCGACGAGAACTGGAAGCGACGCTTGATCTGGACGGTACCGCTCACGGACGAGGGCGAGGCGGCACCCTTAACAGGCTTGTTGACCAGAACGTCGTTCTTGCCGAGGGACCATCCGAGGGACGTGAGGGTAGCCTTCTCCATGGGGTCACCGACGACCTCGCCCTCGTCTAGACGAACGAGCGCATGGGCAGTGGCGAGAACGAGGGTCGTCTCAAGGCCAGAATTCTGCACAGGGGTCATGTTGGTGTGGGCGCCGTCATCCGCCTGGGGAGTGCTCGTTCCGGAGGCGTGGCCGAGGCCGAGACCGGCGATACCCTCGACGACGAGGTCCTCGCCAGTGAGAGTACCAGTCTTGTCAAAGCAGGCAACGTCGATGCGACCAGCAAACGGAATACGGAAGGGCTCGGTGCAGAAGATGGCAAGCTTGGCAAGGGCAGCGAGACTGGTGTTGACGGCAAGACTGAGCTCCATGGGCAGCTCAGGAGGAACAACGCTAGTCACAATGAGGACACAGTCGAGGAGCAGCTTGGACCTCTTCCTGTCCTTCTTGACTCCCTCGTCCCACACGTACCAGGAGGCGGCAATGGCGAAGACGAGGAGGAACAGGATGAAGAGCAGGGCCTCCATGTTGTTGGCGGACACGCGCTCAGTGGAGTAGATCATGGTGCGGACGAGGCTGCCCTGGGACGTCTCGAAGCCCGTCTTCATGACGATAGCCATGGCGCCATTGTCGGGCGGGGCAGGCACGCCCGATGCGAGCTTGGGGCGCTCCTCGTCGGGATTCCCGTGGGTGATCTGCAGAACCTTGGTGCCGCCCCAGAGGAACGACAGCTTGTCGAGGCCCTCGGGCTCGATAAGAGCGTTGCCGGGGCGGAGCTGGATGGAGTCCTTGAGCAGCGGAGTGCTCTCGCCGGAAAGCATGGCCTCGTTGACAATAGCGGAACCCTCGACGAGGAGCATGTCGCAGGCGACGCCGCTGTCCTCCTTGGTGCGGTCGACAGAGACGAGATCGCCGGGCAGCAGGTAGTCGCTCGAGATCTCGATCCACTTGCCGAGTCTGAACACATAGACGGGGTACGGCTTGATGCTCATGCTGCGGAACTCGTTGAGGGTGCGCTGGCGCTGCCACACAACGGTGCTCTCAAAGGCGACGAGCATGAAGAGCGTGAACAGCGAGTAGTACCAGTACTCGTCGAGCATCCAGAGGCCGACGCAGAAGATCTGGAACACAAAGAAGGGAGCGACGGCGTGCTCGCGGAAGAGCTCGGTGAACGTGGGCACGGGAATATCAAAGGTGTTGGTGCCGTAGTGCTGGTTGATGCGGTCGAGGTCGGCCTGGTTGGCGATGCCCCTCGACGCCTGGAATGAGCCAATGGTGGGCTTGGGCTCGGCGTCGAGGGCGTACTGGAGGGCGCGGAAGGACTTTGTGGACTCGTCGTAGAGGAAGCGGCGCTTCTGGAAAAGGAAGGAGACGTTGTTCTTGCCGCCGACCTGGTATCGTCAGCAGCGGGTCAGCATCGGTGGGGGATGGCGTCATCTTACGTTCTCACGTAGCAGCTCGCAGATGTCCGCGGACCCCGCGTTCGCGACGGGGATGACCTTGATCAGCTTCGCATCCTTGACGTCCTTGGCCTTGGTGGCCGTGAACAGCGCCTTGACGTTGACACTCCAGTTGGTGCTCAGCCAGGCGAGCGACTGCAGGGTGATGATGGTGCCGCACCAGACGTAGGTCCACTCGGCCGAGCCCATGTGCTTCTCGTAGAGATCGGGAGTGAGGTAGTAGCGCAGGAAGATGGGCCATAGGATGGAGAAGGGCCAGACATAGGCGTGGAAGTGGAGCGGGAGCGGCTTGAGGAGCTCCGCGTGGTGGATCTGGGGGTTGTCGACGAGCGCCATGGCGGCGGCCGCGAGACGCGTCGTGAGCGTGGGCGGATTGCCGGGAAGGGTGCCGAGCTGGCGATGGCGTCGGGATGATTGCACTAGATTAGTTTGGGGGAAACATGGATCCCAGCCGGCGCGGACTGGTGATGGAGAGGGATGGACGTGGGCCGGAATCAGTCGACGGCGTCGCAAACGTGGCAGGATTCGGTCGGCGGCGATTCTTCCAGAGGGCGTTCGAAGGCCTTCCAATTATGGCGGTGCAATTTGCTGGTCGGCGGGAGTGGGTCCGAGCCGGGGTTTAGCCGACCTCGAGCAATATCCGGGGAGCGCCTGGTCATTGTCAGCTGGCAGAATCCCCGGCGTCGCCTGGATATAATAGACCCCTTTAACAGGCCCTGTTTCCAACGGGGCCCAAAAGACGGGCCGGATAAAACCGGTGTTGGTTGATTGAGACAAATGGTTCAAAACGCAAGTGGCAACAAACCATGGAAAATTACGACAAAGTGGAGATGAATATGCCAGCATTAAGGTGTTACCCCAAGGAGCTTTCCAAACTCCAGTCATTCTCTCCTCTTCACTTTATACGTCGATCATTTCCCCTTTGTCTCTCTTGTCTCACTTTCCATTCTATAATCATCTGTGTTCTTCTCTCAATTCCTTTCTTACCCCGGATATTAGCAGTTTAATCAAGTATCTGCAAAATCGCCCACTCAAGTTGGCACTCCTGTGCTCTAGCCTCCATCCGCTCTCAACAATTGCGATCTCACTTATCCCCCTTGATTCTTGGCCTGACCACCTTGTTCTATGTCAAAAGGACCCCATCGCGTAGTTCCCGCTCCTAAGTACTCGAGAGGGCCCAGGGCGCCAGGAGGCGAGCACATCTGGAAGAAAGCAGAATTTCGCCGCAACCTCGGGTGCGTTGGTATGCCGGTCCATCTTCACCACCGCCACGTTCCTCAAAGTTTGCCCCGAAGTCCTAATGTACGAGAGAGACGTAACTGTATAGAGCAGAGTATACGAACATGGTATCATAAATCGTGCCATACCGCGGCATCAACCAAGCCAAACGCCCTCGCTGAATCCCAAGAGAACACAAACTTTCCCACGCCGCACTGCGTACGAATAAACGCGGCTTACCGGCGCCTTTCACGGCTCGTTCCTCCGTCGGGGAGTATACCCTCTTATGCGCGCCACCAGCCCCGATACACCCCCACTCTGCCCCTCCCAGCTCCCACTTCCGACGCGGATCCCATAGGCACCATCGTCTCCGGAGCCATATGCGCTGCTGTATCCCTCCACATCTTCCCCACCCCTTCCTCCCAGCTCACTCTCCGACCCCGAACTCCCCGACGTCTTCCGACCCCCCCACCCCATCCTGAACCTCTCCTCCTTGAACCCCCCCTCTACGCACCGCGCCTCCTCCGGCCGCTTTGGTAAAAGCTGAAGGATATCCCCCCCGACAAGCAGACTCCCCATCGACGCAACAGAAAGCAGCGCCTCGGACCTCGGCACCCGATCGTCCGTAGTAAATCCCCAGGAGATGACGGAAAATACCAAGATGGCGGATAACAGCGCCTGCAGCACCCTCGTCGTAGCCTCATCCTGCACCAACCTCCGCCGATGCGACCGCACGTTCCGCGACGTCGCCATCCCCCGCATCTCCGGCACGGCCTCCTCGGGCCCCAAGTCGGCCCCAAACGCAGAGGTGACCTCCCTTGTGACCTCCTCCAGGTCGGCCGTGGTGTTCACCGACGCGAACTTGCCGTCGACGAGCGTCGTCCGCAGGTTAAAGTTCATGTCCTGCGCGCGGATGACGCCGTGCTGGAACTTTATCGCCTCCGCGACGGCGGCGGTGTCGGAGAGGGACGAGGTGGGGATGGCGTAGCGGGAGCTGACCAGCAGGCTGAAGAACTGGTCAAACATGTCTGGGGAGGTGACATTGGCTAGGTACGGGTACATCGGGTCCTCTAGCTCTGCCGTGCCCTCTCTGGCGCTCGATTCATCTATCACGGGGGGGTCCTCGGGGTCAATCCGTAACTCGGGCCCGTAAAGCTTGACCTTTACGTCAACAACCTCGACCGTCTCGTTACACCCCAACGCTCCCACGTTCGTCACAGTGGTGGAGTTGGAATTTGCGTCAGAGAGGGTCCCCCACGCGTAAAAGAGGTCGGAGCAGTGCGACACGTTCCGACTGCTCTGCGCCCTACCAAAGGCTACGTCCCCCGAGATGCCAAGTCGCGAGAGCGGGTCGAGGATGCTGGGCGAGTCGGCAGTGGGTATCACGGCGTTGCTTTGTTCCTGGTAGCGGTAGGGCACGCAGTCCTCCTCCTCGACGTCGATGCGGAGGGGGTGGACCGTCATCTGGATGGCGTAGCCTCCCAGTGTAAGATTGGTGGTTATGTCGTCGCGAGTGTAGACCCTGCATTCAAGGCGGGGCCGCAGAGCGGGTAGGGTCAGTTCCACGACCATCTCCTCCAGCTCGACCCCTTTGTCATTTTCTGATGGGAGGAGATTCTTCGCAGCGTTCGTGTCGAGGGTCTGGAACGCGAGGTCCTCGTACGTAAAGGGTGGATACGAAAGATTTGCCATCAGGATCAGCGAAGAAGACACCGTCTCGGCGCGGCAGGACCAGCATTCGTCGCTGTCGTAAGGCAGGATGTCCTCCGAGATGAAGTAATCCGCCGCCGGGATCACTGCCTCCGCCTTGATGGGCTCCGGAACCGGGCGGAAGAGACCGCTGGTGAAGACGGTCAACGTCGCGCCGACGAGCACCGTCATAGTCGATGCCAGGACGCCAAAGTCTCTGGCCGCGAGGGCCAGCCAGACGATTCTTGGGCGTGACTTGTCGAGAAAATCGAGGCCTACCGTCTTCCTGAAGGGACCACCCCGTTTGAGATTCACAAACGGGGCGAGCGTGCGGATCGTGTTGTCGGCGACGCTGTAGTAAAACGCCACGAGGCCGAGGAGCGTGGCGGGGATGGCCGTGGACCAGAAGAGGCTGTTGTCGTCGTCGCGGATGTCCATTATGCCATTCTCAGAGTCGGACTTGCGGAGGAGCACCTCGAGGGCGGTGATCAGCCCGATGAGGGAGAGGATGCCGGCTATACGGCTGGCGGTGTTGAGGGTTGGCGGGCGCCTCCACTTGCTGGGGGACGCCGTGGTTTCGGGGACGCAGGGGTCGGGGTTTCCCCCGTGGATCCTGAAGCAGCCGAGAGCGCTGTTCTCGCGGGATCCCGCCGCGGGCTGGTCATGGTCGATGCCCGTGGAGTACTCCGAGCCGGAGAGGCGCTGCCGGAGGGTCTTCATGTCCGCAGCCCCCGTGCCTCGGAGCGTCTGCAGGACGGCGTCGCTGTGCGCCAAAAGCGACGCGACGTTGGCGAGACTATTCGGGGCCATGGGGAGAATCCTCTTGCTCGGGACCAGGAAGGCAGCCGCCGCGGAGACGAGCATGCACGGGACCAGGAGGCCCGATAGAAGATGCACGGGCAGGCTCCGGATAACAAGACGGTCCTGCATCACTGTCGCCAGGCCCGTGGCGGGCAGAGCCGCCTCTTCCATGAGGGACCCCTGCGCAATGAAGACTGTGTACTGCTTGTAGTACTCGTCCACGAGCTTCACGAGGTACCCTTCATCAAGGAGCTCGTCCGTTGTCGGCGGTTGATTAGTATCCATCATGCGGTACCTGATGGCAGCTAGCAGAGGCAGCTGTGCGTCGATGGTGTCGTTCGTCTCCTTGAACCAGGTCGTCATCTCATAGGGCCCTCCGTCAGTCGCTGACCCCGGCGGGCCAGAAGCATAACTGTCAAAGTGCGCGTTTGCAATGTCCGCCGCGTGAACGTTACTCAACGTCCGCATGTCGTCGCCCACCTCCTCGATGGAAATCAGCTCCGTCCCGTTCTTGACGACCCGCACGTCTGTCACGCCGTACGCCGGCGTGCAAACCATTTGCGTCGTGCGGCCCAGGGTTCCGTTCACCGGGACATTGGAGGCCCATGGTTCGCTGGGAAAGGAGTCGAAGTCGAACTCGACCTGCGCTAGGACCAGCGCGATCCGCATGTCGTCGGGGTCCTCCGAGCCGTTGCAGTTACCCGGCGTGAACAGGAACCTATAGCTGTCCTTGTCCCTAGCGCCCGACAGCGCAGAGTTCTGCACCCGAATGACCAACTCGCACTCGTCGGTCGAGACGGTAACGTTCAGGGCGGTCCACTGGCTTTTGACATATGCCAGCCCGTCTAGTGTGATATCCGCCGGCTCGCATTCCAGCCAGTTTGTAAGCCCGTCTACCGTAACGTCCACCTCGGCCGTGGAAGGGACCTCGGGAGCCATGAACGGCTGGTAGGCGTGCGTTTTTGAGACCCCGTTGGGGAAGGTGAGGTTGTTGACCACGACGCCGGCCATGGTAAAGTGCGCCATCGATCCAACGTTTGCCAGGCGGTCGGGGCTATCCAGGAAGGACTGCTGCAGCGTCACCGGCGTCTCGGGCTTAGAGACGCCGACGAAGGCGGGGGATATCATGGCAGTAGCCACGACAACGAGGACCCGAAGTAGGACGCTGACTAGCGAGATGGAGCCCACGAGGTAGTCCCCGAACCTAAACGCATTGATAATAGCGACTGGCTGAAACTCGGAGACGTAGTCTAATAGAAGCGTCCGCTCGGGCTTGGACGGACCCCTGGAGAGCCGGATCCAAGGCGCGGACAGCTTGGACTGGTACTCGACGCGCGCCCACAGCGCCATGGTGAGCGTTATCACGGCGGGACTGCCGTACTGCCAGACATATCGCGGCTTCGAGCCCGGGGCGCCCACGCCGTTGTTAGAGGCCGAGTAGGAGAGGATGGCTTGCGCGGTGGCGGTGAAGGCTGCGAAGAGGAGGGCGAAGGCGAGGAGCACAGGTCGGCGGAGATAGAGAGGGCGCCATGTGAGCGAGGTGTTGGCTGGACTGTGGGGAGCCGGGGGGTCGCGAGGCTTTTCAAGGAAGGGCGTCGTGGGCGCGTCGGCCCTGGGCTGGGCGTCTGTCGTGAGGGCTGGGAGGCTCAGGGGCGAGCGGTCGCCTGGTGAGGGGCTGGGGGTGGTGCTAGAGGAGACAGGAGAAACCTGGCTTGTGTTTCCGGGGGGTGAGTTGGAGTTCACTGGGCGGCGGGGGATGCTGAATGAGGGTGAGGAGCCGTGATGGTGACGACCGATAGGACGACTCGGGTCGAGCTGCGCGTCTTGGTCGTCGGCGGGGGCTTGCCCGGGCTGAGAGTGGTGGAAAGACGCCATCTTGAGATCCGGGGCTTGCGGACGCGATCGGGGGGGTCGGGGGGAAAGGGTTTCAATCCGGCTTCATCTCTGGTGAACAGGCCACCGTTGGACCACAGACTGGCCGCCGCGGAATACGATGTGAGTTGATAACACGATCAAGTCAAAGAATCCACGGCCAGCCTCCACAAGGCGCATCGACCGCCAGACAAGAGAAAATGGAGGAGAGAATCCAAGCGGAGGGGGCCTGGCGATCGCGCGGGGACCGCGTGTTGATACAACACTACATCTACAGGGACGGCGATCCCCGACCACTGCCTTAGCCCTGCGGCAGGATCACGGACACGCAGGGTACCTGCCGGCTTGCACCCAGCCCCCATCCAACCGTCAAAGTCCTGTTTTTTCTTACCCCTCGACAAATGACAGTCCGTGGCAGAGGGGTAAGGGCGGGAGCGTTGTTTCAGAGTGGAGTTGCCGCTGCGGGCCGGCGAATGAAACGTGCCGGCCGGGTGTCTTTGCTGAAGGATCACATTGAGCGGAGCGCGGAAGGCGACAGGGGTTGTCAGCCCGGTAGCGTGGCGCAGGGCATCATGCGGGGGGAAACTTGGAAGACGCATGTCCACCCACTGCTTGCACCAACCCCTGCACGCTCGAAGCGAGGCAGGGGCTATAACCGCTTGGGACGACGACTAACTTCTAAATTTAGCCGCCTCAGAATGGCTGCGCCATTGCCGCTCCGAGCAAGAGGATGCCGTGTAACAGGGTCGAAGCCCGGGTCGATACAGGTTAGTGCCCGGCACAAAGGCCTTCTTGGTCCAGCGTCATTGTTCGTCTGCTGGTCTTGGTCGCCAAGCGCACAAAAGACGCTTCGAAGGACCCGTGTGAGCGCCAAATCTCAAAGGATCGGACCTGGCGCTCCCTCATTTTCGTTTTGCCCGCGGAAATGGCCAGTGCTCGCATCTCACTGTCATAGTCGCCGATCCTCGTGACGGTCCTCCTTTCAAGGAGGCATTAGTACACCACAGCACTGACAAGGGCCGCACGAGTAAGCCCCCGAGACGGGAATGACGGACTCTTTGCGTCGTTGCTGGGTAGCGTTCGCATTAGGCCAGTTCGAGTGTCTCAACATAGTAACATTGATGGCTCACATCGATGTTCAAGGAAACCGCGACTGCGGATGGTGATTAGAGTATGGGCATATATGACGGCGATAGGGGTGCTGCTGATAACAAACCTACACTTCATCCTGTGGGCGCGGATAGAACTGAGCCAATATGCACTGATAAGTGCGTATCAGGTCTTGACGGTCTCTGCACAATTATCCTGGATGTTATGACGTTGAGGACGTTATTGTTCTATAGCCACACTTATTGCGTAATGCATTTGCCTCTCCATCTCAATTAGTTGGACTTCGTGTGTAAGTGCAAACAGGATCCCAGAGGCTCTCAATATCGGCTCCTACCTTTACACCCTAGATGTGACATGTTATAGAGACGGGCATGACGAGTATCATTTAGCTCTGGCGACTTCTTCGGTCGGCAGTTGGTTATACGTCTTCTCCGCTGATGCCGGCACATCCTGCGACTGCAGCTACTCTCGTGGGAAGGGAAACTTCGGCCCTCGGTACTTATTCATCGAGTGCCGGCGGTACACTGCCGTCTACGTCAGGCACGTCAGGTGTGGCTCTGCAGACTCATGATGAAACGCCGCTGGTATCTTTCCACTAACACGTAATGATTAGTTGATTGCGCCACGGGTCCTGCCGACTCCGCCAAACGCGGATCTTGATTCGAAGGAGCGATGCGCTTCTTGGCATAGTGCTTGACCCTAGCAAAAACGGATTCCATACGTTGTGTGTGCGATGCGTGTTAACCGTGTCTCCTCGTGGGTCCTGCCGCAAGGTTGCCCATGCCCTAAGCCGGGTAACGGAGGGCTGTTAATTCTCTCAACCGGGATATTGTGCGGCTCTGTTCATCTTGTTCATTACTCCTCGTTCCTTTTACTTACAAAGAAAAAGAGGAGGAAAATTTCAATTCCTATATTAATAGACACGTTCTATAGAGGCATGCGCTCGCCTGTAAATAGCAGGCCCAGAGGCCTCTCGTAACACTGCTCGTCTCTCGTCAACTCTTGGATATGGGGTCGACTATATAGTGTCATGAGGTCATCGACAGCGCTGTACATCCAGACCGGAAGATACCGAGTACGCCCCTCGACCTGCTCATACCCGTTGCCCCCCCCCCCCCCCCCCGGCCTCTCCCGGGACTCTCGAGCTCGCAATCCGTGTGTCAATGACGGGCGCAGACCACGGAGGGCGGTATTTCCATCTGGTTCTCGCCTCGCTCATGCTCAAAGTCCCACTTATCGCACACTAGGAGCGTGTCGAGGCAGGATTGGTCGGCATACACGCAGTAGTTGAACCTAAACACCATCTTCCCCAAGAAAATGTCATTGATCCGGGCCCTCCGTTCTCAGTCCGGCGGTCCATCTCGGCCCGGTCAGTGAAAAGGGATCGTATGAAGGTCTTTGACGCGCCGCCAAGCTGCTGTGGGTCGTCGAGGTACTTTCCGAGGAGGAACTGCATGCCGTAGAAGTCGAGCTTGGCGACAGTCTCGTTTTTTATGTAGTGGATGTAGCGGTGCCAGGCCCCGTCGTCCAGATAAGTGCAGCGATAGACGGCGAAGCCCCAATTATGGTGGCCCGTCTACTACATTCCCTAGATGATGCAGCCAAGCTTGTGGTCGCGGACGTTGAAGTTATCGACCTGCTCGTGCTCTTCGAGTGTCCATCTTTGATAGCCGCTCATCATTCCTTGTTTCTTCTTGTTTTTTCGATAGTAGATAGGTGACAGGGTATTCTTTGCTGTAGTTATTGCGTTGGTTGGTTGGTTTGGGGGCCGGTTGAGAAGAGGAGGGGGGGGGGGGGGGGGGGGGGGGGGGGGGGGGAGGGTTAAAAAAAACACAGCCGGTAAATAAAAAAGGTCCC